>CM075819.1:26633502-27069648 GCA_037975025.1 Excoecaria agallocha
CTAGGTCATGTTGTATCGGCTGAAGGTGTTAGGGTTGATCCAAATAAAATTAAAGCTATTGTTAATTGGAGACCACCCAGGAATGTGCATGAAATTAGAAGTTTTCTTGGGTTGGCAGGTTATTATCGTCGTTTTGTGAAGGGTTTTTCTGTCATTGCTTCACCCCTTACTAAGCTGTTAAGAAAGAATATTAAGTTTGAATGGTCTGATCATTGTCAAGCAAGCTTTGAAAGGTTGAAGAAAATGTTGACTGAAGCTCCAGTGTTGACTCAACCTGTGGCAGGGAAAGAGTATGCAATGTACAGTGATGCATCTAAGGTTGGTTTGGGTTGTGTATTGATGCTAGATGGTAAAGTTGTAGCTTATGCATCTAGACAATTGAAATCACATGAACAGAACTACCCAACTCATGATTTAGAACTGGCAGCTGTGGTATTTGCTTTAAAGATTTGGCGACATTACTTGTATGGAGAAAAATGCAGGATTTATACTGATCATAAAAGCCTCAAGTACTTGCTTACTCAAAAAGAACTTAATTTGAGGCAGAGGAGATGGTTGGAACTATTCAAAGATTATGATTGTATAGTTGACTACCACCCAGGAAAAGCAAATGTGGTTGCTGATGCCTTGAGTCGTAAGTCAATGGCAGTATTGATGTTAAAACAGTGCAGATGGAAATTTGCTTCGGATGGTGCTTTACTAGCATAGCTTAAAGTTAAGCCTATGGTTAGGCAGACAATGATTGATGCTCAGAAGGATGATGTAAAGTTACAACCGATTGTTAAAGCAGTTTGTGAAGGTAATCAATCTAGTTTTTCAGTGAAAGAAGATGGTGGTGTATACTACCATAACAGGTTGTGTATCCCTGATGACAAAGAAGTGAAAAGAATATTGTTGCATGAAGCACATAATACTGCATTTACTATGCATCCAGGTGGGAACAAGATGTATCAAGAGTTGAAACAGTTTTACTGGTGGCCTGGCATGAAGAAGGATATTGTTGATTATGTTTCTAAATGTCTAACATGTCAGCAAGTGAAAGCAGAACATCAGTTTCCTTCAGGTCTCCTGAATCCCACTCCAATTCCACAATGGAAGTGGGAAGACATTACTATGGATTTTGTTACTGGTTTGCCTCTTTCTCAAAGGAAAAATGATGTTGTATGGGTAATAGTGGATAAGTTAACAAAAGTAGCCCACTTTTTACTGATTCGAACAGATTATTCCATGGAGAGGCTTGCAGAATTGTATGTGAATGAGATTGTACGGTTACATGGTATACCGATGTCTATAATTTCAGATCGAGATCCAAGGTTTACATCAAGATTTTGGCAAAGTTTACAGCAAGCTTTGGGAACACAGCTCAAGTACAGTACAGCTTTTCATCCTCAAACGGATGGGCAATCTGAA
This sequence comes from Excoecaria agallocha, assembly GCA_037975025.1. Taxonomy (NCBI): domain Eukaryota; kingdom Viridiplantae; phylum Streptophyta; class Magnoliopsida; order Malpighiales; family Euphorbiaceae; genus Excoecaria; species Excoecaria agallocha. The sequence goes on from CM075819.1 coordinate 26,634,913, forward strand.
AGGGTTATTCAGATTCTCAAAGATATGATGAGGGGATGTGCTTTGGAGTTTTCTGGAAGTTGGGATAAATATGTAGCCTTAATGGAATTTGCTTATAATAACAGCTATCAGAAGAGTATTCAAATGGCACCATATGAGGCTTTATATGGCAGAAAATGTAGAACTCCAGTCTGCTGGACTGAGTTGACCAAATGTAAGTTAATTGGTCCTGACCTTGTTAGAGATACAGAAGAAAAGGTTCAAGTTATCAAGCAGAGGCTGAAAGAAACGAGTGACAGGCAGAAATCATATGCTGACCTTAAAAGAAGGGATATCGAGTACCAAGTCGGTGACAAAGTATTTTTTTAAGGTATCGCCTTGGAGAAAAGTGCTTAGATTTGGGAAAAAGGGAAAAACTCAGTCCGAGATTCATTGGTCCGTACGAAATTCTTCAAAGAGTCGGACTAGTAGCTTATAGATTGGCTCTTCCTATGGAATTGGCCAAGCTTCATGACGTGGTTCATGTATCTACGCTTCGAAAATATCGCTCGGATGAATCTCATAAGATACAAGTTCAAGATATTCAGTCACAGCCGGATTTCACTTATGATGAGGAACCGAAGAAAATTTTGGCTAGGGAGATCAGGCAATTGAGAAACAAGCAGATCCTTCTGGTTAAAGTACTTTGGCAACATCATGGTGTACAAGAAGTAACTTGGGAACCAGAGGCAGCCATGAAGAAGCAATATCCTCAGTTGTTTAATTCAGGTATGAATTTCGAGGACGAAATTCTTTAAGGGGGAGAGATTTGTAAGACCCCTAACATGACCCTATTTTAATTCGTATATTTTTATTGAGGATTTTGTATAAGTAAGGGTCAATGGAGTGTGTTATTATGTTAATTGCATGGAAATAAAATTTAAAGGTAAGGTTTAATTTTTATTGAGGGTATAATCGAAGAATAAGTATTGTTTTAGGGTAAATTGGTAATGATGAAATTTTTATAGGTCAATTGGGAATTAGAGAACAATGGAGAGGTTAATGTATGAATAAAGTAAATGTGGGGTATGATTTGTGACATGCAAATAATAGGATGATAATTGGGTAACATGCAAAATCTTGGAGGACTTAAAGGGATGTTTGCCAAAGTCCTATATATATATATGTGTGTAGTGGAAAGAAAGAGAAAGAGACATTTGCAAGAGAGTTGGTCGGCACTTGTAGAGAGAAAACCAGAAAATTTTCTCTTCTTCCTTCTTTCATTCCTTCTAAATCCTCTCAAGAAAACTAGTTGATAAATTTGTGGGTTCATCAAGAGTTTAAGGCTTTTAAAGCTAAGGTAAAGAGCATGTTAATGAAACCTTCATCATCTTCTTCTTTTTCTTTTCATTTTGATGGAGAATAATGTTCATTAAGTGCTGGAATTTGATGATGATGGTGTTTGTGAAGGAGAAGAGGAAAGAAGAAAGAACAAAGGAAAAGAGGTTGCCTAAAGCATAGAGATTTTATTCTTGTTTTGGCTAAGGTATGGGAATTTAGGATTATTCATGTTGCACGTGAGTGTATCTACTTGAATATGATGAGTTTTGCTTGAATCTTGACATGCATGTGAGTTTTCTTGACATGCATGTGAGTTTTAAAGAATTCTGGGTTTGAGTTCATTGGACCTAGATGCATTGTTTTGGCAATATCTAGAGTTTAAAAATAGATATTGAGATGATTCAAAATGGGTATTAAACTAGACGTATAGACAAAGATTTCATAAGGAGAAATCACATTCAAATTCTGTCTCTAGATATTTTTTATGATTTATTGAATTTAGGAAAACTTCTAAATTCGGATTCTGGACCAGGTTGGGGAAAAATTGAGATATCTGTATGTAAAATGATCATAATGACATGAAATTAATTTCTATGAAAACTAGACTCATAAAGACACATTTTATATGAAGGAAGTAATGCCTAATTTTATTTCTAAGTTTGTCAAATAATTAGCATGAAATTCGTTGAATCTGTTGGGACTGTTAGGGTACAGATGTTGGTATTTTGGGCATAAGTAATAGTAGAGAAGTCAAAATATTATTCTGTAAAATTATGAGTAAACTAGATACCTAGGAGTACGTTTTTGATGAAGAAATGTTGGTCTAAATCTCTCTTGATTTTATGCTATGAATTTTTATAAGTGACAGCCCCCACTGTTTTGGTTCTATGAACAGTCCTTAGTAATTTTAAGATATCTCGAGTTCTAGAAATGATATTGCACATATTTTTGATTTTATAGAAACTAGAAATGTAGATCTACAACTTTGTAGAAGACAACTTTTTCTAAAAATGCCGTTTACTATGTCAAATACGAGGTACAAAATGATTTTGTTAAGCAGTTTGCAGGATTTTGAGAACAGAGTGAAAAACCTGTTTGACCACGCTTACTGTCGCGAGCGCGACAGCATGTTGGTCACTAAATGTGTTTTTATTCTCTTTTATTGGTATATTAGGCTACTCCCATGTGTAGCACATATAACTGAGCAAAAATTGACCTTAAATACAAGTATACAAGAGTCATATACTAGTGTGTATATAAATTTGTATCACTTACATTGAAAATTGTCTATGAATGTATACCTATGCATCATGGAAATTGTACATTAATAGTTACTTTATAGCACCATGAATAATTATGAAATTGTTGTTAATCATATATGTGTATGATAATATGATTGTGATATGATGTGTTGTCTAAAGATCATATGTCTAAGTATAAGTTCATGATGAAAGTTAAAGGTATGTGCCTTATGGAAACATATTAATAGCATATGATTGATGAGTGATTGAGGTATATATATTGATAATCATGCTTATCAGAACAAGCTTATTAGATGCGAATGTACTACAGGTACGTACAATCTATGATTATATTTATGAGTGCATGAGCATGTAATTGCCCTATGAGATAGGAAATGATTAAATGTCATTTAATAGGTGAGATTATATGCATGTGCAAATGGTATACTATAAGCACAGCTTTAAAGTATGAAATGAACATGAATAAAGTATCGCCTGCAATAGAGTTCAGTTATGGATAGATAGGCGCCTATAGGGAATTGCAGCTGCCAAAGTCGATCCTGCTGGATCTTACACAGCCCATTAGGGTTGTTTATTTTTGCCCTCGTGTGGGTGCTCACGTGCGAGCATTTGACCGGTCCAAAGTATAGTTGGCCCTACTTGGGTCCATAGTTATGATATCTTCGGATATCTATCATTTGATACCCTCGGGTATCCATCGATCCCGTTATCCATTCTTAGAACTTAAGCAGGCTAAAGTAAAGTAATAAAGTTTCAAAGTTATTCACAGTATGAGATATGCATCTGATATATGAATTATTATGGTTAACAGTGACTATTTGAGCACGACTTAATATTTGTTTACATGATATATGGATCACTTCATGAACTATAACTAGTATGCTGATTAAATTGTGAAAAGCTATCTTGTTATGCAAGCTATTGTATTTTATAATTTTCTTTTCTTTTGCCATATGAGTATTGTTGCTAGTTATTTTATATTTTTGACGACCACTGTGAGTGGTTGTCTTTCACGTTTAGAATCTCCCCACTAAGCTGTAAAGCTTAGCACGGGTTATTTGATCCGTGTAGGTTTTGGTAGGCAAGGCTTTTGCACAGGAACTATTTCTACATCAGGACAGGCCAACACCAGTCTATAGAAGTGGATGTAGGAAACTTTTGATAAATCTTGTTTAGTTCCTTACATGTTTAATATGTATAAGGGTTGTAATATATGTATATGTAAATTATATGGAAGTGAAGACTGTAATAAGCTCATAGTGAAAATACTAGTATATGCATGCATGATGAAATTAGCATTACTTTATATAAATGTATTGATATGATGAATGCTAAGCATGAAAGTACAATAGCTACAGTATGATGATATAGTCATATGACTTGATGAATTAAAATGGCATAGTTTGCATTGGATATAGTAAACATGGGATATAGGGTGTTACAAAACTCTTATCATTTCCTATTTTACTGGAGTAGGGATCTTTGAAAGATTCAACTGCCATTCAAAGATAATGGAATTAGTTCTTGGGAACATTATTCCTAGGTTTCGGACCTGTGAGTTCAGACATGAGCTATATTATGTTGATCGAACTATTTGCACGGGATAGGCAAATTATGAAAACTAGTCCGATTCATCCATACTATTTATGGAGTCTTGTTATCACCAGTCCAACCCTAACCCTTATCCCCTCCATTATCGGTGACCGATGTCAACCCCAGCCATCGTGCAAACTGCCGCACCAACCATCAATACACTTAATTCCCTATAGTTTCCAAAACCCATCCTAGTTGTTGTAAGATGGAGATATTAAACAAATTTCTTTGTTTTCAGAACTTTAATTACTAGCATATTATTTGTTGTCACTAATGATTTACATAGATTTGTTGGAAACAACTGAAATGGAATTGTGTGTTGAGAAGTGTAGGGACCGTAGTAAAGAACGGATAGATTTAAAAAATGAAAAAAAAAAATAAAAAGACAAAAGTGACCGCCTTTATGTGGGGTTTACATTCGGTATGACACTACCAAATGGTGTATCCAACCATCTGGTACACCTTGCGAATCAATACACATCAATTGTGAATTATATGATATATTTGTTTAAAAATCTTGAAAAATAAAATGTAGTTTCATAAATCAGCAAATGAAAGAAGCAAGTTGCATAATGTGCTATGGTTTCAGAAATCAGCAAATAAATAAATCAAGTTGCATAATGTGCTATTCTTTTATTTTCAACTTTATTACTAGAAAAACGAACAATAAAACTGCAGCACCAATAATTATATATTAGTCGAGCCCTAAAACATGTTAAAATTAATGAGGTGGAGGTCTATTTGAGCCGGATTCTATTTATCTATGATCACATAATTTTAAGATTTTTAAAGATTTTCTTTAATTTTCATATCTCATATCATTAATTTCCTTTACTAGTGCAATCAATGCCACTCTTATTGGCAACATATTATTTAATTCTTTTCCCTCCATTTTCTTTTCATACTCTGGCGAATCAAACCATCAATATGAAATAAAATTTTTCTGACCAATCCTCTGCTCTTATACACTAAGGTAGCATTTGTTAACCTTGAAAAGGTTGGGATGGAAAGAAAATAAAATTATTCCAACTTTTTTGAATTTTTCAAACATTTGTTAAAAATAATGGATTCCACAAAAAATAATTTTTGACAACCTACATCTTGAAAGATCAAGATAAAGATATGCATATCTTGTTATGCCATTATTGAGGTATAAAAATGTACTCTCCTTGAACAAGGCTATCTTGAATGGCTTTTTGCCATTGAACTTCTACCACACCAATAAGTTTGTGTCATTTACTTTGGATAGTTTTATCTATTATCACTAAATTTATATCATAATAATAATAATTTGATAAAAAATCAATTCAAAAAAGTATTCCGACCGTTGAAATATTACTACTAAAATTATTTTGGTAAAAAAATCATAAATCTTGCATCAGATTGCTAACATAACAAACTACATTGACTGCCACGTCAATATTTTGATATCAAATTCATAATTTTCTCATCAAAGTAGTGTTTTGGTGTTGCATTTATGATTTTTTGGTTAAAGTGAGTTAAGTAGTAATATTTTAAAGTGAAAATATTTTTATAAAATAAAAAAATTATGATCAAATCGTTATTATAGTATACATGCAATGACTATAAATAAAATTAATCTCATTTACTTATGATGTTTGGTTGAGATTGTTTGAAATTGCTTACTTAAACATAATAAATTTTCACGAAATAAGAAGTGGCAACCCAACACAAAGAGAACATTTTATTATATATCACAACAAATGACATCAAACAATTTGAATATTAATGAATTCAATCTTATAACTATTCGAGTTGTGAAAGGGCCATTAAAAGTTTTGGGGTCAATTTCATCTATGGTCACTGGACTTACGCCTAATCGCTCAAAAGTAACTGACTTATTTTTCATAACTTAAATATCACTGAACTTATTACCTTCTTTAGAAAAGTCATCTTGATCAATTTTTGACGATTACTCTTGCCTGAATACTGACGTGACACATTACATCATATGCCTGGACACACACGGTACAACACGTCAGTAGCCACGTGTGTCCAAAAATATGACGTTGCATGCTGACCTATCGTGTTATATGGCCTTTTTCGGTGACATGGTTGCTAGCGTGTCATGCCACGTGTGTTCAGGCATATGACATGATGTGCCATGTCAGCATTTCGACAAGGATTATTGCCGAAAATCGGTTAAGATGACTTTTCTGCAAAAATATGATAAGTTCAGTGACATTTAAGTTACAAAAAATAAGTTAGTTACTTTTGGGCGATTAGGCATAAGTCTAGTGACCATGAGTGAAATTGACTCAAAGTTTTGAAGCTTATTAAGCATTATTTTTTTGTCATTTATTTACTTTGTTGGTAAACTACATAAATTGTGAATTGTATGATGATTTTTTTAAAATACTTTAATTTAATGAGGTAGTTTCATAAATTAGCAAATGAAAGAAGCAAGTTGCATAACATGATATTCTTTTATTTTCATCTTTATTACTAGGGAAGCGAACAATAAAACTGCAATGACTTTAAATAATAATAGATTTTAAATTATTGAATAAATATAAAGTTATAAGACGCTCATTCACCATATTGGAAGGTATGACGGACGAAAAAAGTAATTGAATTATTTTAGCTTATTCTATATGGTATATAGATATAATATTTTCCACTGGCATTGGCTACAGAGGCTTTGCTACTTGCGCAAAAAGAAGACTATGGTATGATCTTTTCACATTGTTTGATAACGGGTATAAATATAATATTTTCCACTGCCATCGGCCTCCAAGAATGCAACTGTTAAATGTATATAAATCTTTTTTGTCAACCTAAAAGCTTGAAAAAATTAAGGGTGCGTTTACTTATAGAAAACAGTTTTTTGTTTTCTATTTTTTTAAAAAATTAGAGTATTTATTTTCTGTAAAAAATTTAGAAAACACATTTATTTATCAGCAAATGAAAAACTGGAGTGTTTATTTTCTGTGTATATATATGTGTGCACATGTGTTTATATACATGTATATGTATGTACATACAAGTGTGTGTGTGTGTGTGTGTGTGTGTGTGTACATACATATGTTATGCATACGTATGCGAATATATGCACATACATACACATGTATGTATACATAAAATCATACATACGTACATATGTACATGTATGTATATGTCTATGTATGTACATATATATATTTATGTATGTATGCATATACAAACACATACATATGTATGTATGTATGTATGTATGTATGTATGTATGTATGTATGTATGTATGTATGTGTGTGTGTGTTAAGATTATTCAGAAAATTTGAAAAATATCTTTTAGTAGTTTTTCAATGCCTTATTTATTTTGAAAAACTGAAAAATTCATTTGTTATTCTCTATTTTAGAAAACTGACCAAAATAAACATAATCTCTATTTTATGTGAATTTTTTTTTTTGAAAAACTGGAATAGTTTTTTATAAATCCTTTTTATCAATTACAAGGCTTGCTTCAAAAAAAAAATAAAAAGCTTGCAAAAAAAAAACAGTTTGCTTTGTAATTTACAATGGGAAAAGGTATTCAAATGGCTTTGATATTTCTATTAGGGTACTAAAATATTTTTGTAATTAATTTTAAAACAAAAATACTTTTAATATTAATAAAAAAGTACTAAAATACCTTTTAATTAAATTTCCATCAACTCTAAATTAACAATACTGACATGATAAGATAGGTTATATCATTGATACGTGACAAAATATGCCATATCATTAACACGTCAACACCGCATATGTTTTTTTATTTATTACTATAAGAAAAATATTAGAGATATTTTATCATTTTAAGAAAAATTTTAAAAGTATTTTGGCACCATATAAAAAAGGTTAAGGGTATGTTTGAAAAATGCATTTATATTGGAAAAAATTAAATAAAATTTTTATGTAGGAAATATTCTTTTTGACTTGTTTAAAGTACATTTTGCATAAAAATATATAATTTAAAATTTTAATCAATGTATAAATTAAATTAAGATATTAAGAGTTTTAAATATCCAATTTATTTAATTTTATTTATATTTTTTATGAAAAATATAAATATTTATTAATTATAATATTTTAGCTAACTAATATCATTTAATTTAGTTTTTTAAATATCTAAAAAATGTTAATCACCTATTATGTTTCAATCTTATAGGTACATTTCTCCTTTATTTATATTTATTTCACATTATAACTCACTTTATAATTAAAATTAATTGATTATTTTGTTTAATATATGCTTATTTAATTTTTTTACCAACAAATATTGATTAATATCTTATACTCTTTATATATCTTCCTAATAAATGGATAAGAAAAAAATATTACAAATAAATTATATAATTTAAAAATATTTATTAATTAATTTTTCTTAATGAATATGATATTAAATTTTGAAAGTGTAGTTACCTGATGTAGCAAATTTATTAGCAACTGAGTAAATTTATAAAAACAACTAATTATTTTTTCTAATTTTACATATTAAAGAATTATTTAATGATTCAAATCCTGAAAATAAAAAATAATTAATATATTATTTGAGAATTTAGAAAATATGCACTTAATTTTTGTAGAATAAAAAATGCCTTAATGCTTTCATCAAGATAATATAATGCCTTTAAAGTGTTCCTCAATATATTAAAATTCCTCTAAAGTTTTCCTTAGAGTGTTAAAATTTCACTGACTTTATTTTGAATTAAAAATTCATGTGGTACTAATATGTCGATGATGTGGCATATTTTATTACGTGTCAATGGCATATCAGCGTTGTTAATTCAAAACTAATGGAAGTTTGATTTAGGAACATTTTAATATCTTTCTATTAACATTAGAGGTATTTTTATATTAAAATTAACTATAGAGGCATTTTAGTACTTTTAAAACAACTTCAGTAGCATTTTAGTATAATTGCATAATTTTGGAAAAAAGAAATTCCAAAACTCATATTATGAATTCAAAATTTATTACTGATGTACTAATATTAAACCTTTAATTTGTTTTATCTCACTAGAATTTGCTAAAAAATAGTAACTTGATCTCGAATCTAAATCTGGAAGAAATTTGAATGATTAGAAAAATTTAGAATTAAATCAAATTCGAATTTGAAACCTTAAAAATCCATCCAAAAATACCTAAAACTTGATTTGATATGAACCCGTGATCCAATTTTTTTAAGTAAATTTTATTTTATGTCATATATATATATATATTAACACTACATCATTTTATTAATATTTTCATTCCAATTTTATATAAAAATTAGATTTAATAGAAAGAAAATAGAAAAGTCTAATTATTTAAGTTGTAAAATGCAAAATATTTTAAAAAAAAGTGAAATGAAAAATAATAATTAAGTGGCATGCAACATATATTGTAGTCTGTTATTTATATTCTTTGCATATTTCATACTTTGCTCTTTTTTTTGCTTTATGCCATAAACCATCATTATTCTGTTGTTCACAACTTATCCATTATCTTATGTCACCTCTTCTATTTGGTAGTACTATTGATTTTTTTCTTATCAAATCATAGTATCTCAAACCTGGAAGAAATTGTAATGCCTTGAAAATTACGAGTTTGTGAATAGCACATTTTGGATCGTGAATAGTAATTTCCAAAATGAATAATGCCACTCGAAATAAGAATATATTTTTTGGGCTATGAATAGTGCAATTTGAAACAAATTCAATAGTTGGTCTTGAGATGAAAATAAGTCCATTTAAGTTATTTAAAAATAAAAATAAAATTCAGATTACAATTTTGTAGTAAATAATTACATGTTTGATTGGCAGTAAAAGTCGATCCCGATATCGAAAAATTCAAATTGACCGATATGATGAGTTTTACATGATATCAATTATGTATTTTAAGTAAAAGGATAGAAAAGTCACAATTGATTCCGAACATTGAAAAAGTCAAAACTAAACCCGTTAAATTAAAAATTGAACCAAATATATCGAATAGGTTATGCTTGGATTTTTAGTTTCGATTTGCTTTTCAGTTTTAATTGTAATATGAGATCTGATCTAAATCCAGTGAGATAAAAATTTAGAGAAAGAAAAAAAGTACAATATTCATATGTACTTTCTCTCAATAATAGAATGAATCACACTAAATCTTTTAATTGGCGCATTCCAATATTATGCACATATTTCTTAAAAATTGAACTTGGTAGGGCCTTTGTGAACAAATCTGTTGGATTATCACTTGAGCAAACTTTGCAAACATTGATCTTTCCTTCTTTCATAAGTTCATGAGGATAGAAGAAATTTGGTGAGATATGTTTGGTTTTATCTCCTTTGATATAGTTATCTTTGATTTGTGAAATACATATTGCATTATTCTCACACAACTTTGTTGGCTTTTTCTCCACCACCAACCCACTTGTTCCTTTAATATGTTGAGTCATGGTTCTCAACCACACACATTCACGACTTGCTTCATGGATGGCTAATATTTTTGAATGATTTAAGGAAGTAGCAGTGATTGTTCGCTTAACAGATTGCCAAGAAATAGCAGTATCACCATATGTGAAGATATAATCTGTTTGTGATAGAGTTTTATGAGAATTTGATAGGTATCCAGCATCAGTATATCTTGCCAATTCTAAATTTACTGCTTTTGTAGAAAATAAATCCATGTCAGAAGTGCCACGAAGATAATGTAGAACATGTTTTATACCATTCTAGTGCCTTCTAGTTGGTGCAAAACTAAATCTTACTGGCAAATTAACTGCAAAAGCTATATCTGATCTAGTGATATTTGCAAGATATAAAAGTGCACCTATTACACTAAGATATGGTACTTCAGGACCAAGAATCTCTCATTATCTTCTTGTGGAGGAAAAGGATATTTCTTGACATCAAGAGAGTGAATAACCATTGAAATGCTCAATAGATAAGACTTATACATATAAAATTGTTTCAAATTTTTCTTTCGAAAATTGCTAGTTTTTCCGTTAAAAGTTCATCACGCTTCTAGCGAATTTTAAATTCATTAATATATTACAAAATGTCCTCCATAGACAATAATTATTTTCCTTTTTCCATTTGGTAAGTCATGCTATCAATTTTAAGGAGTTATGGACATTCATAATCATGGAATTTGTAGTTAACACTTCCCTTGACGTCCATTGATAAGTATTGTGCCTTATTAAAACCTTTCTGGAAAAAATCCTGTGGGATAAAAATTCAGTAAAGGGAAAAAGAGTACACAATATTTTAAATATACATTATAAATTGTCTCATTAAAAGCATTAACAGGAAAACCTGGTGGGAAAAAATCTTAGTTAAGGAAAAAAAGTACAATGTGTATTTTTCTTTCCTTTATAAAAATATTGGTACACAACTTTAAATTTGTGCATGTAAAGTTCCGATACGCAATATTATATCTTTTTCTAAAAATGAGTTACATATCTTTTGGATATACTTACCATATATCTTCTGGATATATTATGCATGAATTGAAAAATAACAGCTAAAAGTTATTTTATAAAATTACATGTACATAAGCATGTACAAATTTATCTATACATCTTTCATTTATTTAAGATAAGAAATTTTATAAAATCTAATAATATAGTGACACATACAATGGATACATGACTGATGTACTTTTATACCATATCATAAATAAGTTATTCATTCTCAAATGGTTTTCTTAACCATTCTTATTATGTCTCTTAATTATCAACCAATTTTAGTAGTGAAAATTAATCATACAATAGAAATAATTATTATTTCTTGAACATACCATTTTCATGGCCATAATTTTATATTGCTTCATTCATTTCGAGGAATGAAACAAATGTAATAAAATAATTTCATGACATGTATACAACATAATCATATAATAGCTATAATAAATGAATTTATATAATAACTTAATCCAAATATTTCTAAAAAATTACTTAAAGATAATAAAATTAACCAAATAAAATATATATGATTATATAGAGAACTAAAATTTTTAAAACAATGTGTAATTTTAAGTAACTATATATTTGACAATTACCATGTAATGCATGATTACATAATGCATCAATAGCAATAATATATAATTATAAAATATGTTTTATCTTGTAACTTTACAACCATTGAAATACTCAATGGAAGATAATTTATAAACATATAATTACATTATAAAAAAAATTTCTTTCAATCAAATAATACTCGATATTTAAGTCAAGACAAAATTTAGTTTACAAAATTCGTTAAACCATTTTGAACTCTTCAAGAATTTCACTAATTAAAATCATAAATAAATCATGATAATAGGTAAATTATAATACTTCAAAATCATATACATAAAATTTAATACATATATTTATATTAATTAAAATTTTTCAGAAATATTTATATGTTTCAGGCATAATAAATTTTTCAGGAATTATACATACGTTTATTATCAAATAGGCAAATAGTATCAATTAGTTACATACTAATATATCACCAAATTGGCAAATAGTAAAAACTTATTGTATTCATTATAAGAAAATATGTATTTCTACAATCAATGCCAATCCATTGCAATAAATGTCAAAAAACAAATCATATTTTACGAATTCATTGTTTATTGTATAGATATCAATTATATTTCTTTAGCATCATATTTTCAATATTTTTGAACTACAGGTCCAAAAATTCATATTGAATGTAATTAATATTTATATTTTTTAACATATTTAATTTTAAGATCCTCATTATATTGAAAATATCAACATCAATATTTTTATACATAAATATTGGCGACAACTTTATCCTTTTTTGGGTCCTTTTAATGACAAATGACATATTGAGATCTCTTATTTAATTTTGGGTACTTGAACCACTCTGTGATTTAAAAATTAGTTATGTCATAGGTCTTTTCAAAAGTACCTATCTCCATAATTTAACCATATGAATTTATTTGCTCCTTGTCATTCAAAAATTTTATTTTATTTGGAACCGAATAATTTACCCTATAAGGCAAATTGTCTTACTGGGATATTATATTAAATTGGAGTATTTGCAGCTAATACATATGAGATTTAATAAATCTCTATACACTAACAAATACATTAGCATCATAATTAACTGATCTTTTGAACTTCGAGTTCACGATATGAGGATCTAAAATATATATAATGTATTTATTTATTTTAGCTGTTTTCTTTCCCTAATATTAGGAAAGTTATTAATCAAAATGCAATTTTCAACTAAAATTACAATTGAGGAATTTTATGATCTTTATTGGCATAATGCATATAAGTATTGCTTACATAAATATTATATATCCATATATAAAAATGACACTATTTTTCTCATAAAAATATCTAGCAATTAATATGAGGTATTTAGTAAACATTTTTGCTAGACCTTTGAGTATGAACATATATAAGGGGATTATAACTATCTTTTACCCACGATATATGATCACTAGTATTATCAAGAAAAATATTTTGATTATATAATCTGGAAGTTGTGCACTTAATTTGAATAATCTCACAAACTATAGGTTCTGAGTTGATAATAAATATACATGTGAACATTTTATTGATACATCTTTCAAAAATATTTGAGTATTTCACATGGTGGATAATGAGTCCACATATATTATCTTTATTCATTCCAGAATGGAGGAAATTCAGTCCCTTTATTGGCTAGTGATACTTTAGTAATATTTTTTGAGAACAAGTAAGTTATGAAAATTCCTTAAATTGAACTAAAAGAAACTTCTGGTTCTTTAATAAATATTTATGTATGAATTCTCAATAATTTATGCATTATAATTGATCCAGACTGATCAAACCGGTCATGCCAAATAATCAATTATTAATTAGCAAACTTTAAGTTTACTATTTTTATTATGTCAATTGACAAACATCAAGTTTCCTAAGATTAATATCAAATAATTAGTAAACTTCGTATTTACTAATATTTGTGACAGTTAATGAACTTCATGTTTATTATTATTTGTTTTAATTTTCTATTTTACTATAATAAAAAAAACTTCAGGTTTACTGATAATAGTATCACTTAATCAATAAACTTCATGTTTACTAATGTTTGTATAACTGGTAAACAATAGATTACTAATATTTATACAATAGTTAGTAAACTTCAAGTTACTAATATTTGTATCTATTAGTAAACTTTGAGTTTACTAATATTTGTATCAAATAAAATCAAATTATTTTTTAAAAAATATATTACTTATCTTATACAAAGTGGATCTCGAGTATTTCTCTCTCAATCTCAAAATGATATCCATTTCAGCGAATATCTGTTAAAAAATAAATTTCTACAGGATATATTGGAGAAATAATATATTTTATAATAAATTGTATGTAAATAATTACATTATAACTATTTATGGGCCTTCAAATAATTGTATTACACATAACAAAAACATACATATAGTAAATTAAAAACCAAAATATGGCTTTACATGGAATATATTTATCATATATATGATATGAGGATTAAAATATAATTAAGCAAGGATCAATTTGTAATTATGCAAAACAAATCAGTAAAATCATGTTAATGTGCATGGCAATGGAAAGTGCTATTCTCATTTTTTTTTCTTAATAATTTCATATATTGAAGTTTTTAAAATTTATTGTAGGGTACAATTACTCCACTCTTAATCAATCTCATTAACTTATGAGAATTAAAATAATTAAAAATTTACGAATTAAATTTGTAATGCCCCAAATTTTAACTAGCCGAATTACTGTCGAACTGACCCGACTTTTGTCTAGAGTTAGTATTAAAATAAATATAGAATAATAAAGGAAAATGGAATGAGGTAAGAAAAATGAGAAAAGAAGGAATTTTATGTTAAATATTATTTGTTTTGTGGGTCTAAATGCAAATAGAAGGAAAGATTCAGGGTCTAAGTGAAATTTGTGGGACTAAAATGGGAATTCACCAAAACTCCATCGTTTTGGCTTTGGGGTTCTCTTCCTCTCTTCTTGTTGGAAAATCAGGACCAATCTCCCAAATAGAGACTCCTGCTGCCCCTTCCCTCTTTCCTTTTCCCTTTACCTTCTCTCCGATCATCCTCCCGTCGTTGCTGTTCTTCGCCGCCATTGAACCCTTCAACATCGCTATCGCAGCCTGCCAACATCACCACCTTCTCCCCTTTCTCCTTTGCATGATAGAGGTAGTGATTTTCCCCTCACTGCCTCTTTTTTCTTGTTTGGTCCCCTATCAATTTCACCCCTCTAGTTGCTGCATCTCCTCCTTTAAGCATTAGGTAAGTCTTTCCCACAATTAATTGTTGCTTTGTGATGAGAAAGTTAGAGGAAGTAAGGAGATGTAGATCTAGGGATTTTGAATAAAAATTAGGGCTAATGCTAAATATGAATATTTTTTTAGTTAAGTTGGAAATCTAATGAAATAATTAGCTAAAATAATTGAATTTAAGGGTGGGTATGTATTTTATAGCAAGATTTATGATGAATTATGGGTTTATGTAGAGAAGGAAAGTGAAGCAAGTGTGAAGGGAAAGGAAAGAGAAGAAAGGTGATGAGTTAGAAGTTCTTTTTGAAGGAGGAAATTGAAGAAATTAGTGACAAATAGGTATGTGTTCAAGCAAATTTGTATTTCCTTAATTCTTATATTATGTTAGTTAAAAATTTTTGAAATGGGAATTCTTACTTGATGGTAATTTGTGGTATTAATGTTATGATTATCAAATTAAATGATAGATATTATGTTGGGCTAAGGAAGAATGTTACATGTGCTTAATTTTGGAATTATGGACTATTAGATGTACGTTATGATTAGTATAAGTTAAGTATGGCTTTGTGATAAGTGTGAATTATATATAGTTTTTGATATGTTTTTAGTTGTGTTATTTAGTTGTTTTGGTTTTATTTAGGTTAATTTAGAGTTAATTTGTTAATATTTATGTTTTTGAAGTTAATTCTATGTTTTGTTTGATTTTCAGTTTTAAATTGTTAATAAAGGGCTTAAAGTGCAAAAAGGACAAAGTTTAGGGCTAAAAGTGCAAATATGAGAAATTTAAGCGAGAAAACGGGCGTCCAGTTCAGAGCCTTGAGACGTGACCACGTGAAAACATTGAAGCATAAGACATGTGGCCACGTGAAGAAGTATACATGAAGAGTCGTGGCCATGTGAAGAAAATTGAAGGGACTAAGTGAAAACATGTGACCACGTGGATTCCAGTGAAGGACCACACGTGGCCACGTGTGGAGGAAGAGTATATATACATGTGATCACGTGTAGAGAAGGTACATTGAGGGGTGTGGCCATGTGATCCAGTTTTCCCACTTCGCGAAGGATTTTCGAGCTTCCTGTTTTAGCAGAATTTGATTCCTATTCTGTGACTGGAGTTTAACAAGGAGTCTACTACAATTTTGCCTATAAATAGTAGTCCAAAACACAGAAGAAGGAGAGGAATCCTGAGTATTAAGCTTTGTTTTCTTAGTTTGTTCTTACGTTGCTTTGTTTTTACTGTTTTCTTCAACACTTTGTTTTAATTTTAAGAATGGGTTGTGAGTAGTTTTCTTTAACTTTTGCTAAAGGATACTTGAATCCTTAACTTGTATTATGATGACTTAAGTTTGTTCTTCAATTTTTAATACAAGTTGATTATTTCTTGGTTCTTAAACATAGTCTTGTTTTTTTTTTCAATCTTAAGTTAATTATTAACTTGATTAAACATTGGTTAATTAATTGGTTTAAGTTGATTAATGACTTGCATGCTCTTAGGTTAATTTAGTTTGATTAATGCATGGTTATAATCTGAATAAGCTATAATTTTGTGTTGATTTGAGTAAGTTAAGATTAAGAAAAGTGTAACCAAGAATAAGTTGAAGTTAAATCTCTTGAGAAAGGCTTTAATAGACATCTAGGAGAATTAATTCAGTTCTTTATGCTAAGTGTTAAATTTATCTGAATAAGAAAATTTTGATGCTTGGAACGATAATCTTGAATAAAGTTATCCGGGTTTATTACACTAAATTCTCCATAATCATTTGTATGTTTTCTTTTAATTAAGTCATAGCAATATCGGTTAAGGTGGATAGTCCTTTAGTGAAAGTTGTCTTTAATATTGATTTTTAACTCATTAAATTTACTTGCTTTCCATAGATCTCTTCTTTACTTTAACTCTTTCAATTGTTTTAATTTAGTTTTAAATTATTGTTTTTAGTTTTGATTCTTCAAATCATCACAACTTTGGGATTTTTCTTCTTTCTTTTACACACAAAAATTGGTTTTAAAATTGAAATAACACATTCAAGCACAAGTTTCCCTTGGGTTCGATATTTTGGGTCATAATCTTATTTTCCTATATTACTAGCCGATCTAGTACACTTGCTAGACACCAGTCAAGTTTTTGGCGCCGTTGCCGGGGATACATTGGCGTTTGTTTATTTATTTTGATTTTAAAGTAATTTTTGTGTGTTTTCTTCTCTTCTTCATCTAATTTCTTATTTTCTTTTTGGGTGACTAGTGGTTTATGGTGAGAGATAACCCCATCCTACCATTAGACCCTGAAATTGAAAGGACGTTTCATAGGATTAGAAGGCTAAAAGGTGACATGAATGACCCAGAAATAGAACAACCTATGAATGATCCACCACCTAGGATCGAAGAGAAAAACATACCCCTCCAAGCTCCCGGGAATGGGTATAGACCTAGAACTATTAGAGATTATGCTATTCCTAGGTGGAATGAAGAACATAGAACTATTAGGAGTCCTCACCACCAACCCTTTGAGATTAAACCCGCTACCATCACTATGGTACAAAGAAACCAATTTTCGGGTTCGAATATAGAGGATCCTGCACAACATTTATATATGTTCTTAGAAGTGAGTGACACTGTGCAAATTCCTAATGTATCAACTGATGCAATTAGGTTCAAACTCTTTCCATTCACCCTAATAGGAAAAGCTAGGGATTGGCTTCAAATGCTACCAAATCAATGCATCCATTCTTGGCAACAAATACAAGAAAAATTTCTGTGCAAATTCTTCCCATCCACCAAGACTGGCCTCATTAGAAAACAAATTAGTGATTTTCAACAATATTATAAGGAGCCATTCCATGAAGCTTGGGAAAGATTTAGAAGACTTTTAAAAAGTTGTCCTCATTATGAAGTTCCTATTTTTCAATTAATGCATATTTTCTATGCAGGTGCCCATCCATCAACAAGATCTTTGTTAGATGCAGCTTCAAAAGGAAGTTTCATGAATCAAATTCCTGAGGATGCATTTTTACTCCTTGATGAGATGGCCACCAATGATGCTCAATGGGCAACCTCTAGAGCAACTCAAAAGAAACAGGGAGTTCATAATATTGATGAAGTAGTTATGTTGAAAGCTCAATTAGAATTAATGGAAAAGAGATATTCAAAAGAAATAAATAAACTTAAAGCTAAAAATGTCTCTATGTCATCTAATGAAGTTGATTCTTATGCAGGAATTCCAGGACCTTTGGGAATGAAGAATGCTGAAAGTATGGTAGAAGAAGTCAATGCCTTGAATCCGTATAGCAATACTTACAATGCGGGATGGAGAATGATGGAATATGACATGGTATGATAATCATGATAGCACAGCGAAAAAACAAAAATTTTATCATACATACCATACATATCCAAAGATAGGAACGAAAACATGCAATTTTAGGGTTTTGAAACTTACAATAGATGATGCCTTTTATTCTTTGATTTTGTGATGTCCAGCAACCAAGATGCCTTTATCCACCTTAGTTCTCGATCACCAATGCCAAGGAACAGCCTTTTGCGCCACTCCCTCTATTCTCACACACACAATTACACCGTTGGCTTAAAAAACGAGATTGCTAGATCTCTTTTTCGGTATTGTGTAAGGGTTATAGTTTGAAGCTACAAAACTTGATTTTGTACTTCTTTAGATTGCTATTACTGCTCAATAACACAAGAGAATGAGGAACAATCCTTTCTCCTTGTGAAAAATTGAACAAAAGAATTAAGAGAGAGAGAGTCACTATTCACGAGTTACTATTCACGAGTTACTATTCATGCCACAAAAAAAATTAAGTTTAGGGTTTTATTTCTTTTAATATATATGCTTATCCTTTGGCAAGTCATTAATCTGAATTCAACTATCCTAAGATAATTAATTCAAACTCTATCACTTCCTAAAGATAAGTAATATATTTTGAATTTAAATTCAAATTTGAAATAAAACATAAGACATTTAAATAAATGAAATCACTTAATTAAATATATAAGTGATTTAATTTAATTTAAATTCCTTTAGGCTTTAATATTCAATTAACTTAATTAACACAAGATAATTAATTAATTGAAATTAAACCTTATGGGCTGAATTTCTCTCTCTCATGGACCAAAGCCCAATAGCAATATTATAACCCATTACATACATTAATTTGACTTTAATTAAAAGCCCAAATTAATGTCCAATACTTAATTTAAATATTTTAAGCCCAATGCTTTGTGTGCGATCCTATAGGTCCATTTAATGTTGGCAATGAATTAATAAATTAATTCAAAGGCTATATATATTCTCTAGCAAGATATTATAGCATTCCAAATTAAATGAAAATGCATATGGCATTTGGTGACCTAATGCAATTTCGCATAGTCCCTTACCCATAAATATCAGAATTAATATAAGGCATGGAACTAGTCATCCTTATATACATTAATTCATTTCTTGATATTCCAGTGACACTGAACTCTCAGATAAATAATGATTACTCATTATTTCATCTCGGTATGGCCATACACTTCTCAGTTCACTGATCAAGTGGCCGGTGATATTTTTCTCTCTTATCGAGAGGGGTAATCCCTTCACTTCTCTCATGCTCTCTAACATGAATCAGTGCATACCCAATCATACCCGTACTTGTCACTCTGTTACGAGCACGTTAGGTGTATGTCAAAGTACACAGTAATTCATAAAGAGTTTCATAGAGATTTCAGGTCTAAGAACTCCGATACAAAACTTGCATATGAGAAACACTTATGACTTGTACCATGTAGTGTTCTCATGAGCGGATCGAATCCAGATACCATGTTCTTTAACATGTATCTATGATCTCTGATTGACACTCTTGTCCTAATGATCCGTAAGACAGAACTCATAAGATCAGAGAGAGCATACTAGTCTTAATTCATTTGTTATTCCCATAACAATGACTGACTAGGGATATTTAGAATGATGTCTCATTTGTTTCAAGGTCTTACAATCCATGTGCCTCACACATGATAACTTAAACCGAAACGACATTCTTGGATAGTTTTATCAATTGATATGCACAGGAATACAAAAGATAAAACTAATGCCTCATTTTATTAATTTCAAGTGTTTCGTTACAATGCATTGGGGCTAGGGCTTACACTAACAGAGAAGCCATCCAAATTTTTCATGGAGGGAAGGTAATCAAGGTTCTTCTTCTAACCCCAATCCTAGACCCCAATTTAACCACAATCAAACTTCCAATAATCAACTTCCATACCAAAACCAAGCTCCACCTCATTACCCAAATCAATACCCATCACAAGCATACCACCAACCACCCGATTTTCAAAAACCTCAACCTCCCCCTCCTCAAGAAAAGAAATCTAATATTGAAGAAATGATTGCAAATTTCATGGCTTTCCAAAACTCAATTTTAGCTAGTCACGATGCTAGATGGAAATCGCAAGATATTTGGATGAGAAACCAAGAGGTATCCATTAGGAACCTAGAAAACCAAATAGGGCAACTTGCTAGTTCTTTATCAAACCGTGCTCAAGGGACATTTCCATCCAATGTAGATCGAAATCCAAAAGAGGAAGCCAAAGCAATCACTTTAAGGGGTGGGAAAGAGTTAGAGAAGACTGAACTTGGTAAGAATTCTTCTAAAAAGGTGGAACCGACAACGAAGGTAAGTGTTTCTAACTCTGAAAAGTGTTTCTAACTCTGAAAATAATGAAAAAGTACCTCCTACGGTTGAGAAGGGTAAAGGTAAAGAAAAGCTTGTTTCTACTGTTCTTGATGAATCTCAATTACCTTTTCCTGTTCTAGCTAGAAAAGAAAAACAAAATGAACAATTGAGTAGATTTTTAGACATGTTTAAAAAGCTACATATAAATTTACCATTTGCTGAAGCTTTATTACACATGCCTAAATATTCTAAATTTATGAAAGAATTATACACTAATAAGAAAAAGCTAGAAGGCATAGGAACGGTTCAATTATTCGGTAATTGTAGTGCTATATTAACCAATAAAATTCCTGAAAAATTAGAAGATCCAGGTAGTTTTACATTACCTTGTGAATTAGGAGGTAATTTTGTTGGAAATGCTTTATGTGATTTTGATGCTAGTATTAATTTGATGCCTTATTCAATTTGCAGGAAATTAAATCTAGGTGATTTAAAGGAAACTCGAATGACGCTTCAATTGGCGGATAGATCGGTGAAGAGGCCAAAAGGAATCATCGAGGACCTATTGGTAAAAGTAGGATATTTCATATTTTCGGTTGATTTTGTGGTGATGGACATGGAAGAAGATAGAAAAGTGCCATTAATTGTGGGAGGCCATTCTTGAACACAACAAGAGCCTTAATTGATGTTCATGGACAAACGATTACTTTAAGATTTAATGAGGAGGAAATGATTTTTAATGTTAATAAAATTTTAAAACACCCCTCATATGATTTTGAAGAATCCATTTACTTTATTGATGAGGTTCAAGAATATGCCAAAACAAAGCAAGAGGAAATCATTCTCAAAGATGAGCTTCAAAGTTGCTTAATGCATCCAAAGAAAATAGAAGAGTTGGATACAAAGGAGAAAAAGTTGATACAAATTCTGGAACAAGAACATAGTGAAGATAATAAAATGGAGGATGAATCATCCCCTCCTAAGGGAGATTCTGAACTTAAAACACTTCCATCTCATTTAAAATATGTATTTTTAAGTGATAATGCTGATCCGGTAATTATTTCATCTTTGTTGACAGATTTGGAAGAAGAAATGCTCATTGGAGTCCTCAAAAAGCATAAAGGAGCAATTGGTTGGGCAACATCCGACTTAAAAGGGATTAGCCCAAGCTATTGTACACATCGTATACCCATGGAGGACAACTTTAAACCGGTGGTGCAACCTCAACGAAGGCTCAACCCAACTATGCAAGAAGTAGTGAAAAATGAGGTATTGAAACTACTTGATGCAGGTATTATCTATCCTATCTCTGATAGTAATTGGGTTAGTCCTGTTCAATGTGTGCCTAAAAAGGGGGGAATGACTGTAGTGATAAATGAAAATAATGAATTAATTCCTACACGCACAATAACGGGATGGAGAGTATGCATTGATTATAGGAGATTGAATAATACCACTAGAAAAGACCATTTTCCATTGCCCTTTATTGACCAAATGTTAGAAAGATTAGCAAGAAATAAATTTTATTGTTTCTTAGATGGATATTCGGGGTATATGCAAATACCTATAGCCCCGAAAGACCAAGAAAAGACCACATTCACATGTCCATATGGAACATTTGCATATAGGAGAATGCCTTTTGGTCTTTGTAATGCACCTGCCACATTTCAACGATGCATGATGGCCATATTTCATGACTTTATTGAAAAATTTATGGAAGTTTTCATGGATGATTTCACTATTTATGATCATGATTTTGAATCTTGTTTGCATAATCTAGCATTGGTTTTGAAAAGGTGTCAAGAAACAAATCTTGTGCTAAATTGGGAAAAATGTCATTTTATGGTTAGAGAAGGCATTGTTTTAGGGCATAAAATTTCTGAAAAAGGCATTGAGGTTGACAAAGCACAAGTTGATGTGATAGAGAAATTACCTCCACCAACTAGTGTAAAGGGCATTAGGAGTTTCCTTGTTCATGCCGGGTTTTATTGTCGGTTTATTAAGGATTTTTCTAAAATTGCCAAACCACTTTCTAATTTATTGCTTAAAGATGCTGCATTTAACTTTAATGATGAGTGTTTGCAGGCTTTTAACCTATTGAAGCAAAAATTAGTTAGTGCACTGGTCATTGCATCACCCGATTGGAGCTTACCATTTGAAATTATGTGTGATGCAAGTGATTATGTAGTTGGAGCAGTCTTAGGACAACGGAAGGAGAAGATTTTCTACACCATCTATTATGCAAGCCATACACTCACCGAAGCCCAAGTAAATTACACCACTATGGAGAAGGAACTCTTGGCAATAGTCTTTTCATTTGAGAAATTCAGGTCTTACCTCTTAGGATCCAAATTTACGGTGTGGTCGGACCATGCCGCATTGAGACATCTTTTTGTAAAGAAGGATTCTAAGCCAAGACTTATCCGATGGGTGTTACTACTTCAAGAATTTGATGTTGAAATCAAAGATAAGAAAGGTGCAGAAAATTTTGTGGCTGACCATCTATCTAGATTGGATCATGCTAGTATCGAAAAGGGAGAAATTTTTGACTTATTTCTCGATGAACATATTTGTGCTTATTATACTTATGCAAATTCAGTTCCATGGTACGCTAATATAGCTAATTTTCTTGCAGGTGGCTATCTTCCTAAGGAATTTACTTTGCAACAAAAGAAAAAGCTCATAGCGGATGCCAAGCATTACCTTTGGGATGATCCATACCTTATCAAGATATGCCCGAATCAAATACTAAGAAGATGTGTACCGGAATCGGAGCAAGAAGCTATCATGAACCAATGTCATGGAGGTGAAGTTGGAGGTCATCACGGACCAAATAGGACAGTTCAAAAGATACTCCAATCAGGTTTTTTCTGCCTACTTTATTTGAGGATGTAAGATCTTTTATAGCTACTTGTGATAGATGCCAACGAGTAGGGAATATATCCAAAAGAAATGAGATGCCTATGAACAATGTGCTAGAAGTAAAAATCTTTGATGTTTGGGGCATTGATTTTATGGGACCTTTTCCAAATTCATTTGGGTTTGAGTATATTTTGGTAGTTGTGGATTATGTGAGTAAATGGGTAGAGGCAATAGCTACTAGGACATGTGATGCAAAAATTGTGCTGGAATTTATTAGAAAGAATATTTTCACTAGATTTGGAGCACCTAGAGCTATTATAAGTGATAGAGGCAAACATTTTGTCAACCATCAATTCAAGACCTTGCTTAAGAAATTTGGTGTTAAACATAAAATCACAACCCCATACCACCCTCAAGCCAATGGACAAGTGGAAGTATCTAATAGGGAGTTGAAATCAATCTTAGAAAAAACAGTGAATAACTCTAGAAAAGATTGGTCTCTTAGGTTAGATGAGGCTTTATGGGCTTATCGAACTGCATTCAAAACTCCTATAGGTATGTCTCCCTTTAGAATTGTTTTTGGAAAAGCATGTGACCTTCCAGTCGAATTAGAACATAAAGCATATTGGGCTATAAAATTTCTTAACTTTGATTTAAAAAATGCAGGAGAAAGGAGGAAATTGCAACTCAATGAACTCGATGAAATTCGACAATGGTCATATAACAATGCTGCACTTTATAAAGAAAAGACCAAACAATGGCATGACAAGCATTTAAAGGTAAAAGATTTTGTTCCGGGAATGTTAGTGCTTCTTTATAATAGTCGTCTTAGTTTGTTTCCAGGAAAGCTGAAATCAAAGTGGCTTGGACCATATCAAGTGATGTCAAGCAGTAATTTTGGTGTAGTGACATTCAAAAGCTTAACAGATGGACGTGAATTTACAGTTAATGGTCATCGACTCAAACCTTACCAAATCGGATAGAAAGAGGTTGCTGAAGCAACCATGATTTTTCAAGATACCTAAAACGGTTTGGAAAGTCTAGCTGGAGACTTTGAAAACTCAGAACTACTATTCTTTCTCTCTTTTCATTTTATAGTTGAGTTTTAATTAAGTTTTTGTGTTCTTGCATTTTTGTGTGTTTGTGTGTTTTGATTCATGAAAAGAAGTGAGTAAATCAAGGTTTTTAAAAGATGACATGTTTTTAATGGAAAAAGTTCATGTTTTCAAAACTTAAAAATGGAAATCTGACATTTAAAGAAGAATTTGGTATGTATGTGTTTCAAAAACGAAGCAACTAAGGTAGAAAATTGCATGTACACGTGACCATGTGTGGCTCTCTCTATACCATCATGTGGCCACGGGTTGATGAGGTGCAAAATTTATTTGATACACATAACCACGTGTATTTCTCAAGAGAAACATCACATGGCCACGGGTTAAGACATTGCTCCTTTCATTTTATTCACACGTGACCACGTGGATTCTCATATAGAGACCACACGTGGCCACGCATAATCCTAGAGCAAGAATACACGTGACCACGTGTAGTTCTTCATGTGAACCTCATGTGGCCATGCCTCATCATGCTGCATATATACACCATTTCACTATCTTTATTTGGCTTCTTCTTCATTTTATTTTGCTCTCTCCCGTGCCCACGCCTCACCAACACAAAATTCACTCATGACCACGGATTTTAAATCATCACCAATCATCACCGTCTCCATTTGCTCTCTCTTTCATTTTTCTCTCTCTCCTACCTATCATCTCTTCTTTCTCCACATTTTCTTCATTATTTTAGGTTTTTTTTTACAACTCACACACACCACCTTCACTTTGGGCTGCTCAACAAATTAGACTCGATCAAATGCAAGGAAGATTGGATATGCTTCCTGATACGATCATGGAAGGAAATAGGAGAGTTGAGCATTTTATCCATCACTTTTGGCAACGGTTTCCTCCACCTCCACCTCTATCGGAATAGATCATCATTTGCTGTGGATAGCAAAATTTTGAGGAGGGGGTAGCCTCCTTTCAGGGAGTTTATCTTCTATCTTTTATTTTCTTTTTCATGAATTAAACTTTGTTATTTTGTATTTTGTGTTTTGTTTTGTTTTCTTTCACTACAAGAAAATCAACAAATAGCAACGAAAATTAGCAACCGAATTTGTTGAATTTCTGTTGCTAATAAAAATTAGCAATGGAAAATAGCAACGAAACATTCGGTTGCTAATTCGGCGGTTGGTATTTTTAGCAACGGAATGTTTATTCCGTTGCTAAATTTAGCAACGGAATGTTCAATCCGTTGCTAAATTTAGCAACGGAAATTATATTCCGTTGCTAAATCTAACCACTAACATCTGGTAAATTGGTCAAAATTAGCAACTGAATTCATATTTCGTTGCTAAATTTAGCAACTGAATTAAAATTTCGTTGCTAATTTTAGCAACGGAAATTATTTTTCCGTTACTAAATTTAGCAACCGAGTTGCATTCCGTTGCTAAATTCAGCAACTAGTATAAAAAAATTTGTAATGGTTTTTTCGTCGCTATTCCATCACTACAAAAGAAAAACCAACAAATTACACTAAAACAGCAAGCTGATGTCTTTTCTTTCAGAATTATCTTTTAAAGCACTGATATATTTACACAATAAATGCTTATATGCTCTAATACATTTTGATGCAGTTGATTAATATATATAGACACATGGCAATTTACCTTCTTCAAACTATTGATAGTGTACAGTGGCATATATAGACACGTTTACAAACCTATGACTGACACAAGTTGCTAGAAAAATAACATAATTGTAAGTGAAGAACATATCCTTTAAACATCTCAATCCCTCAAGAAATATTTATTCTTGGCATTTCAACTTAACATTCATTAGTTCAACTGATACATTAACTACATACTAAAATGCTTATCTAAATATCGGTTAAAGTAAAGAAGGCCGTCCATTTGAAACATGATTTTAATGTATAAATATCGGTTAGAGTCAACAATAGTTTCCTCATGACCAACTCATTTGAAGCTTTTCAACAATCTCAAGTGTGAAATGAATTTTCAAAAATGATACAGTTCAATGAACATATTAAAGTAAAATTCACCAATCGAACAAAACATGGGCAATTATCCATAACAGTGTAAAATTCTTTGGCAATCTACAAGCATGTAGACTCAAATAAAATGCAGCCAAAAAAGCATGAATACTCACAAGGACCCAGTTATAAGTAGCAAGAGAGAGTTGTGGAGTCTCGTCAATGCAATAGCTTCCTAAACTCCCTGAGGGCAAATCAAGTAGGTATCCTGTTTGAATGAATATCTGCATGTCATTAGCCAAAAGTTAAAATCATAAAAAGAATTTATAGTTTAAATCACTATACATACAGTAAAACCATGAGAAGAATCCATACCCCTGAGGGCAGATCAAGTGGGTTGCCTATAGAAAAAGCAGAACAGAGAAAGCAAGGAATTTACTATTAACTAAATAAAATATCAATATAAAAGTAAGAGCCGAGATGTTACACAATGTCTACTATACAGAATAGTCAATGAGTAGACATTTATTCATGTGAAAAAATCTCTATAGACATTTCAGAAAAGTAAACTCACCTTGTGCTTGAAGTTCTTGGAACCATTTCTTTGCTCGCTCAAATGAGGCCTACAAGAGAATATGAAAGTAAAATTTTGGTTTCTAAATGAAAATTTACCCACTAGGAGTACTGCAATATTTTAACAGAAAGAATAAGGACTCGTAAACGAAAATTAACAAATAAAATCAATAAATTAGTGCTTTACTTTTACCTTTTTAATGAGGGGGAGATAGTATGGCTTGACCTTTCCCACATCGATTCGGACTTTGCTCTTGCTATAGAGATCATATTTGCTACATAAAATAGAGAAAAAATCAGAATCGCCATAATTATTTATTAAGTAAGCTTAGAATGTTTGAGTTTTCCTAAGTTTTTCAAAAATTAAGTTGATAAATTATAAGTAATTTTCTTTTAATGGAGAATATTAACAAAAGTGATAGTAAATGGCAGCAACTACAAAATTTTCTTTCATATTTCCTGCTTAACACGTTCAGATAATTGATTTCATCATGCAACGGTCCTAAATTAAAATTAATTGTATGTTGTGATTAATATAAAGAATAAAAACTGCTATAAATATCATAAATTTAGATCGTATTAATGTGTAGACTTACCAAAGTTTTGATGTAATTAGTTACAATATCTTGATTGCTGCTAATTCCACAAAGTGAATCTCTTATGGTAGCATGTGAATTTTTAATATCAAACACCAGCAATATGAAATGGCATGCATATGGTAGTAAGTAATGGGAATAACACCTAGTAATAATAAAATGATATGAAAATTAAATACAATCTGATTAAATTATAGCTAAAAAAAATTGGCACTTTAATAAACATAGTAGCAGTACATGAAAATAAAACAAGCAGAGTCCTTTTACATCACTTAGAATAGTTACAACATAATCAAAATGCTTCCAATTTTGCATTGTTATCTATGTAAAAATATACATATTGATCTTTAAATGTGAGACTCAAATAACATACCATTGTTATGACGGGAAAAAAACAAAGATTGTTCAGTCTTTTTAGAGTTTGCATCTTCAAAATGTAATGCTTCAGCTACCATGTTTAAAACCTATTTTGTCTTTCGTTACTATGTTTTAAAGTGAAAATAGATAGAACTAAAATAAATACAAACTTACAACTCAAATAAGAAAATAAATATAAAAATTTTGGCTTATCCATATATATATATATATATATAATAATCTATTATTGCAAAAGAAGAGAAGCGCAACTACCAAATAAATAAGAAACAAAACTGACAATAAAAGAGGGATTACTAATAGCCTTTCAATAGGCTGACTGCAGATTGAAAAGACAAGTACATATTTGAGAATATTGTGAGTTCATTTTTTTGCATTGATACTTTTATCTCTTCAGCATAAATGATTGTTTCATTCCCTGTTAACAATAAAAGAAAACAAGCAGCAAAAAGGTTAGCTGGATAGACCAACTAAAGTTCACTTTTGCGCAATTAGATAAACACCCATATAATTAGTTCACTGCTGGAGAGTCTTAATTAATTCTGTCGATTAGTCAAATTTTGTCATTATGGGCACCTAGGCAACGATAGTGAATAAAAGCTTTATCTTAATTAAATTGATTAAGACCTCCTACCAATTCTTGTTTACTACTAATTAATTTGTACAAAACTAGACCTGCTCTTTATGTAGCTTATTATTATTATTATTATTATTATTATTATTATTATTATTATTATTATTATTATTATTATTATTATTATTATTATTATTATTATTATTATTATTATTATTATTGGTGTTTTATGTATATAATAAATTTTAAATTATTTTTTCATGAAATATTGGTGAATATAATTAGAATTTTTTATTATAAATTTGTAATGAATCACTTTAATTACTTTCTAATGGAAAAAGGAAAAAAGTGTAGCTAATGAAAATAGGATTGTGACCCTCAGAAAAAGTCTGACAATATCAAACAGAAATGGGATGGTTAATTAAGTAACAATATAAGCTCAAAGAATAAGTGAATGGGTCTGGAGTAGTTTAAGTCCCTTTCAATCTTATAATTATTTCTTTTATGTGGATGTTACGATGGAACTAGGCAACTAGCTTATTTTTGCTTTATTATTCTATGTGGTTTCGGTCTTAATCATCTAATTATTTTGAAAAATTAATCTAGCAATATAGAACAAGTTCAGCAGATGATTGATGCAATTTTTCACATGTATGAAGTTGAGTGGAACAATCGTACCTTTTTGAATAGAGAGTGAGAGCCAGTGACCTTGTTCTCAGCCTCAAGTCTGATAACATTTTCCATCGGAATTCCAGATCCTCTTTAGTTCTGCATATCAAATGCTATTGCATATTAGTTTAGCAAGCCTATTGAGTTCAATTTTAAAGATGAACTGTAAGTTCTTTTCTATTAATTATTTTAATTTAACTTGATGCATGATGTATTTTGCCTTTTCCAACATGAACCCAACATCACCTAAGCAGAAAAAACCGAAACTTTCCCTATCTATCTAATGTTCGACAAAATAGCCAAAACAGAAAGCAAACAAAACAAAACCCAGTACAGCAGGAACCGAGAATTAATGAAAAAAATAAACATACAAGATGGGTATTGAAGGAGGATTATGGATATGATACACTGATAGATGCTAATGAAACATTTGGAGAAAAAGCACATCCACCAAACCAGTAAGCACATAAACTGCTCAAACTAAGGTAACAAAACTAATAGAAATTTTGGAGGCAATGGGGGCAATTTGTCCCTGCTGGTATGCAAATAAACCACCAACCACATAAATCTAGAATCAAGAACCTACAGTGAGATATATAACTATTCATCAAAGTAATAATTAATTCCGGACTTACACTAATTGTAAGGCCTTTGCAAAAGAACAGGACACACTTAGCCCCAAAGAAGTATTAAATATGTTAAGATACACATATATTACTATCAGCACACCAGTCTTTCAAATCCATTAAAGGATGTTGATGCAGACCACAATAATAGCATAAAATATTGATCCATACCTTTGGTGAGGTTCGAGATATCACATCAAGACCAGAAGGGATATAATATCGAACAGAATAACTCATCTATATATAATTACACGTACTTTCTCAACTATTTTTCCTCTTGAGGTCCTAAAAAATGTTCACAACTAAAGTGATGGTGCAATAATTGGCGGATACTCTGAGAAACAAATTACAGTAGAATACAAATATGTTTTACCTTGACAAGTTCCTTCTCTCTCCTTATGAAGGATGTACGCCAACCAACCATATCTAGATAATGTCAAGGAAACTGTATAAATGCAGTGAGAATAGAATATAGTAGCAAAAATTGATATATTTGTTAAGATTGAAGACAGAAAGATGAAGTGCAGTAGGATACAATCATAAGATACATTTGCATACAGGACACGGTATCTAAATGCAGTAAGGGCAGATCTGTAACCAAAAGATAAGGAGAAAAAAGAAAAATGTAAAAACTATTTTATTGTAATACATTTGTAGGATCTAATTACCATGAGAATAGCAAGAACAGGAAGAAAAGGAGGGTGAATAAGAAGTAGATCCAGAAGAGGCTCCTCCATAAGATCCATTTCTCAAGTTACTGCTGAAAATCGGTGAATACCCACATCGAGCCTGCAATAAAGAAGCCGAACAGAGTGAATGAAAAAGAAGAAAAATTAGTGGAAAAATCTGGAAGAGAGGGAAATGTGCAAAGGGTGAAGAGGATGGGGATTAGGTTGTGGCGAATGAGATTGCAGGGTTGTGAAGAGAATAAGAAATTCCAGTCAATTTTCATTGACAAAAATGTGTTTATTTTCAAACGATTTCCTTCCCAATTATTGCTTTCAGACAGCAATTGTTCAAGAGGGGGCGGAGGCTGGAAATGAAGAGAAGAGATGGGAGGCAGAATTTTTAGATTTTCTTGTATCTAGATAAAGGCAAATAAAAGAGAGGGAGGTGAAATTTGACACTTAAGGCTAATTTATGGCTAGGGCAACAAATAACAAAATTACATAAATATCCCTCATTTACCAACGGAATATAAATTCCGTTGCTATTTTAGCAACCGAAAATATATTCGGTTGCAATTTAGCAACCGAAATAGAATTCCGTTGCTATTTTTCATATTCAATGAAAAATAGCAACAAAATTCTATTTCGGTTGCTAAATAGCAACGGAAATATATTTCGGTTGCTATTTTAGCAACCGAAAATAAATTTCGTTGCTATTTTAGCAATCGAAAATAAATTCCGTTGCTATTTAGCAACCGAATTATTTTTCGTTGCTAAAATAGCAACGGAAAGTAAATTCCTTTGCTAAATTAGCAACGAAAATCATATTCCGTTGCTATTTTTCGTTACAAATTTTTTCCGCCATCTATTGGTGCCTTAATTAGCAACGGAATAGTAATTCCGTTGCTAATTTCCGTTGCTAAATTTTGGCTCCAAAAATTCCCTCCACTTTTAGCAACGAAAGATAACCAAATATTTTTCCGTTGCTAAATCTACAAAGTTTAACCAATTTTAGCAACGGAAATTATTTTTTGTTGCTATTTGGTTTTTCGTTGCTAATTTAGCAACGAAAATGTTTTTCGTTGCTAATTTAGCAACGAAATCATTTCCGTTGCTATTTCCAGAATTTCTTGTAATGTTTTATTGTGTTTTTATTTTGTTTGTTTTCTTAAATTTGTAAAACATATTAAAGACTTATGTAGTTCACCTTTTCATTTAATTTGCATGAAAACTTAGTTTGCCCTAGTTGACTTCAAAACTTGGAACACTTTGAACTTGGATATGGAATATGCATGTTTTGGACTTTTGCTTAGCAAGAGAACATTTATGTTGTTTAATATGCCTTTGGATAGGTTAATTTTCAACTTGATAAATGTTTGTTAGTTTTAAAATTCTTAAAAGCACTTAGACTAGTTTTTAACTTAGTGAAAAAATCAATGCAATGAAGTAGTGAAGTAAGAAAATTTAGAGTACTAGAACCTTCCTCATCACCCTTCAAAGCATATGAACAACTCAAGCAACTTAGAAAATGATCTAGGCAATAATTTTCTTGATAAACTTTCTTAAAAACTTGTGTCCTACCTTGATGAAATTATCCTTTGTTAAGTCATTTTGAGCCTATAAGGTATGCTTAATGCGTACCATTAATATTTTTTTGTTACACCTAATGTTTTAACCATATAACCTAAAAAGCTTTTATCTCACCCTATGGAATTGGCCACTTTAGGATTAAATGGATGCATGAAAAGAGTAAAGTTTTATTGGGTGTAGTAAGAAAGTCTTAACAAAGTTATTGATGAAGTCAATTGAAAATATACCTTGTATTACCTTGAGGTTAGCTTGTGAATGCTAGTTCATTAGAAAAAAAAAGCGTTTGAAGTTTGAGAAAAGGAAAAAGAAAGAAAAAAGAGAACTAGCAAATATGAAAAAAATATAAGTGGGGGGTAGTACAAGGAAAAATGGAAAAATAATGACTTCGTGGTGAAAGGATATATTATCTTTTTAAAAAAAGTTTGGAATCAAGGCAAGGATGAGCAGAATTTGAATTGCTTAAGTTATTGGGGTTTTTGTAATCTATTTTTTCTTAGAGTGGCTATATTCATTTTGATCATCTTTTATCCATTTTTTGATAAACATATCCTTAGCCCCATTACAACCTTTGAAAGACCTATGTGATTTTAAGTTTGTTTTGAGTTGTTTAACGGAGGTGATCTACGGGTTCCGATGCTAAAGGAGAGGCCTATTGTGTTTCTAGAGTTTCAAGCACGAAACCGATTGTATGCTTATGCATTCATATATTCTATACTTCATTACCTAGTTGTGTTGATATTTTGATTTTCAAAATTGCTTAAAATGATTTGGTCTTGCACACACTCAAGGAAACTAGCTTATATTCTCTTGTTGAAGTTAATCTATTTAGAGTTTATATTAACTGCTTGTGTTAAAATGCTAAGTTTGGTTTTGAAATTGCATATCTTTATACAAGTTTGATGGTTTTGAAGGAGGGTTTGTTCTAATTTGCTTGAGGGCAAGCAAAGTTTAAGTGTGGGGTATGTGATAAGTGTGAATTATATATAGTTTTTGATATGTTTTTAGTTGTGTTATTTAGTTGTTTTGGTTTTAATTAGGTTAATTTAGAGTTAATTTGTTAATATTTATGTTTTTGAAGTTAGTTCCATGTTTTGTTTGACTTTTAGATTTAAATTGTTAATAAAGGGCTTAAAGTGCAAAAAGGACAAAGTTTAGGGCTAAAAGTGCAAATATGAGAAATTTAAGCGAGAAAACGAGCGTCCAGTCCAGAGCCTTGAGATGTGACCATGTGAAAACATTGAAGCATAAGACACGTGGCCATGTGAAGAAGTATACATGAAGAGCCGTGGCCATGTGAAGAAAATTGAAGGGACTAAGTGAAGACACGTGACCACGTGGATTCTAGTGAAGGACCACACATGGCCACGTGTGGAGGAAGAGTATATATACACGTGACCACGTGTAGAGAAGGTACATTGAGGGGTGCGGCCACGTGATCCAGTTTTCCCACTTCGCGAAGGATTTTCGAGCTTCCTGTTTTAGCAGAATTTGATTCCTATTCTGTGACTGGAGTTTAGCAAGGAGTCTACTACAATTTTGCCTATAAATAGTAGTCCAAAACACAGAAGAAGGAGAGGAATCCTGAGTATTAAGCTTTGTTTTCTTAGTTTGTTCTTACGTTGCTTTGTTTTTACTGTTTTCTTCAACACTTTGTTTTAATTTTAAGAATGGGTTGTGAGTAGTTTTCTTTAACTTTTGCTAAAGGATACTTGAATCCTTAACTTGTATTATTATGACTTAAGTTTGTTCTTTAATTTTTAATACAAGTTGATTATTTCTTGGTTCTTAAACATAGTCTTGTTTTTTTTTTCAATCTTAAGTTAATTATTAACTTGATTAAGCATTGGTTAATTAATTGGTTTAAGTTGATTAATGACTTGCATGCTCTTAGGTTAATTTAGTTGGATTAATGCATGGTTATAATCTAAATAAGCTATAATTGTGTGTTGATTTGAGTAAGTTAAGATTAAGAAAAGTGTAACCAAGAATAGGTTGAAGTTAAATCTCTTGAGAAAGGCTTTAATAGACATCTAGGAGAGTTAATTCAGTTCTTTATGCTAAGTGTTAAGTTTATCTGAATAAGAAAATTTTGATGCTTGGAACGATAATCTTGAATAAAGTTATCTGGGTTTATTACACTGAATTCTCCATAATCACTTGTATGTTTTCTTTTAATTAAGTCATAGCAATATCGGTTAAGGTGGATAGTCCTTTAGTGAAAGTTGTCTTTAATATTGATTTTTAACTCATTAAATTTACTTGCTTTCAATAGATCTCTTCTTTACTTTAACTCTTTCAATTGTTTTAATTTAGTTTTAAATTATTGTTTTTAGTTTTGATTCTTCAAATCATCACAACTTTGGGATTTTTCTTCTTTCTTTTACACACAAAAATTGGTTTTGAAATTGAAATAACACATTCAAGCACAAGTTTCCCTTGGGTTCGATATTTTGGGTCATAATCTTATTTTCCTATATTACTAGCCGATCTAGTACACTTGCTAGACACCGATCACTTTGAATTAATTAATACAGTTATAATGAAACTCTAAACGAGCTATTATGATGATATAAGACCATTGTGCTTCATAGTTTTCGAAAAGATCGCAATGGTTGGTAAAATATGCCTTATGGATTGAAAGGAAATTGAACCCAATCATTGTAATGGGTAATTAAATTACATGAGTAAATAAATGACAATAAGCTAAAGTAGGATTGTTAACGAAAGAGGTGCATATAATAGAGAATATGTATGTTTAATTAATAATGAGACATGTATAGTTAAATACTTTGGCCTATACTCATGAATGGTTCATGATTTAATTGGTGAGCCATAAACATGCTATAGTAATTTGTGACTTTACAAGATGTTTAAATGGGTAACGGTAAATGTATGTTAATTCGAAATTGAGAAAATGAATTTAGTTAATCCTAGAATAGGTAATAATTAGAAATAATGCTACAAGTCTAATTAATTAAAATTACAAAATATTTAATTGCCCTTAGTAAAACTAGACAAGAATGGATAATATTGGCATGCCAATTAGGGAAACTTAGTAGCACTGCATTTTAATGTGGTCATCGGATGTATGGCTCTGAGAACTCATCCGACGAGTATAATTAATTGGAGGGTGGGCTGTATGGTTCCGAGAACTCGGTCCATACATTTGTGTATATGTATAAATATATATATGTGTGTGTATTTTAAATGCATGACATTTTCGAATATCAATAATGAGAAAGTGATGTTGATGGACCGTATGATTTCAAGAACTCGGTCTTGTGTTTGATTTTCGTTTATCTAGCTCGTCTTACAATTTCACTGGATTTTACTTAGGGCAATACAAACTAATAAATATCAAGTATTTATCTAATTAACTAAACTTTTTTTAGTGAAGACAGTTAATTAGTTACCCTTTAACTATAACATTAATTAAACTTTAATTTAGAAGGATGTGAAGGAAAAATGTAGATTATATGGATATACTATGATTACATATATGAGATTTATGATCGTTCAGTTTCAAATAAATAAAAATGCTTATGTTTGACAATTTATGTAATTTTTTTCTATGTTTTAGTCAAATATTTTTTATCCTGTTGGAAAAATAGAATTGCTTGAACACCACTAAGCAATATGCTTAGTGCGTGGTTTTATTTTCGCACCTAGATTTAAAGAAATTTTGGAGGAAGTCAGTAGTGGATCTGCATCAAAGGACCTTAAGTCACAATAGTAAAGTGGAAAGACAAGGAGGTGGAGGCACTTGGCCCTTTTGTTGTTATTCCAATGATATTTTGACATGTACTTATGACTGGTTATATAATTATTTATGAACTTTGGTGCTGTAAATTAAATGGATAATAGTGGAGAATTTAATATATCGTGTTTTAAATAATTGTTGGCTTGAGTTTGAAATGTTGGAGGACTAGCAATAAATATTTAGTTGAGATTGAACTAGAGGCAAATGGTTGGTAGGATAGATGTTAATAGAAGTGTTTTGACTATTTTCTTTTCAGGAGGTTTTAAAGAATTTTAAGGAATATTATGCTAAAATTTTTACAAATTAAAAAGTATCTTAAGTAAAGGTTTATTTGATTCGCACATAAGAAACCATAGTCCGAGTGTGACATTTGGTATCCGGGTCTTTTAACTGACAGGGTATAGAGTGCAACAAAATCTACGTACTGTTTAATCTTGTAAATTATAATTTTTGATTCCTTAAAGCCAGGTTGTATTAAAACACCGACTTTCAATAATCAATAGAGATTATCGTGTTGATAAAGTGTTATAAATAAAAGAAAAATTAGAACAAAATATAAAAAAAATATGAGAAGTATGATTTTTTATTATATTATTATGTGCCTAAAATAACAACACTGTAAGTATTTATAAACATAAAACTTGATCCATAGAGGAAACAAATAAATTTAGGAAACAAATAAATCTAGAAAATAAATCAAGTAATAAAAGAAATGACCAATATGCAAAGTCATCCAAATAACAATATTTCACAACAATGTTCAAATAATTAAAAGTTGATTATTTTGTTAATTGATTAAAATTCAAATTTCAGTATTCCACTCCTCGAAATATATATAAATAAATATTATAAAAGAATAGATATAGTTACATTGTGATAATTACTAGTCGGATTAAAATATTATTTTTAAAGAAAGACATATTAGACAATTAATATTGCTAAATTTTTATAAAATTACAACAATCCCTGTTTTGGCGTTTTTGGCCATTCAAAGCAATTCAATAAAAGCTTTTAAATTTTATTTTGGAAAGAATAAAAGCTTTTATATTTTTTTTATATGAACGAGAAGAAACACCACACAAAAGCTTTTATATTTAATCAGTGTCCAACTTAATTTGTTATATTATGAAATTACAATTTCTAAACTATAATTAATCAATTAAAAGGAATTAAAGAATTTAAAATCTATTTTTTCCTCAAACTTAATTCAATTTTGTTTAGAGATGCCGATCTTTTGTAAAAAAATGTTGTTTCATTTGTAAAAACGATTAATCAGTTAATTAAAATTTTTATAGCCAATTGCATTCTTTAAAAGTTAAAATCATGCTAGATAAACCATTCAGAAAAAAACAAAAATTGAATAAATAGTTCATAATTGATAACTATAGAAAAAACATCTCCAAAAGTCCAATCAAATCGGCCCAACAACACTTACCATGGCCCAAGCCCATTAACAAAAAGGCAAGAGCATGAGCTGGAAAGACAAGATAGGAAGGCGATGTCCGATCGGACTGATGGGACAGTACGTCCTGTCAATTTACTGACACAATCCAATGCCCATACGCTCCACCTGCTTCCTGTCGCATCGCCGTTCACCTGCTCCAACTGCCGGTTATCACTCCCCGAGGTACTCAAGTGCCCCTCCTTTATCTCCTATAAATAGCCAAAAATACAATGGCTCCAAGTATTGATGATCTGGGACTCTCTCTCTCTAAGCACTCTTTCTCTAAAAGCTACTAACTTAAGTTTCGGAGTGCTAATGCTCGGGTCCGACCAGGCACTCCTTTTTACAGGTCCAGCCATTCGACCAGATACCTACAACTGCCAGCTCTCATTCTTACAGATAAATATATTTCGTACCTTATCATTTGGTGCTTTTGTTGAGAGGATGGCAGATTCAGGATCCAATGAACATACAACTTCTAGAAAGTATAATCACAACAATCAGGGCAAATCTAGGCCCTCAGAAAGCAGAGAGAGGTCTTCCAGATCCCCTACTAGGGGTGACGTCATCTAGGACTTCAACAACGTAGTCGTGAGACAACCGGAGGATAATCCTGTTACCATTAGGGACATGCGCGCCATTCTTAGTGACTTCACTAAGAGCATTGTCCAAACACTAAAAAGGGGAAAGTGCCCAAGACTTCTGAAAGAGGCCATGAAATGGATTTCATAGCCGAAGATTTCGGAAGAAGAAGGAGCAAGGGGATCTCCATCAATGAGCCACGAGCTCATGATAGTAGAAGAGCAGGAGTCAAAACCCCAGGCAGATACGACAAGGGGAAGGGGATAATGTCCTCGAGTAGAGACTCGCAGTATATCCCCAGCAGATCCTCAACCTCATCCATCGAGGACGATCCATTCTTTAAGTGCATGCCACATTGCAGTCGCACAAAGGGGTGCAGAGATGAGTTTGCCTCAACAGCCACGAGCAGGGAGGACAAATGGTTCAAGCAAAAACTCAAGCAATTTGGCTTGGCAGATTCCAAAAAAGGCATGTTCGAAGGAAATACCTGCAGCAACACTGCCTCCTCATTTTTCAGGAAAATTACAAAGTCAGAGCTACCTTGTAACACCCTTAACATAAAGACAAAACGGAACAGTACTATTGGTCGGAATTTTTCTTTTCACCAGAACCTAACATACAACCTTACTTGAGTCTTAAACAATTTCTTAAGTTATATTGCAAATGACCTATAACTGTCCAAAGTCACTATTTATTTTACAAAATTTTGGCAATATAACGGCTATAAAATAGACTAGCCCCCTGCCAAAAAAAACAAGCAAAACACAGCCTCTTAGAGGCACCGCAATCAACCAATAATAAATTCTTCAATCACATACCATCATCATTCCATCCATCTCATCACATAAGCCACAGACAAATAATTTCTTTACTTATTACATATTTCATCTCTATAAACCAAAACATAGTATTTTACAAATCCACAACTAATACATATATATACATGCCCCAAAAATAAAATAATTATTCAACTTTCTACTTCCTCCAGATGTGTATTACTGCTCCTGACCTTCTGTACCTGCACGCAGCAAAATCTACGTACTGAGCATAAATTATGCCCAGTGGTGACCAACAATCCTAAAATTTTCCTTAGCTAAAATATTTTATTATATACATATATTGTTTCATAATAATTAAAAATTCTTAATTTTTTTTAATTTCCTTTTAATTGCAATATGCACATAATTATCTTTTAATAATATTTCTTAATACTAAATATACAAACTTTTAAACTTTTCAATTAAGTCCTGTAAATTATACCATCATTACAATTTTGCTCTTTTTAATACATTATTACAAGAATACCCTTACTTTTGCATTATTTTACCCTTGTTGTTCATTTCTTTCTCGAATTTATCCTTTTAAACCATAACTTTGGTAAAATTACCATTTTATCCCTAAACTTTTAATTTCTTTTATTTAGGTCCCTTTTCACTTTAAACCTTTATTTTCATCCTCTTTTCACTCTTTTAGCTTTATTTTTCAATTAATGCTCCTAGTACAGTACCGACAGAAATACTCAGACTGGATATAACAAATGTGGACCCCCTTAGGGCCATAACAGACTGAGAAATGACCCCAATAAACCAATTCTCCACATAATAGATAATAGATACAGATAATTACTATGGAGATCAATGATCCTACCATAGCAAAGCAAGTCGCTATGACTTGCATCGCAGTACAGATATCTCTATGGCCAGCCAATTACATTTTGAGCTAGTTTTTACTGTCAGACTATTTTCTAAGGGCACCATAACATTAAACTTAAGCCATTATTCTTTTCTTTTCATATTTTTTATTTCTCTTTCAACTTAATTTCCTTGACAGTCAACTTTTTTCAAACCCTTTTACACAAATTGTGAATTATCTCACCATAATTCACCCTTTTCATTTCTTTTATTCAAAATTTCACATCTCTTTAATATTTTCATTACTTTTCATTATGCTTAAATTTTTATTCAAACTTTTTACACACTTTGTGAATTACTACATCATATTTCTCCATAATAAATCATTTTCTCACTAAATTATGCCATAATTTCTACTAATTTCATATTTTTACTATTTACATGATCAAAAATTTATCTTAAAAATATTCTAATAATTTCTATAAATTCTACAAAAATTCATACATGTATTATTTCATTTCTAATACCTTTTAAAAACATAATTTCATCAAAATACCTAAAATACACATTGTTTCCCTTAAGAATTCAATTCTGCCACCAAGGGAATTCTAGCATATATTCACTTAAAAATTCATTTAAGCATTCTAATATACATAATTAAAGTCTACTTGCATCAATATAACATTAATTTAAATTTTACACATATATATCAAAATTTTCCCTAATTACATAAAGGAAAATTCATGGAAAACTTAGGGAAAGAGTAGGATTTATTAGTCACTAACCTTTTTTCCTAGCTTTGGCTTACCTAACCCTCATTTTCCTTGCCTCTAGCCTTGGAAGCTTGAAGATCCTCTTTGTTTCCTACCATGGCCGAATTTATCACCATAAAAACCTTATTTTTTTAACTTTATTTGCTCAAAATAACTACATAAATGAGTTCTAGACACCCTAATACTCCTTTAGATACCAAGAAATCAATTTAAACTCATGATTTTCATTTACCTCATATGGATACCTTAAGCTTTCTCCTTGTAAATTCCTTACTTTAATCCCTTAAATTAGAAGTTTGAGGCTGGATTACTTATCTAGACAGATAGAACTAGGGTTAAGATGCTTGAATTCCAAGAGAAATCAAGTAAGATTTGAAAAAATTTGAGAGATAGGGAGAGGGAAGGTGTCTCGGCCAAGAAGGAGGTGAAGAAAGAGCTAGAATCTAGTGGAAATCTGCAAATTTCTCTCCCTTTTATACCTCATCAATTGGGCCAAAGGTTGGGCCTAAACCCAATAGGCCTAACCTAATTACTTAAGGCCCAATTTCCATTTTTCAAAGGCCAAACAAGAAATCTCCCACTTTCTCACTCCAAATCACTTCAATTTTGATTCCATCATTCTTAAAATATCAAAATTAGGTTTCACATAAATTTTTGGCTCAATCGGAGTCCATTTTTGGTCCGAATCAAT
Organism: Excoecaria agallocha; assembly: GCA_037975025.1. Classification (NCBI taxonomy): domain Eukaryota; kingdom Viridiplantae; phylum Streptophyta; class Magnoliopsida; order Malpighiales; family Euphorbiaceae; genus Excoecaria; species Excoecaria agallocha. The sequence goes on from CM075819.1 coordinate 26,676,412, forward strand.
CAAATTGGTTCGATTCGACAACTGTCGAAATTGCAAAAAAATTCATTTCTTTATACCAAAATATTCTACATGAAATTTCATAACGAACTGCAAAATATGGCAATTTTTGAAATTCATTTGCTATTTTTAATTATTTATACAAAATCAAGTCACCTTTCCTACCAGGAAAATTGACTCATTACATTTTTCGTATTTTTAATATTTGGAGGTCTATTTGACCTCAATTTCATTTCAAATTTTAACTCCAGACTCATCATGACCAATACTTTTCGATTGTCAAATAAAATATTTTTCAGTTTCGGGTACTATTCATAGCCCGATAACCCTATTTACCACCGGAATTTACTGTTAAATGCTAAGCCGGTGTTGAGGCCATTACAATTCTCCCCTACTAAAAGAAATTTCTTCCTCAAAATTTACCTGTATTGAAGAAAAGGGAATACTGTTGTCTCATGGTCGCTTCTGATTCCCATGTAGCTTCTTCAACGTTATGGTGGTGCCACAATACCTTCACTAGTGGAACTTGCTTGTTCCAGAGCTGGCAGATTTCTCTACCTAAAATTTTCACCGGTCTCTCTTCATAGGTCATGTCATCTTTTACTTGGATTTCTTCTGGTGTGATTAAATGGCTAGGATCCAACCGGTATCTACAGAGCATAGATACATGGAAAACATCATATATCTTCTCTAATTCTGAAGGTAATCTCAACCGATAAGCTACGGGACCTACTCGTTGAAGCACTTCATAAGGACCAAGAAATCTTGGACTTAGTTTGCCTTTCTTGCCAAATCTCAAAATTTTCTTCCACGGAGATACTTTCAAAAAGACTTGATCTCCAACCCGAAATTCTATATCCTTTCTTTTTAAGTCTGCATAAGATTTCTGACGATCCATGGCTTCCTTTACTCTACTTTTAATAACCCAAACTTTCTCTTCAGAATCACGGATTAAATCAGAACCTACCAATTTCTTCTCACTTAGCTCAGTCCAACAAAAAGGAGTTATGCATTTCCTACCATATAAAGCTTCAAAAGGAGCCATTTTCAAATTGGACTGGAAGTTATTGCTATAGGCAAACTCTGTTAAAGAAAAATATTTCTCCCAATTAGTGCCAAACTCCAAGACACAACACCTAAGCATGTCTTCCAGAATCTGAATCACCCGTTCCGACTGACCATCGGACTGAGGGTGAAAAGTTGTACTGAGGTGAAGTCTTGTACCCAAAGCATCTTGAAAACTTTGCCGAAATCGCGAAGTAAACCTGAGATCCCAGTCAGAAACAATGGAGGATGACACTCCATGCAATCTCACTATTTCATTTATATAAATTTCAGTGAGCCTTGACAAAGGATAATCCATCCGTACCGGCAAGAAATGAGCATATTTGGTAAGCCGGTCGATGATCACCCAAATAGCATCATGCTTTTTCTGAGTCAGAGGCTAACTAGTCATAAAGTTCATGGTTACTTGATCCCATTTCCATTCTGGTACTAATAAAGGATGTAGCAATCCTGAAGGAACCTGGTGCTCAACTTTTACTTGCTGACATATCAGGCATTTACTTACAAATTCTGTAACATCTCATTTCATGCCTGGCCACCAGTACAAAGTTTTCAAGTCCTAGTACATCTTGTTACTTCTAGGATGTATAGCATAACTTCTATGATGTGCTTCAGTCAAAATATTTTTCTTCAAGTCCTCTTGATCCGGAACACATAACCTTTCCTTGTAATAAATGCTTCCATCCACACTTAAAGAGTAGTCTTTCATCGTATCATTTTGAAGTCTATTCTTGATAGTCATTAATCAATCATCAACCTTTTGAACAACTTTAACCTGATATGCAAAGTTAGGTTTGACTCGCAATTCATCTACTAAAGCTCCATCTAATGCTAAACTCAGACTAGCATTCATAGCTCGAAGAGTTGCAGACAATACATTTAACTATTAGCTTATAATAATTACTTATACTAATTCATTCAAAAACATTAATATCACCTGACATAAATTTTTTGCTGAGCGCATCAGCTACAACATTTGCTTTCCCAGGGTGGTAGTGGATGTAACAATCATAATCTTTAATCAGTTCCAACCAACATCTTTGTCGAAGATTGAGCTCTCTCTGGGTAAGCAAATACTTCAAACTCTTGTGATCTGAGTAGATATAACATTTCTCTCCATATAAGTAGTGCCTCCAAATCTTTAATGCAAAAATAATGGCTGCCAACTCTAAATCATGAGTAGGATAGTTTTTCTCATGAGTTTTAAGTTGTCGGGAGGCATAGGAAATCACCTTGCCTTCCTGAATCAAAATGTAGCCTAAATAGTTTCTGGAAGCATCACTGTATACCACAAAATCCTTATCCGATTCGAGTTGAGTAAGAATGGGAGCTTCTGTCAACATACATTTAAGCTTCTCAAAGCACTCTTGGCAAGCATCAGTTCACACAAATCTGGCATTCTTCTGCAGGAGTCGAGTTAAAGGTATGGCAATAGAAGAGAATCCCTTTATGAATCTGCTATAATACCCTACCAAACCCAGAAAATTCCTCACTTCTGTAACATTTTAGGCAGCTTCCATTGAAGAATTGCCTCAATCTTTGAAGGATCTACTTTAATGCCTTCTGCAGATATCACATGACCCAAAAAGGATACTTCATTTAACCAGAAGTCGCATTGACTAAACTTAGCATACAATTGCTTCTCTCTTAGAATCTGCAGAATAATTCTCAGATGCTTATCATGCTCCTCTAGTGTCTTGGAGTAAACTAGTATGTCATCAATGAAAACTACCACAAACTGGTCCAAATAGGGGCAAAAAACCCTATTCATCAGGTTCATAAAGGCAGCCGGTGCATTTGTAATTCCAAAAGTCATGACTATGAACTCATAGTGGCCATACCTAGTATGAAAAGTAGGCTTGGGCACATCTTCTTCTTTCACTCCCATCTGATAATAACCCGATCTCATATCAATCTTTGAGAAAACACCTGCTCCCTTAAGTTGATCAAACAAATCTTCAATACGAGGAAGATGGTATTTGTTCTTTATGGTAGCTTTATTAAGCTGTCTGTAATCAATACATAGCCTTAGAGTACCATCTTTCTTTCTTACAAAAAAAACCAACACTCTCCAGGGAGAAACACTAGGTCTGATAAATCCCTTTTTTAACAATTCTTGTAGCTGAATCTTCAATTCTTTTAACTTTGCAGGTGCCATTCTGTAGGGAATAATGGAGATAAGGGCAATTCTCGAAGCGACATCAATAGAAAACTCTACCTCCCTATCAGGTGGTAAGCCTGGCAGCTCATCAAGAAACACATCCTGAAACTCTCTAACAGTGGGCACTTCTGTTATGTTTGACCCGACTTTCTTTGCCTCCACTACATAACACATGTATGCTACACATCCTTTCCTAATCAGTCTTTTAGCAGCTGTAGCAGAAATCACATTAGACAGAAAGTCAGTTCTCACACCCACTACTGTGATTTCTCGATCATCTTGATGCTTTAAAGTGAACCTCTTTCTTTTACAATCAATCATTGCTTGGTGGGTGGATAGCCAATCCATCCCCAAAATCACACCAAACTCGTGAAAGGATAGCGTAATCAAGTTTGATAGGAAAATATGTCCCTGGACACCGATAGGACACTGTCTATAAATCTGATTTATTACCACACTATGCCCTAGAAGATTACTTACCAAGATATCCTGGTCCAAGCATGCCTCTTCTAACCCTTTATTCCAAGCTAAAACAGTATTAATATAGGAATGTGTGGAGCCGGGATCAATCAAAGCATGCACAGAATCAGATAACAGAAGAAATTTACCTACAATCACATCTGGAGCATCTCCCTCTTCTCTGGCTCTAATAGCATAAGTCTGGCTCGAAGCTCTTCTCTGGCCTTGAGATGTCTGTCCAATGGGTCTGGAAGCTGCAGTATGAGGGGCAGATCCCCTACCTCAACCTCTAGGTGCAGAAGACCCAGTACCAGAAGCTGGAGAAGTAATTGAAGCTGTCTGTATAGCCGGGTAGTCATTAATCCGGTGATCCTTGGACCCACACCTGAAATAGGCTCCTGCCAGAAGTCTACATTCCCTCGGGTGTATCTTACCACAGTGCTCACAAGCTACCGCCATTCCACAGCCTGCATCTCGAGGTGTGCTTGCTGTTGAACCTCTATCACGGGATACATTACTCTGACCTCTGCCTGCTGACACGGGTGACCGGCCCTGAGGTGCTTGAAAACCCCTTTGCTTCTTTCCTTGCCCTCCTTTTTCACTAGTCTGTCCCTGTTTCCTCTTCTGCTGAAATCGAGACTATTTGTTAGCTTGTTCTGCTTGAGTAGTTTCTAACTTGATAGCAGCTTCAACCATAGCTCTCAAGGTAGGGTACTTCTAAGCTCTAATAATCTGCTTGAGCTCTGTATGTAAACCCCTCTCAAACCTGTGGCACAATTTCTCTTCTGTAGCCTGGCTTTCATCCAGATAAGCGCTCAGGTGCTCAAATTCTCGATCATACTCTGCTACAGTCTTGTTCCCTTGCTTTAACCTCTAAAAAGCATAATGCATAGCAGCTTTATATTCAGATCCAATATACTTCATTTCAAACTGCTCCACAAAGAACTCCCAATTCAACTGCTCTACTGGGGTATGCCTTCTGATTGAATGCCACTAGATAAATGCAGGACCCTGAAGCAAAGCAACTATACCTTCAAATTTCTCTGCCAGAGGACTGTGAGTTATCTCAAACAATCTCTTTATCTTATACAGCCACTCTTCAGCTACTGCTAGTGTCAAAGGTTCTCGCCCAGCAAAGTCTTCAGCCCCAAGCTTCTTTAACTGCTCCAGAATAGGTCTCCGCCTAGGTGGAGTTGGTTAAACCTGTACTATTGTTGGCTGGGGTTGCACTGGAGCTAGGGCCGCCTGCAGTCGTTGCTGAATGTAATCAGCCATCAAATTCAAGAAATCCAGCTGAAGAGCAGGTGGTGGTGCAATAGGAGGAGGAGCTTGTTGTGGGGCTTCTTGTTGCCCTACATTACTTGATGCCTCACTTCTGCTGTCACCTGCCTAGTTTTCTTACTCAATGGACATTCTTTTCACTATAAAACAAAGGAGCAAAGCACATTGGTTCCAAAACACTTTTTCTCCAAACAATTGGCATGTATATATATCTACAGATAAATCACTTAACAATTTCCACTCCGATCTTAGAATCGTTTAAACCTTTGCTCTGATACTAATTAAATTGTAACACCCTTAACATAAAGACCAAACGAAATAGTACTATTGGTCGGGAATTTTTTTCACCAGAACCTAACATACAACCTTACTTGAGTCTTAAATAATTTCTTAAGTTATATTGCCGAAAACCTATAACTTTCCAAAGTCACTATTCATTTTACAAAATTTTGGCAATATAATGGCTATAAAATGGATTAGCCACCTACCAAAAAAACAAGCAAAACATAGCCTCTCAGAGGCACCACAATCAACCAATAATAAATTCTTCAATCACATACCATCATCATTCCATCCATCTCACCACATAAGCCACAGACAAACAATTTCTTTACTTATTATATATTTCATCTCTATAAACCAAAACATAGTATTTTACAAATCCACAACTAATACATATATATACATGCCCCAAAAACAAAATAATTATTCAACTTTCTTCTTCCTCCAGATGTGCATTACTGCTCATGACCTTCTGTACCTGCACGCAGTAAAATTTACGTACTGAGCATAAATTATGCCTAGTGGTGACCAACAATCCTAAAATTTTTCTTAGCTGAAACATTATATTATATACATATATTGTTTCATAATAATTAAAAATCCTTAATTTTCTTAATTTCCTTTAATTGCAATATGCACATAATTATCTTTTAATAATATTTCTTAATACTTAATATACAAACTTTTTAACTTTTCAATTAAGTCCTCCAAATTATACCATCATTACAATTTTGCTCTTTTTAACACATTATTACAAGAATACCCTTACTTTTGCATTATTTTGCTTTTAAATCATTAAATTACTTACAAATTTCATATTTTACCTTGTTTTAACATTTTTGGTGCAAAATTACACTTTTGATCCATTTTGTCTTAAAAAGGTCATTTTTACACCATTAAGTTGCTGAATTATCGTTTTACCCTTGTTCATTTATTTCTCGAATTTACCCTTTTAAACCATAACTTTGGTAAAATTATCATTTTACCCCTAAACTTTTAATTTCTTTCATTTAGGTCTTTTTTTTCACTTTAAACCTTTATTTTCATCCTCTTTTCACTCTTTTAGCTTTATTTTTCAATTAATGCCCCTAGTACAGTACCGACAAAAATACTCAGACGGATATACGGAATTTGAACCCCCCTAGGGCCACAACAGACTGAGAAATGACCCCAATGAACCATTTCTCCACATAATAGATAACAGATAAAGATAATTACTATGGAGATCGATGATCCTACCATAGCAAAGCAAGTCGCCATGACTTGCACCGTGGTACAAATATCTCTATGGCCAGCCAATTATATCCTGAGCTAGTTTTTACTGCCAGACTATTTTCTAAGGGCACCATAACATTAAACTTAAGCCATTATTCTTTTCTTTTCATACTTTTTATTTCTCTTTCTCTTTCAACTTAATTTCCTTGACAGTCAACTTTTTTCAAACCCTTTTATATAAATTGTGAATTATCTCACCATAATTCACCATTTTCATTTTTTTATTCAAAATTTCACATCTCTTTAATATTTTCATTACTTTTCATTATGCTTAAATTTTTATTCGAACTTTTTACACACTTTGTGAATTACTACATCATATTTCTCCATAATAAATCATTTTCTCACTAAATTATGCCATAATTTCTACTAATTTCATATTTTCACTATTTACATGATCAAAAATTTATCTCAAAAATATTCTAATAATTTCTATAAATTCTACAAAAATTCATACATGTATTATTTCATTTCTAATACCTTTTAAAAACATAATTTCATCAAAATACCTAAAATACACATTGTTTCCCTTAAAAATTCAATTCGGCCACCAAGGGAATTCTAGCATATATTCACTTAAAAATTCATTTAAGCATTCTAATATACATAATTAAAGTCTACTTGCATCAATATAACATTAATTTAAATTTTACACATATATATCAAAATTTTCCCTAATTACATAAATAAAAATTCATGGAAAACTTAGGGAAATAGTAGGATTTATTGGTCACTAACCTTTTCTCCTAGCTTTGGTTTGCCTAACCCTCCGTTTCCTTGCCTCTAGCCTTGAAAACTTGAAGATCCTCTTTGTTTCCTACCATGGCCAAATTTATCACCATAAGAACCTTATTTTTTTACTTCATTTGCTCAAAATAACTACATAAATGAGCTCTAGACACCCTAATACACCTTTAGATACCAAGAAATCAATTTAAACTCATGATTTTCATTTACCTCAAATGGATACCTTAAGCTTTCTCCTTATAAATTCCTTGCTTTAATCCTTTAAATTAGAAGTTTGAGGCTGGATTACTCATCTAGACAGATGAAACTAGGGTTAAGATGCTTGAATTCCAAGAGAAATCAAGTAAGATTTGAAAAAATTTAAGAGATAGGGAGAGGGAAGGTTTCTCGACCAAGAAGGAGGTGAAGAAGAAGCTAGAATCTGCTGAAAATCTATATGTTTCTCTCCCTTTTATACCTCTTCAATTGGACCAAAGGTTGGGCCTAAACCCAATAGGTCTAACCTAATTACTTAAGGCCCAATTTCCATTTTTCAAAAGCCCAACAAGAAATCTCCTACTTCCTCACTCCAAATAACTTCAATTTTGATTCCATCATTCTTAAAACATCAAAAATAGGTTGTACACAAATTTTTGGTTCAATCGGAGTACTTTTTCGGTCCTATTCAATCAAATCGATCCGACTCGACAACTGTTGAAATCGCTGAAAAATTCATTTCTTTATACCAAAATATTCTAGAAATTTCATGAAGAACTGCAAAATATGGCAATATTTGAAATTCATTTGCTATTTTTAATTATTTATGCAAAATCAAGTCACCTTTCCTGTCAGGGAAATTGACTCGCTACCTTTTTCGTATTTTTAACATTTGAAGGCCCATTTGACCTTAATTTCACTTCAAATTTTAACTCCGGAGTCACCATGACCAATACTTTCCGATGGTCAAATAAATTATTTTTCAGTTTCGAGTACTATTCATAGCCCGATAACCCAATTTACCACCAAAATTTACTCTTCTCGGCTAAGCCGATGTTGAGGCCATTACATACCTCCCAGGTGGAGAGACTTCATAATGGACAGGTATACAAGTAAAACTGACCCTGACACTCATCTTGTAGAATATCTAACAAAAGTGCAGGTGTACACCTACGACGAAAGAATCGCTCGCAGGAGTTTCCCTACTACTTTGGGAGGAGATGCACTCAACTGGTTCCACGAACTCCCACAAGAGTTAATCACCTCTTTTCGACAACTTAATGAGCTATTTATCACACGGTTCATCGTACAAACACGAGCGTCAAAATCTGTGAGTGATTTATGCAACCTCTATCAGAGGAATGTCAAAAGTCTTTGAGACTACGTCGACAGGTTCCAAGCCACACTGTCGGAGGTGAGGAATGTAAATGTGGAGATGGCATCCAATGCTCTGGCCAATGGCATCGCTAATTGGCCATTATCTGAGTCGATCACCATAAGACCCCCAACCAGCTTTTCCGATCTAATGGAAAGGGCTAAGCAGCACATCCAGCTGGATGATTCCTTGAGGTCCAGCTGTGGCAGAAGGAGCAGTGTCATGAACGGGCTCCAGCACCCAGATGGATGGACATTTAACCAAGCCCCTACATCTGATCGGATTGCAAGGGGTCCTGAGAGAACCTCTACTTCGAGGAATCTGGGAAAAAGAAAAGAGGCCGATCGATTTAGATCCAATCGGGAAAGTGGCCAGTAGGCTCAAACCTTCACTCCACTCAATACTAACCCAGTTCAGGTGTTGATGTAGATCAAGGAAAAGCACCAAAAGGTGAACTGGCCTAAAAGACTGAACAAAAAAAGAAAAAATACTCGAAACCACAACAAGTATTGCAAGCTCTACAAGGATGTCGGTCACACAACCAACGAGTGTTTCCAGCTAAAGGAAGAGATTGAGCGACTCCTGCAAAGAGGGTACCTCAAAAGGTTTGTAGGTCTGGCCAGAGGGGCAAGTCCCTGTAGACAGTTGGACCTAAAGAAGGATGATTTCGACGATGAAGATGCGACGAACATAAATATGAAGATGATTTCGAGGAATGTGGATCCTCACCGGTCGTACGCTAGGGTCATAAATATGATCGCTGGTAGGTCATCCTATGGAGAAGACCTTTCCAGGAAAAGAAAAAGGAAAGGTGTCTATATTTCCTAAACATCCGAACAGCCAGCCCCAATCACCATATCTGATGAGGATGAACGAGATGTGTTGTTTCCTCATGAGGACGCCTTTGTCGTCAGGGCGCGGATCAATAATTTCAATGTGAAGAGGATATCGGTGGACAATGAAAGTGCAGTAAATGTGCTTATCCTCCAAGCTTATAAAGCCATGGGTCTGCCGATTGGCGAACTCAAATCAAATGCCACACCATTGATCGGACTCGACAAAGCTACAGTTCCAGTGGTAGGATCCGTTGAGCTTTTTGCAGAGCTCGATCAGGAGGCTCTAGCCCACTCCTGCAAGGTAACTTTTATGGTTATTGATATGATCTTTGCCTATAATGCCATTTTTGGCAGGCCTCTACTCTTTCAAACTGGAGTTCTCACCAGCATAAGATACATGGTGATAAAGATCCCAACCAAAAGAGGCATCGCCATTCTAAAGGGTGACCAAAAGGCATCCAGGGAAGCCTATGTCACCATGATAAAGCTCCAAAAAGAGGCCATGATGGTAGGGCGATCCGAATAGGCGCAGGGATAGAGAATGAATCTTACGAAAGAAATTAAGATAAAGACTCTTGCAAAAGGGAAAAGTGTCCAAATAGATACCTGACATGGGTAAAGGCATCGGGGAAGCCGCCATGCAAATATTGAGGCAGAGCCTCTACTAACAATCACGGCAAAAATGGTAAAAAATGTAACACCCTTAACACCCAAATCACTGTTCCGGTACACTATAGGCCAAATTTTTTATTTCAACAATGTTTTTATACTTTCCTTACTTCTAACTCTTAGGTTAATTTAAATTTATAAATCCGATAAAGATTTACTGATGACTTATAACTGTCCAAAATACTATGCAATTAATAAAAATTTGGCAATTTAACAGCTATATATTGCACTAGCCCCCTGAAAAACAAATAATACTCACAGCCTCTCAGAGGCACAACAAAATCATATATCATCATACCATCCAATTATTTTCATAACTCATTCCTTAAATATTAAGCATACATTCATTCATGCCTACTAGATCTCACTTTACATCACAATATGTTCCATAATACAATCCAAAATATCAATTCTTATAGGCATATTTATAAAACATAGCTCCATAATTATTATGGTTACATATACATGCCAAAAATATTCAAAAACTCTATATACATCAGAAGAAATCCTTCAGAGAATACTCTTGCTCTCGCTCCTGCAAACCTGCACGCAGTCACAACTATGCGCTGAGCACTTGACATGCCTAGTGGTGACTAACAATCTAAATATTTCCTAAACTCAACTTAAATAATTTCATTATGCAAAAATTTTCAACTTTAACTTTTAAACAAATTTAAATAAATCATTTCTTTTCAAATAACATTTTTAATTTTAATACACTTTTTATTCATCGAATACTTATTTTATTTCTAATTTATGCATTTAATTCAAAGCTTTTACTTTCTTATCAATTTAGTCCATTTTTCTTGTCAAATTACAAATTTAGCCATTTATGCATATTTTTGACATTTAACCTATTAATTAAGGTACTTAACATTAATTTATACTTAATTAGGCATTTTTACACAAAATTGCGTTTTAATCCTTGTTGACTATAAAACTTCATTTTAATACATTTTAACCATTAATTGACTTTTTTATAATTAATTAAATAATTTTTAATTAATTTGCTTAATTTTTTTTATCTTTTTGGGAAAAATTATGATTTTGCCCCTAAACTTTCTTTTTCTTTCAAATTAGCCCTTTTCACTTTTAATTAATATTTTTTATTTCCTTTTTCACATTTTCCCATTTTACTTTCATTATGCCCCTAGTTTCGGACTAGGAAGAAAACCTCAAACCGGATACACGGGACATGGGCCCCACAGGGCTGCAACAAAGGCAGAGAAATGACCCCCAAAGGGCCAATTCTCACAGAGCAGAGAACAGAAACAGAGAAGCCATGTTGATCAAAGATCCAATTCATAGCATCGCAAGTCGCCATGACTTGTACTGCAGTACAGAGATATCCCTATGGCCAGCTAATTATATCCTGAGCTAGTTTTTACTGTCTGATTATTTCTAAGGGCATTACTGTACATACTTTTACTCGATTTAACTTATTTCAAGGTCTTCATAAACTTTTTCATTTTTCAAATTTTCATCAACCGACTTTTTCACTAACTTTTCAAATATAGTAAATTAATTCATATTAATTTATCACTTTCTACCCTTTTATTGAATTATCCCTTCATAAATCAATAACTTTCACTTATACATATTATATAATTTATTTCAAAAATACTTTAATATTGCACATAAATTTATTAAAATTTTATATGCACACTTTTCACCTTTATTATAATTATTTGTTCATTTTATTGAATTATATTCCTCTAATTCAATATTTTTCATTGAACATATTCAATATTATAATTCTCATTTATTCATATAAAGTCCATAAATTCCTTAAAAATTTATTTATACATTATTTCACTTTTACTACTCAAATTTACTTAAATTATGAATTATTTCTTTATAATTCATCAATTTTACTACTTACATAACTAATTATTAAAAATTTTCAAATTAATTCCATAAATCTTTTAAAATTTCATAAGCATTGATTATAACATTTATAATTAATTTAGGCTATTATGTAACAATTACATGCAAAAATCACTAATTTTTCCCTAAGGGAAAATTCGGCCACCATACTATCTTAGCCTAAAAAAATTTATACTTTCTTATAAACCCTCACTTAACATCATACATGATCTAATTTCATTTTTCTTACATTAATTGAATTATTTAAGCAATTTAGCAATTTTTTTCCTTAAATACATAAAGGAAAATCATTCAATAAAATAGAAAATACTTAGATTTATTAGTCACATACCAATTTCTCTTGTTCAAGGGTGCATAGATTTCCTTCTCTTTGCCTTTGTCCATTGAAACTATATCTTCTCCTTTCACACCTAACATGGCCGCCCCAAACAAGCTTAGTTTTCCTTATTTTTTTTCTCAAATGCAAAATTCAAACTCATATTCATAATCTACACCTCAAAATCTATGGAAAACACTAAAGAAATAATTTAAACCAATAAATTTCTCAAATTCCATCTTACCCTATTTTCTTTCTCAACTTGATTCCTTGCCTTCCTTTGCTAAAATCACTTGATTGAGGCCACTAGGGTGATATAGAGAGATGGAACTTCAGTTTTTATGTTGGGATCTAAGGTAAATTTTGAGTGGATTAAAAGCAAATCAAAGAGAAGGAATGGGATAGCTTGGTTCGGCCAAGGAGACAAGGGATAGGATAGCTAAAATTTCTGGAGAAATCTCTAGATTTTTAGCTGTTTTATACCCTCTCAATAGGCCTAAAATTGGGCTTGATCAATAGGCTTAGCCCACATTAAGTAAAAGGCCCATTTTAGGCCTTACAAAGCCCAATTTAATTTCTCCCATTTTTGACCTTTAATTCACTTTAAAAATAATTTCATCACTCTTATCACATCAAAAATAGTTATTACACAAATTTTCAGCTCAATCAGAGTTCATTATCGGTCCTATTCAACAACTACTGGTATCACCGAAAAATTTAATTCTTATTACCAAAATATTCTACATAAAAATTCATGTAGACATACAAAATTTGACAATTTTTGGAGTTCATTTACTATTTTTAATGATTTATGTAAAATTAAGTCACCTTCTCTACTAGGGAAATTGACTAGCTGCCTTTAAGTATTTTTGACATTTTGAGGCCCATTTGACCTCAATTTCACTTCAAATTTCAACCCCAGACTCTCTATGACCAATAATTTTTGATGGTTCAATAAAATATTTTTGACTTTCGGATGTCCTTTCGGACCCGAAAAGCACTATTCACGATCGGGAAGTACTGTTCACGGCTGACCTGGTGTTGAAGCCATTATATTTCTCCCCTACTAAAAGAAATTTCATCCTCAAAATTTACCTGAACTGAAAAGTAGAGGATAGTGTTGTCTCCTTGTTGCTTCAGGATTCTCACGTCGCTTCCTCAACATTATAGTGATGCCACAGGACTTTCACTAATGGAATCTATTTATTCCGAAGCTGTCGGACTTCTCTAGCCAAACTTTTTACTGGCCTTTCCTCATAGCTCATGTCAGTCTGAACTTGTATCTCTTCAGGTGCTATCACATGACTCGGATCAGACCTATATCTGCGGAGCATAGACACATGAAAGACATCATGTATCTTTTTCAAAGCAGATGGCAATTTCAACCTATAGGCCACGGGACCCACTCGCTGAAGTACCTCATATGGACCAATGAATCTAGGGCTTAATTTGCCATTCTTTCCAAATCTCAGAACTTTCTTCCATGGAGATACCTTCAGGAAAACCTTATCTCCGACATGGAACTCAATATCTTTCCTCTTTAGATCTGCATATGACTTCTGTCGATCAATTGCTTCCTTCAATATGCTTTTAATAATCTGGACATTTTCTTCAGAATCACGAAGCAAGTCTGAACCTAAAAACTTCCTCTCACTCAGTTCAGTCCAGCACAATGGAGTTCTGCACTTCCTACCATACATTGCTTCAAAAGGAGCCATTTTCAAACTGGATTGATAGCTGTTGTTGTAGGCGAACTTGGCTAATGGCATATGTTTTTCCTAATTGGTGTCAAACTCAAGGATATAGCATCTAAGCATATCTTCTAAAATCTAGATCACCCATTCTGATTGGCCATCGGTTTGAGGGTGGAATGCTATGCTAAGACAAAGTTTAGTACCCAAAGCATCCTAAAAAATCTTTCAAAAATGGGAAGTAAACCTAGGATCCCTGTCTGATACAATAGATGTGGGCACTCCATGCAACCTAACCACCTCTTTTATGTAGAGTTTTGCCAGCCTGGTCAAAGAGAAATTCATCCGTACTGGCAAAAAATGAGCTGATTTGGTGAGATGGTCAATGATTACCCAGATGGCATCATGCTTCCACTGAGTCATAGGGAAACCAGTCACAAAATCCATGGTCACCTGATCCCATTTCCATTCTGAAATAACAAGTGGTTGAAAAAGTCCTGAAGGAACCTGATGCTCTGCTTTCACTTGTTGACATGTCAGACATTTACTCACAAATTCAATCACATCACGCTTCATGCCTGGCCACCAATAGTAGGCTTTTAAGTCTTGGTACATTTTATTACTTCCAGGGTGCATAGCATAACTACTATGGTGTGCTTCTATCAATATATTAATTTTCAGTTCTTCTTGAGCGGGAACACAAAGTCTTCCTTTATAACAAAGACTTCCATCATTGGACAGAGAGTAGTCACTTTCACTACTATACTGTAGCATATTCACTATATCCATTAAATGATCATCTTCCTTTCGAGCTCAGCTACTACAGCTCCATCTGGTGTCAAACTCAAACTGGCATTCATAGCCCAAAGATCTAACATAAACTTCTTGTTAAGAGCATCAGCAACTACATTCGCTTTCCCTGTATGGTAGTCGATGTAACAGACATAATCTTTAATCAATTCCATCCAGCATCTTTGTCTGAGGTTGAGTTCTTTCTGGGTAAGTAGATATTTCAAACTTTTATGATTCGAATAGATATAACATCTCTCACCATACAGATAATGCCTCCAAATTTTCAGTGCAAAAACAATAGCTGCCAATTCCAAATCATGAGTAGGATAGTTTCTCTCGTGAGTCTTGAGTTGCCAGGAAGGCATAAGCAATCACCTTGCCTTCCTACATCAGAACGCAACCTAAATCATTCCTAAAAGCATCACTATAGATCACAAAGTCCTTGCCCGAAAGATAGGAGCTTCTATCATCATGGTCTTTAGCTTCTCAAAGCATTCCTGGCACTTGTCAGTCCACATAAATTTAACATTCTTCTGTAGCAGTCACGTCATAGGAATTGTAATGGTGGAGAAGCCCTTAATAAATCTCCTATAATATCCAGCCAATCCCAAAAAACTCTGCACTTTAGTCACATTCTTGGTTGACTTCCACTGAAGGATTGCTTCAATCTTTGAAGAATCTACTTTAATGCCCTCTGCAGAAATGACATGACCTAAAAAAGATACTTCATTCAGCCAAAAGTTACATTTGCTAAATTTGGTGTACAACTGCTTTCTCTCAAGGTCTGCAATACAATCCTTAAGTGTCTGTCATGATCTTCCGGTGTCTTGGAATACACCAGAATGTCATCAATAAAGACCACTACAAGCTGATCTAAATAGGGATGGAAGACTCTGTTCGTCAAATCCATGAAAGCTGCTGGTGCATTTGTAAACCCAAATAGCATGACCAAAAACTCATAGTAGCCATACTTAGTACGAAAAGTAGTCTTAGGCACATCAGCTTCCTTTACCCCCATTTAATAGTAACCCGATCTCAAATCTATCTCGGAGAAGGCACTCGCTACCTTAAGCTGATCAAACAAATCTTTAATGCTAAAGAGAGGATATCTGTTCTTTATAGTCACTTTATTCAGTTGCCTATAATCAATACACAGTTAGAGAGTCCCATCCTTTTTCTTTAGAAATAGGACAGGTGCTCCCCAAGGAGAAGTGCTGGGTCTGATAAACCCCTTATCGAGCAACTCCTTAAGCTGAATCTTTAACTCTTTTAATTTACAGGTGCCATTCTATATGGAGCAATTGAAATAAGAGCAGCACCAGGAGTGACCTTAATGGAGAATTCCACCTCTCTGTCAGGTGGTAAGCCTGGAAGATCATCTGAAAACACATCTTGGAACTCCCTAACAGTAAGCACATCTGACATCTTTAAGCTGTCTTTCTTCACTTCTACTGCATAACACATATATGCTTCACACCCTTTTTTGATCAATCTTTTTGCTGCAGTAGCTGATATCAAATCAGACAAAAAATTAGATCTCATACCCACAACAGTGATGTCATCACCATTTTGAAGCTGTAAGGTAACTCTCTTCCTTTTGCAGTCAATGGTCGTTTGGTGGATGGATAACCAGTCCATCCCCAAAATCAAATTAAACTCACAAAAAGGCAATTCAATGAGATTTTTCAGGAATACATGTCCCTGGACACCGATAGGACACTGTCTATAAATCTTATTTATTACCATACTATGCCTCAGAGGATTACTTACCAAGATGTCCTGGTCCAAGTATGCCTCTTTCATCCCTTTACCTCATGCCAGTTCTATGCTAATATAAGAGTGTGTGGAGCTAGGATCTATCCATGCATACACAGAATCAGATAACAGAACAAACTTACCCACTATCACATCAGGAGCATCCTTTTCTTCTCGGGCTTTGACAGCATAGGCCTATCCCCCTGATTGCCTCTGTCCCTGAGATGACTGACCAACTGGTCTGAAGGCTGAAGGATTAGGGGTTGCTCCCCTACCACGTCCTCGCGAAGCTGATGACCCTGTACCAGATGCTGGTGAGGCAGCTGGAGCAATCTGCTACAAAGGATAGTCTTTGATACGATGATCTCGGGACCCACATCTAAAACAGTCTCCAGTCAGCAATCTGCACTCCCTAGAATGTGTCTTGCCACAATGATCACACAAAATTGGTATCCTTCTATATCTGCCTCTAGGTGCACTAAAAGTTGCAGTGGCTGTAGATTTGCCACGGGAGGCATTACCCTGACCCCTGTCTGCTGATGGGTGGCCCTTAGATGTCTGTTGATCCTTCTGCTTCTTACCCTGTCTAGACTTGCCATTGTTTTGTGCTTGCTTTCTCTTCTGCTAAAATTGGAACTGCCTCTCTACTTGCTCGGCTTAAGTGGCGTCTAATTTAAGAGTTGCATCAATCATAGATCTCAAATTTGGGTATTTCTGGGCCCCAATGATTTGCCTTAACTCTGTGTGCAACCCTCTCTCAAACCGCTACCATAATTTTTCTTCTGTAGCGAGGCCCTCATCCAAATAAGCGCTCAAGCGCTCAAACTCTCTGTCATATTCTTCCATAATACGATTCCCTTGTCTTAATCTCTAGAAGGCATCCTGCATAGCAATCTTATACTCAGACCTGATATACTTCTTCTCAAACTGCTCAATAAAGAACTCCCAGTTCAAACGGTCTGCAGGGTATGCCTCCTGACCGAGTCCCACCAAATGAAGGTTGGACCCTGCAATAAAGCAATTATACCCTCGAACTTCTCCTCTAAAAGACTGTGAGTGATCTCAAACAATCTCTTAATCTTGAATAACCACTCCTCTGTAGTTGCTGGAGTTAAGGGATCATAACCTGAAAAATCCTCAGCCCCTAGTCTTTTTAGCTGCTCCAAAATAGGCTTCTTTCTAGGCGAAGCAGGTGGCAAAACTTGAATCACCAACGGCGGTGCCTGAACTTGAGTAGCCTGGAGTCGCTGCTGGATGTAGTTTGACATCAAATTAAGAAAATCTATCTGAGGAGGAGGATGTAGAGGAGGCGCTATTGGTTGAGGTGCTTGGTTTTGTGGGACTTCATGTTGTCCCATATTACTGGAGGCCTCACTCCTATTATCTCCAACCTCATGACTCTGCTCGCCATACATCTTTTCACTATAAAACAGAAGGGAGCAAGAATACATTAATTCCAAAATAACTTCTCAAAATAACAATTGGGATGTATATAATTAATTTAAATCAAACATTACACCCACTTCGATCTTAGAACCGTCTAAACCTTGCTCTGATACCACAAAATGTGACACCCTTAACACCTAAATCACTGTTCCGGTTTGTTATAGGCTGAATTTTTTTTTCAACAATGTTTTTATACTTTCCTTACTTCTAACTCTTAGGTTAATTTAAATTTATAAATCCAATAAAGATTCGCTGGCGACTTATAACTGTCCAAAATACTATGCAATTAATAAAATTTTGTCAATATAACAGCTATATATTGCACTAGCCCTCTGAAAAGCAAACAATACTCACAGCCACTCAGAGGCAAAATAAAATCATATATTGTCATACCATCCAATTATTTTCATAACTCATTCCCTAAATATTAAGCATACATTCATTCATGCCTACTAGATCTCACTTTACATCACAATATGTTCCATAATACAATCCAAAATATCAATTCTTATAGGCATATTTATAAAATAAAGCTCCATAATTATTATGTTTACATATACATGCCAAAAAGATTCAAAACCTCTATATACATCAGAAGAAATCCTTCAGAGAATACTCTTGCTCTCGTTCCTACAAACCTGCACACAGTCACAACTACGCGCTGAGCACTTGACATGCCAAGTGGTGACTAATAATCTAAATATTTCCTAAACTCAACTTAAATAATTTCATTACGCAAAAATTTTCAACTTTAACTTTTAAACGGATTTAAATAAATCATTTTTTTTCAAATAACATTTTTAATTTTAATACACTTTTTATTCATCGAATACTTATTTATTTCCAATTTATGCATTTAATTCAGAGCTTTTACTTTCTTATCAATTTAGTCCCTTTTTCTTGTCAAATTACAAATTTATCCTTTTTAAGCTTCATTTTGACGTTTAAGCTATTAATTAAGGTACTTAACATTAATTTATATTTAATTAGGCATTTTTATACAAAATTACATTTTAATCCTTGTTGACTATAAAACTTCATTTTAATACATTTTAACAATTAATTGACCGTTTTATCCTTAATTAAATAATTTTTAATTAATTTGCTTAATTTTTATCTTTTTGGGAAAAATTATAATTTTGCCCCTAAACTTTCTTTTTCTTTCAAATTAGCCCTTTTCACTTTTAATTAGTATTTTTCATTTCCTTTTTCATATTTTCCCATTTTACTTTCATTATGCCCCTAGTTTCGGACCCGACAGAAAACCTCAAATCGGATATGCAAGACGTGGACCCCACAGGGTCACAACAGAGATAGAAAAATGACCCCTAAAGGGCCAATTCTCACAGAGCAGAGAACAGAAATAGAGAAACCATAGTGATCAAAGATCCAATCCATAGCATAGCAAGTCGCCATGACTTATACCACGGTACAGAGATATCCCTATGGCCAGCCAATTATATCCTGAGTTAGTTTTTACTGCCTGATTATTTCTAAGGGCATTACTGTACATACTTTTACTCGATTTCACTTATTTCAAGGTCTTCATAAACTTTTTCATTTTCGAAATTTTCATCAACCGACTTTTTCACTAACTTTTCAAATATAGTAAATTAATTCATATTAATTTACCACTTTCTACCCTTTTACTGAATTATCCCTTCATAAATCAATAACTTTCACTTATACAAATTATATAATTTATTTCAAAAATACTTTAATATTGCACATAAATTTCTTAAAATTTTATATGCACACTTTTTACCTTTATTATAATTATTTCTTCATTTTATTGAATTATTTTCCTCTAATTCAATATTTTTCATTGAACATATTCAATATTATAATTCTTATTTATTCATATAAAGTCCATAAATTCCTTAAAAATTTATTTACACATTATTCTACATTTACTACTCAAATTTACTTAAATTATGAATTATTTCTTTATAATTCATCAATTTTACTACTTACATAACTATTTATTTAACTTAAAAATTTTCAAATTAATTCCATAAATCTTTTTAAATTTCATAAGCATTGATTATAATATTTATAATTAATTTAGGCTATTATGTAACAATTTCATGCAAAAATCATTATTTTTTCCCTAAGGGAAAATTCGGCCACCACACTATCTTGGCCTAAAAAATTTTATACTTTCTTCTAAACCTTCACTTAACATCATACATGATATAATTTCATTTTTCTTACATTAATTGAATTTTTTATGCAATTTAGCAATTTTTTTCCTTAAATACATAAAGGAAAATCATTCAATAAAATAGAAAATACTTAGATTTATTAGTCACATACCAATTTTTCTTGTTCAAGAGTGCATAGATTTCCTTTCCTTTGTCTTTGTCCCTTGAAACTATATCTTTTCCTTCCACACCTAACATGGCCGGCCCAAACAAGCTTAGTTTTCCTTATTTTTTTTTGTTCTCAAATGCAAAATTCAAGCTCATATTCATAATCTACACCTTAAAATCTATGGAAAACACTAAAGAAATAATTTAAACCAATAAATTTCTCAAATTCCATCTTACCCTATTTTCTTTCTCAACTTGATTCCTTACCTTTCTTTGCTAAAATCACTTAATTGAGGCCACTATGGTGATCTAGAGAGATGGAACTTCAGTTTTTATGTTGGGATCTAAGGGAAAATTTGAGTGGATTAAAAGCAAATCAAGGAGAAGGAATGGGAGAGCTTGGTTCACCCAAAGAGACAAGGGAGAGGAGAGCTGGAATTTCTAGAAAAATCTCCAGATTTTTAGCTCTTTTATACCCTTTCAATGGGCCCATAATTGGGCTTGATCAATGGGCTTAGCCCACATTAAGTAAAAGGCCCATTTAGGCCTTACAAAGCCTAATCTAATTTCTCCCATTTATGACCTTTAATTCACTTCAAAAAAATTCCATCACTCTTATCACATTAAAAATAGCTAGTACACAAATTTTTAGCTCAATCGGAGTCCGTTATCGGTTCGATTCGAATTTATTGATCCGATTCGACAACTGCTGGTATCACCAAAAAATTTAATTCTCACTACCAAAATATTCTACATAAAAATTTATATGGACATTAAAAATCTGATAATTTTTGTAGTTCGTTTATAATTTTTAATGATTTATGTAAAATTAAGTCACATTCCCTACCAGGAAAATTGACTAGCTGTCTTTTTTCGTATTTTTGACATTTTGAGGCCCATTTGACCTCAATTTTACTTCAAATTTCAACCCCGGACTCCCCATGACCAATATTTTCCGATGGTATAATAAAATATTTTTGACTTTCGGATGTCCTTTCGGGCTCAAAAAGTACTATTTACCATCGGGAAGTACTGTTCACGACTGACCCGATGTTGAGACCATTACAAAAAATTCCGCATAAAGAAGCACCATTTGCAGGTATGGTTTACCTAATATTTTTATTGTAGATAATGGCAAGCAGTTCGACACCTCGGTCTTCAAAAACTTTTTCCAAAACCTCAACACCAGCCTTAAGTTCACCTTCATCACCCATCCACAAAGCAATGGATGACCGAGGTGTCCAATCAAACACTCTTGAAAGGCTTCAAGAAACGACTTGGTGAGGCAAAAGGCAACTGGACTCAAAAACTGCGAAGCTTCTTATGGTCTTACTGGACATCTCTAAGAGTTGGCACCCATAAAACACCATCATCTCTCGTCTATGGCTTCAAGAAAATGATACCTGTAGAGATCGGCCTCTTGTCCTATCTGTCCGCATTTTATTCTGAATGGATGAACATCCGAGATAGATGCTAAGATTTGGATTTGATAGAAGAAAGAGAAGATGCCTATACCATGATCGTTACCTACAAACAAAGAGTCGTTAAATACCACAATAGAAAAAGGTAAGAACCCTCAATATAGTTAATCTAGTGCTCAGAGGGACAGATATAGGTACAAGAAATGCCGAGAATGAGAAGCAAATACCAAACTGGGAAGGTCCCTATGAAATCTCCGAAAGTCAGAATGTCGAAGTACTCAAGAAGCACTAAGTATAATCATGTACAAATTGACATTCAATGAGGAAAACATTCTCCATTTCTTCTCCAACTTTTAAAAAAATGTACGCTTTCATTGATTTATTTTTAGGTTTGATGTATGTTTGCAGGTTGCTTGTCTAATTGATGGAAATCCTGATTGATGAATTTTCTAAATCCGATCGGCATAATCCAATCGTGGTATTATAAAAAAAAGCTCCCTCGCTAGGCTCGATGCTCATCCCGAACCCAAAATGCGAAGGCTTTTCTACGTTTTCGAATTCGTCTGCCAGGTTTGACGTTATTTTCGAACCAAAAATGCAAGATGCCTCCATTTAATCTCCACCAACACATTTGCTAGGTTCGATTTCTATCCCGAACCGAAAATGCGAAAGTCCAAAATTAAGTACAAAATTGTCAAATCTCTATAAAACCAATAATTCGCCAAAATATCATCGGAGCGGATAATCTCCATAAAGCCAATAATTGGCCAAAATATCTCCGGAGCGGATAGTCTCTGTAAATCCAATAATTGGCCAAAATATCTCCAGATGAGACGATCTCCACAAAACAACTGAAGGCTTAATTCCGATCGAAGCTACATCCTGATCAACGAATCAATATGGTGCAACTTATTTGCTAGGCTTAACATAGCCAAAGATGCGAAAGTTAAAGTCCATTAATTTACAAGATAAATTCCTCCCCTAGACTCGACGTTTATACCGAGCCCAAGACAATGCAAGACCGAAAGGTCATTCTATCTTTGTATTCGATCGAATGATGCTTTAATCTATTGAAAGACCGACAAGTCACCTACTAAGCTTTGACGTCATAAGTCGCAACTAAAGCCAGAGCGAACAACTCTTATCTTATTAGTTTCGATCGGAATCCTAAGAATTAGGAATTACAATGCTTGAAAAACATCTTCAAATTTAGGAAGTATTATCCTTATTCAATTTTATATATTCTCCATGGTCGATTCTATTTATTCTCCTTAGTTAATTTCATGACAAGTTCTGCATAAAATGAGAATTACAGTACGAAGGCTTAATTGAAAGGCGAATTGACTTTTATATATGAAAAATTCTTACAAGTTACAAAATGAAGGAGAAAACCATTACAAAGAAGAAAACATTAGAAGGAAAACCTATGTTTCTATATTTAAAATTTCTACATCACCTAATTGGGTACGCGAGACGAGGGCCCCAACGCCCGAAGACCTCCCACCCGATTGGTCAACGAGCGATCCATTATTTGAAGCTGATGCAGAGCAAAATCGGATATGTTGACAGCCTTGATGATGATGGTTTTTCTTACATTGATGCCAATTCGCAGAGTGATGATATAGTAATTGAAAAATGCACAAAATCTGGTCAAGATCAAAGTATAAAATTAAAGCATGCTGAAAGAGGCATAATCCAGAAGGTTGTCTTGACTTTTGATGACGAAGAAAAAAGCTTACGCCATAGTGTCTCTGAGACTGTGTCCACACATGATAAATGAACAACTTACTGTTCTCACGCCTAAACACTCCCTCATTCATCACCTTGGAATCTGGGCAAGTCATGACATAAACCTCTGCGGGAAGATCGTATTGTGAAGGAATTTCAGCCACTTCCTCCTCCGTAATTTTCAAAGAACGAGCCACGATCTCGTTGTCTTCGTAAACCTCAAGAAAACCCCCATATATAGACTTGATGCTGCTTGAAACCATCCCTGATGAAGGGGAGAATTAAAAAATGATGTTATGAATAAGGAATTACTAGGGTAATCTCGCAAAAATTCTAAAATTGCTAAAATGGCAAAGTTCGTGAAAAAATGCATGACAAAGTTTTGCTAAGGATCACTAAGAAATGAAAAAAAAAATTACCCAAAAAGTCACATATTTATAGGATCTAAGCTTCTGGAATTCTCCAACCACCTCTCTACTGGATAATTGCCATGTGTCTCCAATCCGTTAAATGCATAGCGGAGAACGAAGCGTCGTCTTCGGCACATATGCTGGCATTAAATGCATAGCAAAGAATGAAGCGTCGCCCTCGGCACGCACACAGGCATTAAATGTAAAACAACTGTCTGAGTTGAACGGACGCATCTCTTCTGATGGGCGCCTTTCGAAATTTAAAAATCTCGCCAAAAAGCTTGGATCACCCGATCGGACTGTTCGAAGAGGGGGACAAGTGATAACTATGAAAAAAACATCTCCAAATGCCCAATCAAGTCGATACAACAACACTTGGCATGGCCCAAGTCAATTAACAAAAAGACAAGAGCATGAGCTGAAAAGACAAGACAGGAAGGCGATGTCCGATCGGACTGATGGAACATCACGTCCTGTCAATCTGCTGACACAAACCAATGTCCATATGCTCCACCTGCTCCCTGTCACATCGCCGCTCACCTGCTCCAACTGTCGGTTATCACTCCCCAAGGTACTCAAGTACCCCTCCTTTATCTCCTATAAATCGCCAAAAATACAATGGCTTCAGGTATTGATGATCTGGGACTCTCTCTCTCTAAGTATTCTTTCTCTAAAAGCTACTAACTTAAGTTTCAGAGTGCTAATGCTCGAGTCCGACCGAACACTCCTTTTTGCAGGTCCAGCCATCTGACTGGATATCTTTAACTGCCAGCTTTCCTTTTTACAGATAAAGATATTTCGTGCTTTATCAATAATTGAAACAAAACATATTTCTTTCCCATTAATATATTTATGTCGCAATTTATCTTCAAATTAGCGATTTTAATATATCACAATTTTAATTATTGAATATTAATTTGAAAAATTTACACAAAATACCACTTTTTTTATCTTACTTTTTAAAAATACATTTATCAATTTTAGAATTTTAAATATGCACTCTTTTTATTTTATACTTTTAAAAATACCATTTTATATTAAGCCCTAATTAAGTTCCGAAATTTCATCAACTTTAGAGTTTTAAATATGTACTCTTTTAATTTTATACTTTTAAGAATACTATTTTTATATTAAGCCCTAATTAAGTTCTGAAATTTCATTTCTCTTAGCTTATTGTTCCAGCAATGGTGCTCCGTCTTCAACTCTGATCATTCTTCTCCATCCCTTTTAGGGTAAATCCATCACTAAGCCCCAAAATTTATTCATTTAATTTATTTTAACACTTAAACTATGAAAATAACTGAATAAATATTCAATTTTTAAAACTTTTATATTTTTAAATATAAAAATTGACGCTGCAAAATATGTGCAGTATATGACATGGGCAGCACGGTAATTGATATTTTGACTCGAATTAAATCGAATTTGAACCTGATTTTTTCCTCAATTACTTGAAACCCTAAAATTATTACCCCAAATCCCAATTTACTTTTACGGTTGCTCGATACTTCTGTTCTTAGCTCCCTCCTCTGTTACTCTCACCCAGACACCATAACCGTAGTTTTCTTGGCCGGCCACCGATCAAAGCCATCTCACATCAACGCTCTTTCATGGGACTTCTTCTCCGAATTCCCCATGCTTTCTCCTTTCTCTACCAGAACCCCGACGTCAGTGTCAACGTCCTCTCCGGAGCTGGGGATCACTTCTGCTCCAGCATCAATCTCAAAGCAGGGGCCGCTCCAACAAGTGGTTCCGGCGAAAAATCAAGTTCTCGCAGGACACGATGACCTCGATCGAGTGGTGTAGGAAACCGGTGATAGCGTCCATGGGGGTTTGGGTCAAGAAGCAAAGGCTGCCAGATCTACCACGATCGAGAGATCTTGGAATGCTACAGAGGCTACCAACGATCATCGGGTTTGGTAACGTAATGGAATTGGCTTTGAGTTGGGTATTGATCCAACTAAATAACAATTTTTAGGATTGCCAAGTCGGTGTTACATAGATTTCTCAAAATTTTTGGTCAATCTGTGAGATAATTTGCTTGATTTTTTTTTAATGTATATATGTTGTACATAAATTGTTAAAAGAGTTTAAATAATTTGAATTGGAATTGTTAGAGGGCTTTGAAGGAGGTGGCGGAGGTGGTGCAGAGAGAGGTGGTGGACGACGGACTTTTATGGGACTCTCTTGAATTGGGAGTAATGATTTGAAAGGTTTGATTCAAATTATAAAGGATTTTGCTTCCCAATATTCTTCCACTCATGGTTACAATTCTGAACTTTGATGGATTTATGCAGAATTTATTTGTAGATGGAACTTACTTTACATGACATTTTTGTTATTGGAAGCTAAATCCGATCCTCTGGTGGCAATGTATTTTGTTTTTCATCTGTTTTTATAAATTTGATTCTTTGTACTAAACTTAATTCAATTAAATTCTTTGATGTTGAAACTGGGAAACCCATCCAATCTCAGCTGGAAGAAGCTCTGGTATTTTTCTGTTTTGGCCACTTCTATCTTCTATCTCCTCTTAATAATTCTAACTAGGTCAATAAACAATTTTTTTTTTCAGTTTTCCATGGACTTGCTGCTCCAGTGGTTGTGGACAACATTGTAAAATGACAAATGTTGGGGTTGCTGTCAGCTTTGTAACTCCAATTCTAGCTTGGAGAAAATAGGAAGTAAGAGTTGTTGCAGAGGTTCATGTCCGAGAATCGGCAACTGTTGCTTGGATTGGTCCTTTTGTAACTGGAGAAACGTGAAGCTTTGTTGTTATGGTGGTTCTAAAACCTGTTACAACTCATGTTGTCTATAATCCTTCAGCTCTGCGTATGTTGCTTTTCTTGAATTAACTTGAAATTTTTCTTTAGAATCTTAATAAACGTATTCAGCTTTGATTTTTATATCTTTATTCTAACCAATTATATATATATATATATATATATATATATATATATATATATATATATAGTTGCATTGCCTTTAAAACAGAACATGAAAATATGTATTGCCTTCAATTTGCTGCCTGATTTCCCTATAAAAAAACAAACAAACAAGATGTGAGCCTTTTGATTCAATTTGTGTCATCATATGGCAACTCAGAATCTGTTAGTTGAAGATGGTTGTTGCCATTCTTTGTAAAAAAATTCATAAAAAATAATTAGCAACGGGAAAGCGACAGATTTGTCTGTCGTTAAATTAAAAAAAAGGCATGTAACATGTAACGGACAAAATGGGGAACTGATGTTGTTGATGTTGTTGGCTTGCATTGATGTTGTTGGCCCTATGATTGCTTTCACTTCAACATTTTTTATCGAGTCTAGAGCTGCATTTTCAAAGGAGATAGAAAAAAGTTAAATTTACTATTGATTTATTGTTTTTGCAGTCAATGAAAGTTAGTTGAATATAGAGAAGAAATCTGCCTCGAATTTACACAGAGGAGACAAACTAGAACTTGTAATTAATTAGGAGAATTAATCACAATCAAATTAATCAAGAGAAATAACTCTGTTTGTGAGAGTACTTGTATTATTATTTTTGCTGCTGTTCATTTCTTCACGATCTATCTTTATCTATTACTATTATTGTTGCTTTTGTATATGTGAACTTTAGGACTTTACATATCTATTTCAAGATATAATTAAAAAAAAATCTATGATATATTTGATATCGACCTTTTACTTTGTTCTTATGTAAAAAAATATCTCCGTTGGCCTGGATTACAGTACCAGCGCTGCTAGCCTTCGCCGGGTGCTTGTTCGACGAGAGAGAAAGATCACCACTGACGTTGTCGTGAACTTTTTCAAAGGCTGTATTTAAAGAAATTTAGGATAATATTTCTGCATTTTGTATATTGTAATCTTGAAGGCATAAAAGAGATATGCAATTTTTTTTTTCCTTCTCCTTCATCTTCTCGCGGTGTCTTTTGTATTATACCTTTACGTAGTTGTAGATGAAGAAACTGAATTTCTTTTTTAATTTTTTTTATATCTAAATTGTAATGTCATATCATATATATTTGTGCAGAAAAATTATACAATTTATGTAGGTACGAGCAAAAAAATAAAAAATATGGTTAACTGTAAAATCAATTTAAAATCGAATCGATTTTTATGATTAATCGATTCGATAGATTCGATTATTATTTTTAATTTTTATATTTTTTTATTAATAATTACGGTTTAAATTTTTAGATATCGATTAACCGTTGATATATATATATATATATATATATATATATATATATATATATATATATATATATATTTTTTTTAATTTTTTCTATTTCTCTCTAAAATTTACATAAAATAATATTTCAAAATATATTTAAATTATATTTTTATTTTTATACCTTAATTTATATTATGTAATTCTCTTTAATTATATAGTAATATTTATATATAGTATACGATTATCTTTTATATATATTATTTTTTTATATTAAATTAAATTTATATTATATCATTATCTTTAGTTATATAGTAATATTTATATATAGTATCTGATTAACTTTTATATATATTATTTTTTATCATATATTGGTGTTCATATTTTACTTAATAACATGTAATTACATTTTCTTATATTTTAGAGTTTATATTATAATATTTAATATTATTTAAATTTTTATTTAACTTAAAATTAAACATATTCTAATTTTCAACAAATATCAAATCTATTTTATAATATCAGCTATTAATCTATATAATATGAATTTTGATTAGTAAATTATGTTTGTTTCTTAATTTTTATATTAAATTACTTTACACATTTGAAATTGAATTGAACTTTGTTTAATTTTATTTAATAATTTTATGTTATAAATTTTAATGGTTAACCAAACCGAAAAATCGAAATCAATGGACTGGTTAACTGAATGTAACGGACTGATTAATAGTTAGTAATTTTAAAAAATCGATAGTAATGAACTGATTAATTTTTTTGCTAATGGACAGGTTAACCGGTCCATACTCATTCCTAAATTTATCTAATTAATTGATCCAATTAGTTAGCTATTTTTAAAATTTCATAGACCAATGAATTTTGATTTATTAGAAAAAAATCATCTTTGAACAAGGAAGTAATCTATTATTAGAAGTAATGTAACGGCCTCAATACCGGGTTAGCCGTGAACAGTATTTTTCGAAAATAAATAGTATTTTTCGAGCTGAAAAGTGCACTCGGAAGTGAAAAATATTTTATTGGACCATTGAAAAGTATTGGTTATGGTGAGTCCATGTTTGAAATTTGAAGTGAAATAGAGGTCAATTGGGCCTTCAAAAGTCAAAAATACGAAAAAAAATAGCAAGTTAATTTTTATTATCGAAAAATTGACTCAATATTGTATAAATATTTAAAAATAGTAAACAGACTCCAAAAATTATAAAAAATTTCAGTTAAGCTTAAAATAATATATAGATTATTTTGGATGCAAAAAGTAAATTTTTCTATAATATCGGTATTTTTTTATTGAAATGATAAATTTAAATCAGACCGATAATGGATTCCGATTGAATCGAAAATTTATGTCCTACCTATTTTCGATATGATAAAAATTATGAAATTGATTTTAATGTGAATAGGAGCTTTGAAAGTAATAGCAAAAGTTTTAGGGACCAAAATAGTAAAATTTTGGATAAATAAATATATATATGTAAATAAAAAAAAAAGAAAAACACAACAAAAAAGGCAATAGATGTTGGCCACAAATGGCCATAACGAAATAAATAGCAAAGTGGAAAGAAAGAAAAATAAAAAAAATAAAAATTTGTGTCGGCAATTGATTGTGGCCAGTGGCCACAATCTTAAAAGAAATTAAGGAACAAAACAACAAAAGGTACAGGTGCAGAGACGACAGAGCAAGGAAAGAAAGAAAAAAAAGGGGACACCATCGGCTGCCCTTCACGCCGGCCACCACCGCGTCGGCGACGAGCGGCGTGTCCTCTCCCTTTCACCGGTGTCCGACATCCGTTGTGGTGGTCCGATCGTCGAGTTTTTCCTATTTTTATTTTAAATGGATTTTTTGTTCGTTCCGACGAATCAAGGCGTCGGACGGGGACACCACCACCACCAATCAACTCCCGGTGATGAGGTGAGTCTTTCGGTGTATTCCATTGCTCCTCAAACGCTGACGACCGGTAGATCGAAAATGGGTTTGGCGGGTTATTCAAGTGAAGATTCCGGCCAACCAAGGAAGAATTTGGGCGCGTGACCACCGAAAAATGAATGAGCAGATCCTGATCTACAAGGTCGCAGTGTCGGATTGTCACCGACGAGATTCCGACGATGCTCCGATGATCGATCCGGTGAGCAAATTATTAAGCAAATCGAAGCGAAGTCGACCGATATGGTATGTGACTACAAAATCTTTTAATTTTCCTTAATTTGTTGAATTTTTCCTATAAATTTATTAAGGAAAAATATTGAATTATTGATTAATATTGAAATTAATGTTATTATTGTTCAATTAAATTTTAATTAAGTCTAATATAATGTATAAATTGAGTTAAGGAAATTTATTAAGAAATTTCCTAAATTCCCTTGTTAAAAAAAATTATTGTGTTGTAAATTAATGAAATTAAATCCTAATTTGATAGAAGATGAAATAATATATATCCACAAATTATTATAGAATTTATAGAAATTTATATGACTATTTTGGAATATTTATTGAATAATGTAATTAATAAAATAAGAAAATATGACAACAATTGAAAAGCAATATTCACATAAATTTTTACGAAATTTATGTGATATATGGATTAAGTTAGAAAATAAATATGGAATATGCTTAATTGAATTATTGAGAAATAATCCAATAAACAATTAAAAGCTGATAATTTAATGTAATTTAATGTACATTTTGTATAAGGAAAAAGAAGAGATTAAATAATAAAATTTCAGAAAATAAAAAGTATAGTGAATAAAATAACCGTATTGTGAATAGTAAACGATTTGTGAATAGTAATCATATGAGTGAATAGTAATCGTATAAGTGAATAGTAACCATATAAATAAACAGTACTCGAAGGACAAATGTGATTACAAAATAATTCATAATTAGAATAAAACGGTGAATTATTATAAATAATTCACAACCCGTATAAAATATTACAATTTTTAAATAATCACAAATTCAGACCGAAAAGAGTAAGAGATAGAATAAGAGTCAAAAAGTGAATAAAATGATTGTAAAAGTATATTTTTGAATTATAAAGAAATAATTCAATAAGTGCCAAGAAAGAAAATAGTGAATTATCCTGACATAAGTCACAAAATATGGAAAAAAAATATATCGAGAAAATAAATAATTAAAAATCGAAAGAATAATAATTATTTATAGTGAATTATTTTATCGGAAGGAAAAAGGAAAGGAAACGAAAATGTTATTGTATGGTTTATTGCACTAAAAAGAGTGCGATTGACAAAATGCACTGTTTTAAGCAAAATAAAAGAAATTAAAATTATTGATGTTTGAAAATCATTCAGAAAGGCCTTGACTGTTTTTACCCTTAGCAATAGTCAGGTAGTGATATTCTTATTCAGAATATAATTAGCTAGCCATAGGGACACCTCTGTATCGCGGTACAAGTCATGGCGACTTGCTTTGCTATGGGTAGGATCTTTGATCTCCATGACTTCAGTATTTTTAGTGAAAGTGAAATTTTTTTTTGAGAAATGGTCCCTTGGGGATCACTTCTCTCTCAGTGGGACCTTTGGGTCCAGTCTCGAGTATCCTTCTTGAGAATCCTGTTATATTGCATTAGGGGCATATTGAAAAGAATAAATCCAAAGTATAAAAGTAATTGAATGTAAATGTTATAAATGACAAAGAACTTGATTGAAAGAAAATGAAATCATTAGGATAAAACCGAAATTGTTCCCAAATGTTGTAATTAATAAGCAATAATGATAAGAAAATAGTTATAAAAATAAAATGTTTATGAAAAGACCCATGAGATTGAATTTATAATTTGTGTACCAATTATTATTTTAAGAAAATAAAGAGTTCGAAAAATAATGCTAATTATGTATTTAAAGTCAAATATGACATTACTGTATTTAAGTGTAAAAATATGACTAAATAATAAATTCTGAAAGTAAAGATTAAGTGAAAAGTAAAATGAGCAAAAGACAAATGATTGTTTAGTTAAAATGAAAAAGGTTCATTTAAAAAGAAAAGAAAATAAAGATTTGTATGCAGAGTGATCCAAAATATTTACATCACTTTGCAATAAAGATTATAAGTCTTGGAATTTCTCGTGCGAATTATTAAAAAGATTAAAGTGAATTAAAAGAATAGATAGTGAAAATTGTAATTGAATTACCTAATGGAACTAGGAACAGAAAAATTGTCAATAAAGATATGAGTATCCATGTAACTCGTTAAATAAAACGACAATTTCATCAGTGATTCAAAAGTATAGGACAAAAGATAAGTAAAGGTAGAAGTAAGAAACATAAAAGTAGTGTAAAGTAAATTGAAAATTATAAGAATCAATGTAAAAAGATTTTCCAAAATGTTGATAAACAATGAAAATTATACTGCAAGAATTAAAGGCAATTTCTGATAAGATATAAATAAATATTTACATAATATGTGTAATTATGCTTTAATTGGAAAATTCTTGGATTAGTAGTCACTACTGAGCATTTTTAGTGCTCAGCACGTAGTGTTTACTGCGTGCAGGTTTTGAAGTGTTGAAGGAGCTCTATACATGGAGAAGCAGAATTCAAAGATGAAGAAAGTTAGTTGTACTTTTATGTTTAGTATTTGTGGCATGTATATACTTAGACAGTGAGAGTATAGAATTGAACGGTATTTAAGGTAATGTTTGTTAAATGATAAATATTGTTACTGTTCTGATAATTTCAGTTAATGAGTTGTAAATGACTATCATTGATATATGATTTGTTGTGCCTCTGAGAGGCTGTGTGGATTGTTTGAATTTTTCAAGAGGCTAGTAAGTTCTAGCCAATTTACTGCCGAAATTTCATCAATTGAATAAAATATTAAATTGTATCAAAGTTATTTGGCAATGATGGAAGTTAAAAAAAAAATTACTGTTTATCGATAAGTTTTGCATCGAAAAATACTATTCTGATAAGGGTGTTACATTTAGTGGTATCAGAGCAAAGGTTTAAGCGGTTCTAAGATCGGAGTGGAATAAGGATAAGTGATAGGTTTGTCTGTATATACATGCCAGTTATAGGTGGATAAGTGTTAGGAATCTGACGTGTACATGCTCTCCTCTTTGTTTTAAATGTGAAAAGTTAATGTTTGACCGAGATTGTCAGATGTGAAAGGATTGATTATATACAGTAAAGAAGTAGTGAGTGAAAGTGAAAGTATTGTTGCTTGAGGCTTCTTGAGGGTCAAAGCAGGAAACTAAAGTATTGACTGAAACTGAATGTAATTGTGAGAGTTTAAGTGCTTATGTGGATGAGAAACAGTCCAAAGAAGGACAACATAAAGAGTATGCCAGGAAGTTAAAAAAGAATTGTATATTGAGCTCAGATAAATTGTAAAGGACACGAAGATACTTTGACTGGATTGTCTTGATGTAAAATGCTATTGAGCAACTTGATACAAAGTTGAGGTTGTTTAAGATGCACAATACACCTGTAAGTGATTCCTTTATAGATGTGGGGATTTTATTGTACATTACATAGTATCGGGATGGGTTGTAACATCTGCATTATATGAGAATACGTGACAGTATTCTATTGTATACATGGAATCATACATTCATTGCATAGCATTTCATCTTGTTTGATAGCATCTAATCTGCATCATACTGTATGTATAGGCCCCACTTGATAGGATGAAACTGACAGAGGATATAATGAGCGTAGGGATGACCTAAGAATGAGACGAGAAACAGTGTACTCAATATTATTTTCTATATCTGATGTAGCCTTTATAAGTTATTGGCCGTGTCAGTTAGATTTGCTAACGTATCGACCACTTTTGTGAATTGATAGGGAAGAGTTTTTCACCTTTACTTGATTCATTTTAGTGGATTTAAGTAATCACCATCTGGTACATCCCGAGACACAAAAAGAATATGATAAGTATTTGAGAATTGTTCTGTAAGTATTGAAAGAAAAGTAACTATTTACTCAGTTTAGTGAATATAACATGTGGTTCAATGTGGAATTCCTGGATCCGGGTACTGTAGAAAAGTTAACGAAGTGGCCGGAACCCTCAGCAAAGGAATCTGTATGTGATAAGGTGAATGCACTTAAATGAATATGTATGACTGAATAAGGAGTAAGAATGATTACATATAAAGTTTTCGATTCTTCAAGCCGTGAATATCAATTTAAGTGTGGCTCTAGATAGGGGCATTCTTAGTTGAGTTATAAGTGAAACCGATATTGTATATCGGGTAGGAAAAAAATGGTTCAGAAAGAGAATATTTGTGTGATAGTCATTGTGAATAAATTAAAAGATTCTTACTAAAGCCCACTGAGATAGTAATACTTTCAATCCTGGAAATTTAGGTTGACAGTGTGATGTGACAGGTATTATAAGTGAATGTTTGATGTGTCAGCAAATGAAAGCGAAGCATGAGATTCCTTCGGGAACTGCTTTGACTTATATTGATATCTGACTAGGAATGGGACAATGTGATCAGAGATTCTGATATTGAATTGTCTGTACTTTTAAGAGAAATGATGCTAGATAAGAGATTAGCGATAATCTCAATCTTAGCATAATGATCCACCCTTGTACTGATGGTCAGTCGGAGTGGATAATTTAGATAATAAAAGATTGACTGTGAATGACATGTGAAAAGAGACTAAGAAAGATTTTTGATATCGAGATTTGGTTAGCTTAAAAATAAACGGGTTTAATTAGCAAAGATTCTTTCTTCGGAACTATTGAATGAAAAAGAAGTTTCGATAACTGTATAATCTCCTCTATTCTTCGATATAAGTAAATTTCGAGGACAAAATTTCTTTTAGTAGGGGAAAATTGTAATGGCCTCAACACCGGGTTAGCCGTGAACAGTATTTTTCGACAGTGAATAGTATTTTTCAGGCCAAAAAGTGCACCCGAAAGTGAAAAATATTTTATTGGACCATTGAAAAGTATTGGTTATGGTGAGTCAATGTTTGAAATTTGAAGTGAAATAGAGGTCAATTGAGCCTTCAAAAATCAAAAATATAAAAAAGGTAGCGAGTCAATTTTTAATATCGGAGAATTGACTCAATATTGTATAAATATTTAAAAATAGTAAACGGACTTCGAAAATTACAAAAAATTTCAGTTAAGCCTAAAATAATATATAGATTATTTTGGCTGCAAAAAGTAAATTTTTCTATAACACCAGTATTTTTGGATTGGAATGATAAATTTAAATCGGATCGATAATGGATTCCGATTGAATCGAAAATTTGTGTCCTACCTATTTTCGATATGATAAAAATTATGAAATCGATTTTAATGTGAATAGGAGCTTTGAAAGTAATAGCAAAAGTTTTAGGGATCAAAATAGTAAAATTTTAGATAAATAAATATATATAAATAAATATATATATGTAAATAAAAAAAGAAAAAGAAAAAGAAAGGCAATAGACGTTGGCCACAAATGGCCATAAAGAAATAAATAGCAAAGTGGAAAGAAAGAAAAAGACAAAAAGATAGTTAAATGAAAAAAAAATTAAAAATTTGTGTCGGCAATTGATTGTGGCCAGTGGCCACAATCTTAAAAGAAATTAAGGAACAAAACAACAAAAGGTGCAGGTGCAGAGACGATAGAGCAAGGAAAGAGAAAAAAAAGGACACTGTCGGCCGCCCTTCACGCTAGCCACCACCGCGACGGCGACGAGCAGCGTGTCCTCTCCCTTTCATCGGCGTCCAGCCTCCGTTGTGGTGGTCCAATCGTCGAGTTTTTCCTTTTTTTATTTTAAATGGGTTTTTTGTTCGTTCCGACGAATCAAGTCATCGGACGGGGACACCACCACCACTAATCAACTCCTGGCGATGAGGCGAGTCTTCCAGTGTATTCCATTGCTCCTCAAACGCCGACGACCGGTAGATCGAAAATGGGTTTGGCGGGTTATTCAAGTGAAGATTTCGGCCAACCAAGGAAGAATTTGGGCGCGTGACCACCAAAAAATGAATGAGGAGATCCTGATCTACAAGGTCGCAGTGTCGGATTGTCACCGATGAGATTCCGACGATGCTCCGATGATCGATCCGGTGAGCAAATTATTAAGCAAATCGAAGCGAAGTCGACCGATATGGTATGTGACTACGAAATCTTTTAATTTTTCTTAATTTGTTGAATTTTTCCTATAAATTTATTAAGGAAAAATATTGAATTATTGATTAATATTGAAATTAATGTTATTATTGTTCAATTAAATTTTAATTAAGCCTAATATAATGTATAAATTGAGTTAAGAAAATTTATTAAGAAATTTCCTAAATTCCCTTGTTTAAAAAATTATTGTGTTGTAAATTAATGAAATTAAATCCTAATTTGATAGAAGATGAAATAATATATATCCATAAATTATTATGGAATTTATAGAAATTTATATGACTATTTTGGAATATTTATTGAATAATGTAATTAATAAAATAAGAAAATATGACAATAATTGAAAAGCAATATTCACATAAATTTTTACGAAATTTATGTGATATATAGATTAAGTTAGAAAATAAATATGGAATATGCTTAATTGAATTATTGAGAAATAATCCAATAAACAATTAAAAGCTGATAATTTAATGTACATTTTGTATAAGGAAAAAGAAGAGATTAAATAATAAATTTTCAGAAAATAAAAAGTATAGTGAATAAAATAACCGTATTGTGAATAGTAAACGATTTGTGAATAGTAATCGTATGAGTGAATAGTAATCGTATAAGTGAATAGTAACCATATGAGTGAATAGTAACCATATAAGTGAATAGTAATCGTATAAATGAACAGTACTCGAAGGAAAAATGTGATTACAAAATAATTCATAATTAGAATAAAATGGTAAATTATTATAAATAATTCACAACCCGTATAAAATATTGCAATTTTCAAATAATCGCAAATTCAGACCGAAAAGAGTAAGAGATTGACTAAGAGTCAAAAAGTGAATAAAATGACAGTAAAAATATATTTTTGAATTATAAAGAAATAATTCAATAAGTGCCAAGAAAGAAAAGAGTGAATTATCCTGACATAAGTCACAAAATATGGAAAAAAATATATCGAGAAAATAATTAATTAAAAATCGAAAGAATAATAATTATTTATAGTGAATTATTTTATCGGAAGGAAAAAGGAAAGGAAACGAAAAAGTTATTGTATAGTCGATAGCACTAAAAAGAGTGCGATTGACAAAATGCATTGTTTTAATCAAAATAAAAGAAATTAAAATTATTGATGTTTGAAAATCATTCAGAAAGGCCTTGACTGTTTTTGCCCTTAGCAATAGTCAGGTATTGATATTCTTATTCGGGATATAATTGGCTAGCCATAGAGACACCTCTGTACCGCGGTACAAGTCATGGCGACTTGCTTTGCTATGGGTAGGATCTTTGATCTTCATGGCTTCAGTGTTTTCAGTAAAAGTGAAAGTGAAATGTTTGTTTTTGAGAAATGGTCCCTTGGGGATCACTTCTCTCTCAGTAGGACCTTTGGATCCAGTCTCGAGTATCTTTCTTGAGAATCCTGTTATATTGCATTAGGGGCATATTGAAAAGAATAAATCGAAAGTGTAAAAGTAATTGAATGTAAATGTTATAAATGACAAAGAACTTGATTGAAAGAAAATGAAATCTTTGGGATAAAACCGAAAATTTTCCCAAAGGTTGTAATTAATAAGCAATAATGATAAGAAAATGGTTATAAAAATAAAATGTTTATGAAAAGACCCATGAGATTGAATTTATAATTTGTGTACCAATTATTATTTTAAAAAAATAAAGAGTTCGAAAAATAATGCTAATTATGTATTTAAAGTCAAATATGACATTACTGTATTTAAGTGTAAAAATATGACTAAATAATAAATTCTGAAAGTAAAGATTAAGTGAAAAGTAAAATGAGCAAAAGACAAACGATTGTTTAGTTAAAATGAAAAAGGTTCATTTAAAAAGAAAAGAAAATAAAGATTTATATGCAGAGTGATCCAAATTACTTACATCACTTTGCAATAAAGATTATAAGTCTTGAAATTTCTCGTGCGGATTATTAAAAAGATTAAAGTGAATTAAAAGAATAGATAGTGAAAATTGTAATTGAATTACCTAATGGAACTAGGAACAGAAAAATTGCCATTAAAGATATGAGTATCTATGTAACTCGTTAAATAAAACGACAATTTCATCAGTGATTCAAAAGTATAGGAAAAAAGATAAGTAAAGGTAGAAGTAAGAAACATAAAAGTAGTGTAAAGTAAATTGAAAAGTATAAGAATCAATGTAAAAAGATTTTCCAAAATGTTGATAAATAATGAAAATTATACTGCAAGAATTAAAGGTAATTTCTAATAAGATATAAATAAATATTTGCATAATATAAGTAATTATGCTTTAATTGAAAAATTCTTGGATTAGTAGTCACTACTGAGCATTTCTATTGCTCAGCACGTAGTGTTTACTGCGTGCAGGTTTTGAAGTATTGAAGGAGCACTATACATGGAGAAGCAGAATTCGAAGATGAAGAAAGTTAGTTATACTTTTATGTTTAGTATTTGTGGCATGTATATACTTAGACAGTGAGAGTATAGAATTGAACTGTATTTAAGGTAATGTTTGTTAAATGATAAATATTGTTACTGTTCTGATAATTTCAGTTAATGAGTTGTAAATGACTATCATTGATATATGATTTGTTGTGCCTCTGAGAGGCTGTGTGGATTGTTTGAATTTTTCAGGAGGCTAGTAAGTTCTAGCCAATTTACTGTCGAAATTTCGTCAATTGAATAAAATATTAAATTGTATCAAAGTTGTTTGGCAATGATGGAAGTTAAAAAAAAATTTACCGTTTACCGATAAGTTTTGCATCGAAAAATACTGTTCTGATAAGGGTATTACATTTAGTGATATCAGAGCAAAGGTTTAAGTGGTTCTAAGATCGGAGTGGAATAAGGATAAGTGATAGGTTTGTCTGTATATACATGCTAGTTATAGGTGGATAAGTGTTAGGAATCTGACGTGTACGTGCTCTCCTCTTTGTTTTAAATGTGAAAAGTTAATGTTTGACCGAGATTGTCAGATGTAAAAGGATTGATTATATACAACAAAGATAGTAGTGAGTGAGAATGAAAGTATTGTTGCTTGAGGCTTCTTGAGGGTCAAAGTAGGAAACTAAAGTATTGACTGAAACTGAATGTAATTGTGAGAGTTTAAGTGCTTATGTGGATGAGAAACAGTCCAAAGAAGGACAACATAAAGAGTATGCCAGGAAGTTAAAAAAGAATTGTATATTGAGCTCAGATAAATTGTAAAGGACACGGAGATACTTTGACTGGATTGTCTTGATGTAAAATGCTATTGAGCAACTTGATACAAAGTTGAGGTTGTTTAAGATGCACAATACACCTGTCAGTGATTCCTTTATAGATGTGGGGATTTTATTGTTTAAGATGCTCTAGTCAATTAAATGCATTTGGATTTTCATTCTTTATACAAGTTATTATTGGGTTTCGAAATATTAAAAATTAAAAAAAATACGTAGCGAAAAGGGAAATCCACCATGGATCCAAGCGATCCAGTTGATTCAATAGAAGGAGAAGTGTAACAATTACCAACCTCTCAAAGCGCAGACAAATCGAATCGTAGGTGCGACTTCACGTGAAACGACACCCTCTACTGGTATCCACACGTGAATGCAACGAAGAGAATCGCCCGGGGTACTAACTCCCTTCTTTGGCGGCTAGGGTTTTTCTCTCTTTTGAGATTACAAAAGAAAATAATTTTTATCTCTTTCTCTCTTAAGTGGCAGTTACTTATTCTTCCTTTGCTTAATTAGGGTTTTATATATACATCTCTATATATATAGTTGACCTAACCTTAATTAAAGAGAGAAAACTTCGGGTCCACTTTTATTATAATAAGAGATACCTTATTTCTTATTTAAAATAAGAATAATAATAATAATACTAATCTTAAACATTATTATTATTATTATTATTGTGAATTTTAATTTATCACAAAATAAAAATCGAAATACCCGAATTAACCCTTAGTCCATTCATCACATTCTATGTGTGTGACCTAATAGGTTCATATTATATAAGCAATGGACCCAATTCCATCACGGGCCCACAAGTCATAAGCAGCCTTTAGCAAGATATTATGACTACACAAATAATATGAATATCGATAATTCGATTTTAACCTAATAGAACATGTTATAATCCCTTTGTCACATAATATATTGTTTGAACATAAGTCATGGTCCATGTCAAACTTATATAGTCCAAACATATAATTTCTCGATCACTAAGTAGATCGATAATATCAAATGATGTTGATCACTCAATCAATTTATTTGAGCACGACCATGTATTTCTCAATCCTACTTATCAAGGGGCCTAATAGATATCTCTCTCATAAGAGAGGGATAAATTCCTTCTTAATTATTCACTATCCTTGGCATGATTCTCATTATGTCCAATCATAACCTTTATGATTATTCGATTAAAGATAATGGTTGATTATGTTAAAACATAATATTCGTCATGTAAGATACTGTGATAATCTCAGGTCTAAGGATCGATAACATAACTATTATGAGATCACTAATGACATTAACCCATGTGATATCTCATTGTGGGTTTATCCAGTACTCTGTTCTCTAACAAGTACTTATAAGTTTAATTCATATCACTACATATATAATCATCCCATGATTATCAATCAAACTTATACTAGTCTTTATTTATCATTAATCATTTAATGATAAATGACTAGGGATAGTCAAAATAATATTAAATTGTTATTTACAAACATTATTATAACGTAACATGCCAACAATATAATAATATGATGAAAATCTAATTTTACAAAATGAAATGTGACATTACATAAAGGGCCTAATATTTGGCCTAGGGCATAACCATTAACAGTTATTGCCTTCTGAAATTGTGGTTCATTGCTAGCCCTAGCAGCATTCCATATCATATCCTTTAAAGCTTTCCCTTTAAACTTTTCTCTAAAATTTTGATACATATGTCTGACACAATTTCTATGTTCAGAATCTGGAAAAAGATCTTGGACGGCATTGATTAGCCCCTCCATTATCATATAATATGGATGAGGACAGCATCATAAATATTATATGAAAATAGTTAATAATTAAAGTATGATTAAAAATTTACCTTTTGCCTGTCGGACATCCAACTAATCCTACTACGTTAATTATTTCCATGTCATAAGAAAGTGTGCATAAAAACCAACTCCATGTCTCTGTTGATTTTACATCATCTATGACAGCATAAGCTATCGAAAAAATACAGTCATCCAAATCTATCCCAACAGCTATCAGTAAGTTCCCTCCAAATATGCTCTTTGAAGGGATATCACATGGCATAAACATGAAGATCATGCAACGAAAAAATAAAAATTTGATCATTCATGCCAAACAATATACAACAAAAATATCGTTACATGCAATTTTAGGGTTTTGAAAACTTACAACCTTAGATGCTTTTAAAACTTGATTTTTGCTATGGCCAATATATAAGATAGACTTATATACTACTGATCTCGAACACCAATGCCAAAGGAGCAGCCTTTACGTCACACCACTCCATGCTCACACACACACTTGCAAAGATGGCTTAAAACCGTGAGTGCTAGCTCTATGTTTGTGTATTCGATAATGGAAATGGTTTGAAGCCACAAGATCTGATCTTATTCTTCTTTTAGGTTGCTATTGCTGTTCAAAAACACAAGAGAAGAAGAAAGAGTTCTTTCCCCTTGAGAATTTTGGCCAAGAGAGAGAATTGTCACCAAGGTTAAAATAAAATTAATCAATTTATATCATTAATTTAGGAAAGAGATGTGAATACTAAAATCCCTTAGAATTAGGTCTCTTTTTAGCCTCCATCACTTCCTAATTAAGTGATTTAAATTAATTCAAATTCTATTAGGTTTTTAAATTCAAATTAATTTAAATTTGTATTAGTCATTTAATCAAAATAAACTACTTCTTTAGGGTAAATAGTTGCCGAATTCAACTAGGATCCCTAGCTTGAATTTCGGCCACATTAATTCCCTCTCAAGTATTATATCTTGATTAAATACAATTTAGGATTTAATACTCAATTACATTAATTAATCTAAGATAATTAATTAATTAAAATTAAACCTACTAATGCCATAATTCCCTCTCTCTCATGGACCAAGGTCCATTTAGCAATTTTAATACCCATTAAATACATTAATTTGATTTTAAATAAAAGTTCAAATTAATGCTCGATACTCTATTTTAAATATTTTAAGCCCAATGCCTTGTGTGTGATCTTATAGGTCCATTTAATATTGGCAATGAATTAATAAATAATCCAAAAGCTATATATATTCTCTAGCAAGATATTATAGAATTCAAAATTAAATGAAAATGCAAATGGCATTTAGTGACCTAATGCAATTTTGCATAGTCCCTTACCCATAAATATTAGAATTAATATAAGGCATGGAACTAGTCATCCTTATATATGCTAATTCCTTTCTTGATATTCCAGTGACACTGAACTCTTAGATAAATAATGATTACTCATTATTTCATCTCGGTATGGCCATACACTTCTCAGTTCACTGATCAAGTGGCCGATGATATTTTTCTCTCTTATCGAAAGGGATAATCCCTTTACGTCTCTCATGCTCTCTAACATGAATTAGTGCATACCCAAGCATACCCATACTTGTCACTCTATTACGAGTACGTTAGGTGTAACACCCTTACCCTGTACTTAGCTATAACACTGTGATTAATATTAATCAAGCATGCTTATCAACATTTCATCTGATAATCCACTAAACAGATATCCAAAAGTTAACTATTAGAAGCTTCACTTACAGGTGTAACTTACTAACATCAAAGATTACATATACAAAGCATCTGTAGTAATTACAAAATTTCCAAAATTTAAAGTTTCCACAACTACAAATTATAAGGACAAAAAAGAAGACTCTAATATCAATCTTCTAAGACTTGTGTTGGCCAACCTGCTGTAGAAAACAGACCTGGAAGAAAGTCCTGTTCTCCCAACCTACACGAATAAACAAAAATCCATGCTAAGCTATAAAGCTTAGTGGGGAATACTATAAATGATAACGACTACTCACAGTGGTCGTCAACAAGCATACATTATAAACTATAAAGTATAACTTATACTCAACAATTAACCATATAAGCATAATTGTCCTTTAATCTTGCGATTCATTCATTGATTATTTTACCACTGTTTATACTTAGTCATTCCTTCCACTTTTTCATATAAGATAGGAATATAAGCATATACATATTCACATATGAGCTATGATCAACATTCACATATAAGCTATGATCAACATTCACATATAAATATTCGCAAGTAAAACAAGGCATTAGTACTATGAAAGTTCATCATTTATCAATCAAGAAATATATTCGAATTACTTATTGTACCAATGCATACATAGAATTTCTAGCTTGCTTTTATATCCAATACCATTTTCATGTGAACTTTATCTCTTGTAAATCTATAAATGCTTTATGTGTATGCACAAGACAATATACATCATTTCTTAATCAAGAGCAAGAACGAGTAACTATAGGGAAAACATATAACTCAATTGAATTAATTTGAAAAGCAATCACCCACATGAATACCCATTCATAAACTCTTATATTCATTTGCTTTAAAGAACATACTATCTCTAATATAGTTCATAATTATATATTAGTGATGCACTAGTTCATTTATATAACTCTGTACGTACTGTTTCTATATGCAATAATCATGCATAAGTGTAAATTGTAACATCTTTTAATACCATAATTTCCATTTGTGCTGTAAAGGAATTTCACATATAAATTAGATTCTGAAATCAATTTATGAATTGTTATGCTTTATAAAGC
Source organism: Excoecaria agallocha (assembly GCA_037975025.1). Taxonomy (NCBI): domain Eukaryota; kingdom Viridiplantae; phylum Streptophyta; class Magnoliopsida; order Malpighiales; family Euphorbiaceae; genus Excoecaria; species Excoecaria agallocha. The sequence goes on from CM075819.1 coordinate 26,720,384, forward strand.
TTTAAATTAACATCAAACTATTCTTAACTTAGGTATAAGGCCTGTACTATTCTAAAGAGGTGGATAACGGGTTAAACGATGGTACCCGAAGGCACAAGCTGTTTAGTCACCCAAATGGGGCTGACTACAACCCAAACGGGGTTGAACGATGGTACCCGAAGGCACAAATTGGTTTAGCCACCCAAACGGGGTGACCACAACCCACACGGGGTTGAACGATGGTACCCGAAGGCACAAGTTTTGGTGTATCTATGGTACCCGAAGGTACGGGGCTTAACAATGGTACCCGAAGGCACAACCTATTTAGTCACCCAAACGGGGCTGACTACAACCCAAACGGGGTTGAACGATGGTACCCGAAGGCACAAATTATTTAGTCACCCAAACGGGGCTGACTACAACCCAAACGGGGTTGAACGATGGTACCCGAAGGCACAAGTTTTTCTGCAGCTGCATGGTACCCTTATAGGCATGCCTATCTATCCACTTCCTAGACTCAACGCAGGCAATAAAATCTATTTACTTTATCTTTCATTTATTCATTCATATTCTTATATGCACATGTATACTCTTGTATAACTATGAACAATGTACTCATACTCATGTTCATGTATAACTTTCTGTAAACCGGTGAACATTTCACTGTTGGGTAATACTATTCTGTTCTTGTAATCATATTCACTTATGTGGCTAGTTCGTATGTCAATATTATACTTATATAATGCCATTTGTACCCATACATGATCATGTAAAATATATATATATATACATCTTCTTTAGTACATATACATATATGCACTAATCATAAATAATTATACACTTTTCTCATATAATAATCACATGACAAGATACTCCTTCTGTGATGCATACACTTGTATACATAGTCTTGTATGACATTACCATTATATACTTTAATAAAATTTCTATAATGGTGTCTATAGCACTGTAGATCTGTATTTTAGCATGCTATCATGTGACCACACATATGCTTAATCATATCATTTCAATTAAGTAAAGACGTATTCATACGTTTCACTTTACTCATTTTCTTTGAATCATTACTCTCAAACTTCTTTCAACAGTCAAACCCAATCATGTAAGATCATATTATATTTATAGACATATGTTTATATGTTCACATAATCCACAAATCACATTAAGCATCTCACATGTTCACAGTCATGCTAAAACATTTTCTATCTCATAGTACAAATTCATGCTCATACACTCATGTACATAATCATGGATGTACGTACCTGTGGGTACACTCGCATATAGTAGACTTACTCATATGAGCATATTTACCAAATATATATATATATGTATATATATATATCTTTATCATCATTAAAATCATGTGCTATACAGAATGTCAACATGTTTCCATATGGGCATATACACATGCCAAGGTCATACTATTGCAGTCCTTATTTCATAGCATAAATACATGTCAAAATGTGCACTTTCATGTCATAAGGTTACATGTGTATAATATATATATCAATTTGGCATGTGACAATCATGTACAAAACTATTTACATGTATAAGTTAGATATTTCATCATTAGTCTTTATTGATATACACAAATGAATGCATGTGTATTCATATAAATCCTTCATTGATAGCCATATTACGTGCTTTATCCAATTAACTTTACTGTAACATATACCCATATCTCTCTCAATTTATTTAAAGAAATCATATTATCAAGTATAGCAACAATTGACACATAATAGTAACTTCTGTTTTTGTGAGCAGTTTAGGAAACTAGTCCGAATTCAACCCTAGATTCCGCATACTTAGGGACAGATTTAAGTTTAGGTTTCTTCATATGAAATATAGGTATGGAAGTCTAGTTTCCAACGCAAAAAGAATCACTCAATTTTCTATTCTGTAGCTCAACTTATGAGTAAAACAATCCAGAGAGGTCAATCAGTCGTGAAGAAACGTTCTACTCGTGAAGAGGCTCACGAGTGAAGTAAAAGGGCAACATTTCACGACTCGTGAAGGGGCTCACGAGTAGAGAAAAAAGGCAGCATTTCACTACTCGTGAAGGGGCTCACGAGTAGAGAAAAAAGGCAGCATTTCACTACTCGTGAAGGGGCTCACGAGTGGTGAAAAAGGGCAGAATTTCACGACACGTGAAGAGCTTCACGAGTTGGACAAAAGTTCATGACTCGTGAAGTGCTTCACGACTCGGCACTGACTCTCACAACTGATGAAATCCGTTCTTCCAAAATCAACCCGAAAACCCAGCAAAAACCAGAAAAAAAAACGTAACTTCAATTTCTGTAAATTACATCCAAATTCAGCAACCAATTCCACATGCAATACGAACAACCTACATTCCCATACCTTAGCTGAAAATTCCTTTGTCTTAAACCCCTTGCAAGCCCTTTTCCTTGCTTCTTCCATCTTCTCTCTCTCCTTTACATCATTTCATACATACAACAACAATCATCCATCATCAATCAAATTAAGAAAGAGATGAAGATGAAGAGATGAACTAACAAGTTAGGATATTACCTTATAGTTATACTAATGATCTAGATTGAACAACATGCAACAATTCCTCTTCAACAAGACCTTGAGAATTCATCTATGGCTTTAAGAAATAAGAAGAAGAAAAATGAAGTTGCTGTAACTCTCTCTAAGATTTCGTTCACCACCATTTCAAAGAGTTTTCCTTTCATTCCACTAGCAAAAGACTTTATATAATAGCTAGGAAAATTCCCTTTTTGATCCTTCAACAAAATGCATGTCCTTTAATCAACCCACATCTTTTTGCATGTTATAAATCAACCTAATCACTTATTCTTTCTCTTAAATTAACCTCTCAAATATTCATTTATTCACCTTTGACCTTTAAGATGCTGAATTTACAAATTAACCCTTAAACTAATACTTTGAACTTCAATTACACCCTTGAATGTTATTAAACCAACAATAATAATTTAATTATGACCTTATAAAATTCATACCATATATCTTACACATTTATCACAATTATCAAACTTAATAACACTTATATCCCAATTGATCCTTGAAATAAAATATTATTTCAATTACACACATAAATAAACAACTAGTTTATCCTTCAATATATAAGCTTATAATAATTCATCTAATTAAGCTTGATTAAACATTAATAATTGGGATTATGTCCTTGAATTCTACTAAGGCCTAATTTGAGTCCTTACATTAGGTGTATGTCAAAGTACACAGTAATTCATAAAGAGTTTCATAGAGATTTTAGGTCTAAAAACTCTAATGCAAAACTTGCACATGAGAAACACTTATGACTTGTACCATGTAGTGCTCTCGTGAATGAATCGAATCTAGATACCATATTCTAAACATGTATCTATGATCTCTGATTGGCACTTTAGTCCTTATGATTCGTAAGAAAGAACTCATCTTATCAGAAAGAGGATACTAGTCTTAATTCATTTGTTATTCCCATAACTACGACTAACTAGGGATATTTAGAATGAAGTCTCAATTGTTTCAAGGTCTTACAACCTTGTGCCTCACACATGATAACTTAAACTGAAATAACATTCTTGGATATTTCTATCATTTGATATGCACAGAAATACATTAGATAAAGCAAATGCCTCATTTATTAACTTAAATGCTTTATAACAATGCATTGGGGCTAGGGCTTACACTAACAATCTTCCACTAGCACTAGTCCCTATCAGGTATAGCCCTAAAACCGAATACTCTCAAATGAGCTTCGTGCAGATTTGGACGCAACTATTTCATCAAAGGATATGCTACATTATTTTCACTTGCTATCTTGCTAATCTTGACGTCCCCATGATCAATGATTTCTCTGATCAGGTGGTACCTTCTGAGTATGTGTTTGGATTTCTGGTGTGATCGGGGCTCCTTGGCCTGTACAATGGCTTCGTTATTGTCACAGAAAATTACTAATGGATCTAGGATGCTTGGGACTACTCCTAATCCAGAAATAAAATTTCTAATCCAAACAACTTTTTTTGCAGCCTCACTCACTACAATATACTCAGATTCTATAGTTGAGTCGACAACGATCTCTTGCTTTGAGCTTTTCCAGCTGACAGCACCATCGTTCAAAACAAAAAACAAAACTAGATTGCGATCTTGAGTCCTGAGTGCTGGTTTGAAAAGCATCATCGGTATAACTTTGTAAGACAAGCTCTTCTTGACCACCATACACCAAGAAGTGATCCTTAGTCCTTTGCGGGTACTTTAGAATTCCCTTTATAGTAAACCAGTGCTTCTCACCAGGGTCTTGCTGAAACCTACTGGTTATACTCAGTTCATGAGCAACATCCAACCTAGTATATAACATAGCATACATGATAGATCCAATAGCAAATGCATATGGGATTCTACTCATGTTGTCCCTCTCCTCTTTAGTTTTAGGACACTATTCTTTAGTCAAAGGAACTTTCAAATCCAAAGGTATATAACCTTTCTTTGAGTCTCCCATACTAAAATTTTTAGTACTTTGTCTATTTACTTTTCTTGACTTAGTCCCAATAGCCGATTCGATTTATCTCTATAGATCCGAATACCAAGTATTGTTTGGGCTTCACCTAAGTCTTTCATTGAGAAACACTTTCCCAACCATTGCTTAACATTTTACAATGTTAGAATGTCATTCCCAATGAGAAGGATGTTGTCCACATACAGGACCAGAAATACTATCATGCTCCCACTAACCTTCTTGTACACATAAAGCTCATCTTCATTTTTGATGAAGTCAAATTCTTTGACTGCTTCATCAAAATGGAGATACCGACTTTGAGATGCTTGCTTTAATCCATAAATAGATTTTTGAAGCTTGCAAACCTTCTTAGGATGCTTGGGATTGACAAAACCCTCAGGTTGTGTCATATACACATCCTCAAGTAGATTTTCCTTGAGGAAAGCAGTTTTGACATCCATTTGCCATATCTCATAGTCATGATATGCAGCTATGGCAAGCAAGATCCTAATGGACTTGAGCATGACTACAGGAGAAAAGGTCTCATCATAATCTACACCATGAGTTTGCCGAAAACCTTTTGCTACTAGTCTACCTTTGTAGTTCTTGTCAGATTTGAGTTTAAATAGCCACTTGCATTCAATTACCTGAGCACCTTCCGGTGGATCAACCAAGGTCCAAACCTAGTTATCGTACATTGATTGTATCTCGAATTTCATGGCTCCAAGCTAATTTTTTGAGTCAGGGCTCTCAATAGCTTCTCGGTAGGTAGTTGGATCCTCAAGATCAACTAACTTAATAGTGTCATTATCGGTGATTAGAAATTCGTATCTCTCAATCTCCCGACATACCCTAGCGAACCTTCTAGGTTCTTGTGCAATGGGCTCTTATTTCACAACTGGTTGTGACTTGATCCCATTTCCAACTCATCCTCTATAGGAGTTTGTGGCACTTGAATTTCTCCAAGTTCTACTTTGCTCCCACTATCTTTCTTGAGAAGGAATTTCTTTTCCAAGAAAATAGCCTTGCGAGCAACAAAAAATTTGTTCTCGGCTTGTGAGTAAAAGTAGTATCCCTTTGTTTCTTTGGGATAACCCACAAATAAGTAGACAGTAGATTTGGACTCTAGTTTGTCAGATGTTAATTTCTTAATATGTGCTTCACAGCCCTAAATCTTGAGAAATGACATATTGGGTTCTTTCCCAGTCCATACCTCGTATGGTGTCTTCTCAACTACTTTAGTTGGAGTACGATTCAGTAGAAATGCAATAGTTTCTAATGCATAACCCCAAAAAGAGATAGGAAGATTAGCTTGATTCATCATTGATCGAACCATGTCTAACAGAGTTTGATTTCTCCTTTCGGATACAGCATTCCATTGTGGTGTTCCAAGAGGAGTGAGCTGTGAAATAATTCCACACTCCTTCAGATGACTGTCAAACTCTTGGCTTAAGTATTCGCCACCTCGATCTGATCGAATGGCTTTTATATTTTTGCCAAGTTGGTTTTCTACTTCGTTCTTAAACTCTTTGAATTTTTCAAAAGTTTCAGACTTGTACTTATTTAGATAGACGTAGCCATATCTACTGAAGTCATCTGTGAATGTAATGAAGTAACTAAAACCACCTCTAACTTGTGTACTTAATGGTCCACATATATCGGTGTGTATTAATCCCAAAAAGTCACTGGTCCTCTTACCTTTCTTGTTAAAAGGACTCTTTGTCATCTTTTCATGCAAACATGGCTCGCATGTGTCATAAGATTTCAAATCAAATGACCTAAGCACTCTAGATTTGTGGAGTCTTGAAATGTATTTTTCATTTGCATGTCCCAAATGACAATGCCAGAAGTAAGTAGGGTTCAATTCATTTGATTTAACCCTCTTTATATTAATGTTGTATATGGACTCTTTGTTTTGTAGATCAAGGATATAAAGGCCATTTTGTAACATAATATTGCCATATAAAATGCCTTGGCGACGAATATGAATATTGCCATTATCAATAACAAAGTCAAATCCATCCATATCCAAACATGAAACTGAAATAATATTTCTGCTCATAGTAGGTATATAATAACAATTTTTTAAATCTAAACAAAGTCTAGAAGGTAAAGTGAGTCGATAGTCGCCTATCTCCATGGCCACAACTTGTCCTTAATTCCCTACACGGAGGTCCACTTTATTCTTCCCAAGTAACCGCCTATTTCTTAGCCCCTACACATTTGAACAATTGTGAGAACCACAACCGGTATCCAATACCCAAGTGGTAGAAATAGAAAGGTTAATTTCAACAATAAAAATACCAGAATTGGATGCTTTGACTCCATTCTTCTTTTGTTTTTCCTTAAAGAGAGCGCAATTCTTCCTCAAATGCCCTAACTTGTTGCAATGGAAGCATGTGGTCTCACTCTCCTTCAGCTTTTGTGCCTTGGGCTTGGGTTGGGCTTGAGGTGCACTCCCACTAGACTTAGGCCGTGCCTGGTCATTCTTGGGTTTTGCCTTTCCCTTCACATTTCCCTTTCCCTTAGTAGGTCCCTTCTTAATGCTCCCTTGAACCATATGTACGGGATTGGTCTTTCGAATGTTCTCTTCAGCATTCTTAAGCATCCAATGAAGCTCGGTGACTATCTTGTTCATTGCATGCATGTTATAATTCATAACAAATAGATCATAATCATCAGTCAATGAACTTAAGATCAAGTCAGTGGCTAATTCCTTCGGGACTTGTACCTCAAGCTTCTCAAAAGTATCAAGATACCCTTTCATCTTGAGTACATGGGTACTAACAAGAGTACCCACAACCATCTTACAAGAAATTAAGGACTTTGTTGTCATGAATCTCTCGTGACTAGCTTGTTCTTGAAACATCTCCTTGAGGTGCACCATGATCGCATAATCCTCTTAGTCTATGAATTGCTTTTGCAAATCGGGCATCATAGTGGCTAGCATCAGATAGGTCACATCATTAGAATCACTCTTTTTAGTCTCAAAAGTTTTCTTTTGAACTATAGAGGCGTTCTTAGTAAGTTACTCAGGTAAGGGTGCATCCAAAACATACAAATTTTTCTCTTGCTTAAGAACTATTCTTAAGTTTTGAGACTAGTCTATGAAATTGGTGCCATTCAGTTTGTCCTTTTCCAGGACCGATCGCAGTGAAAAGTTATTGTTTGAAGAAGCCATTTTTCAATCTACAATAATAAAACTTAGCAAGATTAAATGAGGTCTTATTATAATCCTATAAATCGAATTAATATCCCTTTAAATAATTTGCATTAGTGATTTAATGTGGGCCAAGATCCACTTTTTATAAACTCATTAGTCAAGCTGAGCTTGTACACCTAACAAGTTAAGTTACTTAGGTAGGAAAACTCCAATCATGTCTCGTACATGACTCTTGGATCAAATGGGCTAACATCTTAAGATGTTATAACACAAACCCATTTATTAGTTACCTAGGTCCGGGCATCCCTTTCCATGTTAAGTCTAACCTACATTCACAACCCATGACTCACAAAGATAATCGGACACATCTAGGACTCCTAGTTTACGTGACCGATGATCGATGCCTTGACATGTTTCGAATTAGGAAGGCAACCTTGTGACTTACTATTTTAGGGATTTATTTTATTACGGCTTACATGGCATACGCTTTGTCATCCATTCATAGCATATATATATATATAATTGCATAAAGTAAAGCATGACAAACATGGGCCCAAAAACCTACAACTAAGATTCTATACTATTACATAAGAATCTTCAAGTTGGGCTTCTCTACTCCGATGGGCTTAGTCTTGATTTACAAAGTTTTCAAATAAATTCTATACTAAGAAATAAAATAAACTTTTACAATAATCCACAATGGCATGTAGGCCATATTTAATAACATAACCCAGGGCCCATGAATGCACCATTCATATTCATTCATCACACAAAACAAGCAAACAAATATATATAACATTCATAGGTAAAATAAAGTCCAATTTTAATTAATTAAGCCAAGTCCATTAATGAAAATTGTGTACTTGAACTTTTAAGAGAAGACCCTGTGATGGGCCTACGCTGAAGCCCAATGGACTAAATCCTCTTATTGAATAAGTTCTCTTAAAAACCCAAAACACCAACTAGTTAGATTTGTGCCATAAATCAACTCTAATATAATTTCCAATTTTGCCATTTTTAATATTATGTCATACAGTCCATAAACATTAAAAATACAAATAATATGAACTAACATGAATTAAAACATAAAAATTCATGAAGAACATATATCATACATGGCATTAACAATAAAACAAACAAACAACGTGAAACCAGTTGTTTAATGCTCATAAAATGCAACAAACAATGCACAAATACTTAAAACGATTTTATGAGCCATTTAATAATTTAAATAAGGCCATAAACATTGATTTAAGGTTATATTCAGATCTGATCTAAATGTGATTTTTCCATTTTAATCAAAACAAAACAAACAAAATTGATTAAACATGCAATAAACACAAACTAGTCATTGTTTTAAGTGATTTGTAAATAAACCAATTAAATTGTCATGGATCAGAATTAAAACCATTTTTAAAATATGTCCAGACCTGTTATTAATATTTAAAAATCACTTACAAATATGTTAAACATGTTTTACATTTAATTTTGAGAAACTAGTTGTTAACAATCACATATCATGCAAACTAGCACCTAGTTTCAAGATTAACATGTACAATCAGGTATATATAATTAAATCCGATCATGAACAGCTCTAAGAACATCTTAGGACAGTATATAAATATGTCATAATAATTATAATACATAACTAATCATTTAAAATCTTTTTTACACTAAAACAATGCAAAAAACTCAAAACAGAAAATTTCAGCATTGCTATTTTATGCAATGAACGATTTTGATTCAAGTTGTAATGCATCCAAAGAACTAAAATAAGCATGAAACTGCTCTGATACCACTGAAGGGATATCACATGGCATAAACATAAAGATCATGTAGCGAAAAAATAAAAATTTGATCATTCATGCCACACAATATACAATAAAAATATCGAAACATGCAATTTTAAGGTTTTGAAAACTTACAACCTTGGATGCTTTTAAAACTTGATTTTTTCTATGGCCAATATATAAGATAGACTTATATACTACTGATCTCAAACACCAATGCTAAAGGAGCAACCTTTATGCCACACCACTCTATGCTCACACACACATTTGTAAAGATGGCTTAAAACCATGAGTGCTAGCTCTATGTTTGTGTGTTCGGTAATGGAAATGGTTTGAAGCAACAAGATCTGATCTTGTTATTCTTTTAGGTTGCTATTACTGCCCAAGAATACAAGAGAAGAAGAAAGAGTTCTTTTCCCTTGAGAATTTCGGCCAAGAGAGAGAATTGTCACCAAGGTCAAAATAAAATTAATCAATTTATATCATTAATTTAGGAAAGAGATGTGAATGCTAAAATCCCTTAGAATTAGGTCTATTTTCAGCCTCCATCACTTCCTAATTAAGTGATTTAAATTAATTCAAATTCTATTAGGTTTTTAAATTCAAATTAATTTAAATTTGCATTAGTCATTTAATCAAAACAAACTGCTTCTTTAGGGTTAGTAGTTGCCGAATTGAACTAGGATCCCTAGCTTGAATTTCGGCCATATTAATTCCCTCTCAAGTATTATATCTTGATTAAATACAATTTAGGATTTAATACTCAATTACATTAATTAATCCAAGATAATTAATTAATTGAAATTAAACCTACTAATGTCGAAATTCCCTCTCTCTCATGGACCAAGGTCTATTTAGCAATTTTAATACCCATTATATACATTAATTTGACTTTAAATAAAAGCCCAAATTAATGTCCAATACTCTATTTTAAATATTTTAAGCCCAATGCCTTGTGTGCGATCCTATAGGTCCATTTAATATTGGCAATGAATTAATAAATAATCCAAAGGCTATATATATATTTTCTAGCAAGATATTATAGCATTCTAAATTAAATGAAAATGCAAATGGTATTTAGTGACCTAATACAATTTTGCATAGTCTCTTACCCATAAATATCAGAATTAATATAAGGCATGGAACTAGTCATCCTTATATATGCTAATTCCTTTCTTGATATTCTAGTGACACTGAACTCTCAGATAAATAATGATTACTCATTATTTCATCTCGGTATGGCCATACACTTCTCAGTTCACTGATCAAGTGGCCGATGATATTTTTCTCTCTTATCGAGAAGGGTAATCCCTTCACTTCTCTCATGCTCTCTAACATGAATCAATGCATACCCATACTTGTCACTCTATTACGAGTACGTTAGGTGTATATCAAAGTACACAGTAATTCATAAAGAGTTTCATAGAGATTTTAGGTCTAAGAACTCCGATGCAAAACTTGCACATGAGAAACACTTATGATTTATACCATGTAGTGTTCTCATGAACGAATCGAATCCAGATACCATGTTCTAAACATGTATCTATGATCTCTGATTGACACTTTAGTCCTTATGATCTGTAAGATAGAACTCATCTTATTAGAGATAGCATACTAGTCTTAATTCATTTGTTATTCCCATAACAACGACTGACTAAGGATATTTAGAATGAAGTCTCAATTATTTCAAGTTCTTACAATCTTGTGCCTCACACATGATAACTTAAACTGAAACAATATTCTTGGATAGTTCTATCATTTGATATGCACAGGAATACAATAGATAAAACAAATGCCTCATTTATTAACTTAAATGCTTTATAATAATATATTGGGGCTAGGACTTACACTAACACTCTTAAGCCAACATGCATCAATGCTAATAATTAGCCTACATCCAGCTTTGAATGCCTTTTTCAACAAGCCCAAACAAATATAAAAACCCCTAAATTTGTTCTCTTCCCTCTATAAGACAGTAGTAGTTTCATGGTTAAACTTCATAAGTTCAGCCCTATACCTTAAAAAGAAAGTGTACTGTAAATTCTCATCACCATAAATCCATTTCAAAGCTATGTTCTTTGCTCTCCATGCTTTCATTCTAGAAATTATATATCCCAAATCATCATTAACACATTTCCTAACACATCTCCATGCTTTCACTAAATCAACAGTTTTTGTGCATTATATCCATTGTGCTGAGGGTCAATTTTGTATTTACATTTCTTTCATCACATTTCATTATTGCATGATCAATTATACAATTGTGTACGTGGAAAAAATTTTGGAGTTCATCAGTATAATTTGACAAAAAGATCAAAAATTGACTAGACCCCTTTTCATGATTACATGAAAAATAAAAAAAAAAAGCTTGCTTTTCCAAGCTTACCAAAGACTGAAGTCAATTCAAAATTTGAGGCATAAAAATAAATTAATCATTCATATGATAGACTTATACGTTTGGCCAAAGGATAGAAATAGATAGTGACAACACATGCCAAACTCATACGTTTGGCCTAAAGTTATTTAAGAAAAGATACGTAATACACCAAAAAATTCGAACATCAGAGGAAATTACAAATAACACCAACTGTCATTCCTTAAAATATTGATATCAAACAAAAAAAATATCGTTTAAATAATAAAATTTAAAACATTAAATACCATATATTGGTGGTCCCCTATCTTCAATTTTTCTAACAGGATGGAACATCTTCAACAACCAGATAGAGATAACGTGGTGCTTTTAATTTAATCCTTTAAAGTAATGCTTTTATTCCCATAAAGTTAATGCTTTTTCTCTTTTGAGGTTTTGTTCACATAAGTTAAAGCAATAAGTTAAGCGAAAAATTCTCCCTCCAACTCCCAACTCTATATTTTTAGCATTTCAAACTCAATATAAAAATGAGAGAGAGAAAGGCATACTAAATAAGATCTAAGACGAAGAAACAGGGTAAAGATACAAGGACTTTTCACTAAAAATGGTAGATCGGGGACACAAATTGGGGATAGAGATCGAGCCGTGGCAAGGAGATATACACCCAAAAACTGGAGATCTTGGAGTGGGGGTGACAAGATGTTACATCTACAGTGGGCGAGGAGGCGCTACAATGAGAGGATGCGAGGTCAACGAGGGGGCAAGGAGAGAGATGGGGCGAGGAGAGAGAGGGGACGACGAGAGAGAAGGTATAGTTGGAGATCGACAGGGACCACAAGACTGTAGATCTCGATGGGTTAGGAGAGAGAGAGGGGGAGAGGAGAAAGAAAGGGGTGGGTTGATATATATATATATATATATATATATATATATATATATATATATATATATATATATATATATATATATATAAAGTTATGCTGACTCAGATGCTGATGTGTGAATATTTGTTGATGTGTTATTATTTCACGCGTGTATTACACGCTTCGATGACCTGATTTTGGTAATTCCATTCAAACTGACTTTTATGTTACAAAATAACATCTAAGTGATTTTTTCGTTACACATCGAAGTTAAGTGACCACATCGTTACAATTACAATATTTTAGTGACCACCGGTGAAATTAATCATGTAGTTCCAAGAGCTATACTAATAAGTCTGTAAGTAATTGCTAGTCTCTCACTATGATTACAAAGCGTCTCCTCGATTTCTTCATCATTCAAATCATGCAAAACTAATTATTTGTGGGAAATAAATCTGGCTTCCTTTAACCTTCTCTCTAAATTTTCAAGCTCCTCTTCTTTGTATCTTAGACTTGACTTATCTCCAAATTGAAATGCTTTAAGCTTTCCATTGATCTTGATCAGACTATGGCCTAAGTCCTTACTCATTCCTTTCTCCCTCATTAACGAGATAACAATTAGCTTTAAAATCTCCAACAACAAAAATGTAAATCATGGAGACAAAATCTCAAATGTCATCTAGCAGGAAGAAGGAAAGAAGAAGAAGAAGAAGAAGAAGAAGAAGGAAAAAAAATGAAGAAAAAGGAAAAAAAAGATAAAGTGTTTGAGTTAAATTAAAAAGGAGTATTTTTAAAAATGAATATTAAAAGAAAAGGTAATTTTAAAAGAAAAAAAGAAGGTATTTTTGGATGGAATTTTTTTTTTAAATGTTTTTGTGAAACTTCCTATTAATTTCAATTATTGAATATTTCGGTATTTAAACTGAATGGCCCACTAGGCCCAATCAAAACATGATGGACTTGCTTGGCTTTATGGGTAAACTTAATTTTTGATCTTTCAGCCATCGTAGGAAAAAAAAAAAAACAAAAGAAAAATCAAATGTAAAAAACATTTCTTAACTGATAGTCAGGTAGAATTCATCATAATTCATATCATATCCATCCATAAAAAATTCTAAAAATATACCAAATCAAGTATGTGTAAAATTTTTATCAAAAGAAAAAAAAAGTACGCGTAAAATAGCAGAAAAAGTAGTGCTATATTTAATTTGATAATAAAACACAAAGGCGGTTTTACTAAGTTCAGAAGTCACCAAAGTTTACTAATTCACTTCCAATGCTACATGGGACATACCCCCCACCTATAAGTAGAATTGATTATTTTTAGAAAATCACATAAACTTGGCAAAAATCCCACCCAAACCCGAAAAAATTGGGCCCATGGCGACAAGAAAACCAATATATGTAGCAATAGCAAATATGATAACAATTATTTTATGACCTAGAATTATAACAATAGCAAATCAACTTCTGCCCAGCAAAATCTATCTGTTGAGTCCACAAACAACATGGAAAGATATGAGAATCCTTGGATTGCATAATCATTGAAAAATAAAAAAAAATATGACAGTTGAAGATTGACATAAAGCAATGTAATTTCATTGTCTAATTTGGTGGAAGTCAAACTTGCATTCACAACATAATCACAAAAAAATTTCAAGACCTAGCCAGCAATCTTGTAACTTGGATTAACTAAATTATCAAGGCCAGAAACCACTTGCATGGACTCTATGACATCACCAACCTTGAGATCAGCCAAAAAATCCTCATTTTCTGTGATATAACCAAAAACGGCATACCGGCCATCTAATATATTTGCATTGCTGGGAGTCAGTTCACTTTCCTTAAGCAGCCAAAATACCTGACTTGAGGCTGAGTTGTTTTCAAACTCCTGTTGAAAATGAAATAGAATATTTAAAAAGGCATAGTAAAAATGAGAAAAAAGCTGCAATTCCAAATTCAAACTCTCACATCTCTGGCAATAGCCATTGTTCCAAATGCATTGAAGGGAAGCCTTGTCTGGGCCTTGTACAGACCAAGTTCCTGTCACGTCATAGTATGTGAAATTAGAAATTCAACAGAGAACATATTTTTACAGCAATGCAAGAAAACTATTGCAAATTAACATACAAGACCACGCGACTGGCATCAATAGGGGAAACTGAGAAACTAAATATTTTCTGCATGCTATAGTAGATCTTCCAAGCAAACAATTAATTAAATTCAGCTAAAGTAGGCTCCTTAAGGGGGGCTCTCTCCTTATTAAAACAATACAGAAGCCATAAGTGGATGGATACTGGCATAAGTTTCCATCTCGTAAAATAAGGCAGCATGACTTTCAGCAATCTGGTGGAAAAATTCTATACCTATCATCTAAGCCATTATTTCTGGTTGCTCAAATAATTAATTCTATATGATTCTAGCTTCAAGAATAAATATATATATGTGTGTGTTTGTGCATGCACGTGCGAGCAAGTGAGGTACAATGCTCATTTAAGCAGAGATGGAAAAATATTAAGGTTGGGGGCCTCTATTTCACATTATTCTAAGTTCAATGCGGAGACATGACAGCAAGAGCATCTTACTTCCAATGTTGCCCCATAAAAAGGAGACTTCTCCCCATTCACCATGATTTCTAATGGAACTGTCCGAGTTTTTTCTGTACTGGGATCAATAAAACCCTCTGCAGGACCTGCAGGATCTCCAGTTTGGACAACAAAGCCATCCGCTGCAATAAATTGTAGAAAACCTTTAGCTTACGTCAGCAAAACATGATTTTATAGCTAGAGGTAACATGTCTTAGGCATGTGAGAAACAGTATAGGACTATTTTAATGTTTGTCATATATTCAACTACCAACAAAAGAAAAGGAACGAGGTGCACTTGCCACCAACATACCTTGTAATTTTGATCTTTTACTATTCTTTAATTGTTCACATTGGAGAAAGTGAGATGCATATGAGGTTAAATCAATTTACATATAGTGAATTTTACCTCTCTGGATTTCCATGCCATCATAGAAGTGCCTTTCCACCAAGTCCAAGAAATTCCCAGCTGTTACTGGCGCATTGTAACCATCCAGAACAATGTGGAACACACATTCATCTACATTAGGATTGTCTTTGACCTTGACCTTCATATCCACAGCTGCTCTCCCCTTCAAGAGAGGCATGTTCCTGTACTCCTCAGGCACTTCATAAGGGAATCCGTCTACCATATCCTCTTCAACACTGCAGAAACGCAATGCCCCAGGAACATCTCAGCTGCAGTGAATGGCAAGGTTATATATGAGAATAGTTTAAGAGGATTACCCTTTCTAAGTCCTTAATTTTTATGTGACACTAGGAGAGAGTTACAAACTTAATTTTTATGTGACACTAGGAGAGAGTTACAAAGGAACTAGATATCAACAGACTGTCATTGTTGATGCATATGTCCACGAAAATTAGAATGATTTGACAAGATTACTAGAGCTGTAGCATTTAGAGCCAGAATGAATTTGTATGACCTCACTTGGTGGAGTTTTTTCTGAGTAACATTTGTCAGGGTGAACGCCTTGTCAGGTTGGAGACCAGACAAATGAGGACGCCCTAGAAATAAAATAAAGAACCTTTAATGGATCAAAAGTTTGTCTGATACATTACTAAGTAGTGAGAAACTGAATCAACCATAGCAAGCAGCATTGAACTCGATCACTATATATTTTAAACTAGGAGGTACAAACGATGTCAATATGCAAAAGCCATAGAGACATAGGTTTCAAGAATTTATTGTCTTGATTGACAAAACCTACCAAGGCATGCGACTCACTAGCATTATTAACTTGCAATAATGGATAAAATCCTCTCATAATTAATAATATTGATTAAGAGTTTTATTATAAACAAATTAACACCATGACATGATACTAGTACTGTGGACTTCAAAGTTTCTCTAGAAATTCTATATCAAATTCAACAACAAATCATGATACTTTTAACTGGTTCTTGTGTTGCATGGTTCTAATTTTTCACCTTCTATAACCATTTTGTTACTTTTAAATTAACTTCATATAGAAATATGGTTGAAAACTGCCAGGGTCTTCCACTTCAAGAAAGCATGCCATCTTTTGAAGCACTAATGACTTCTATGTCACATCATTTAACAATTTGTTCCTGTTAAATAATCTTTACGTATTAAAGTGTTGTTGTGAACCATAAGGCTAATCCAGATTAATGATCTGTGTTTTTAAATCCAAGATTCATCTTTTCTTCACTTTCTTTATAGATTAACTTGAAGCTCAATTCTAAGCATGCTGCAGAAATGATTGTCTACGGTACCTACCTTCCAACATAATTAAGTAGCTCCTTCTGTTTAGGAGCCACAGCATCTCTGTTCCTGTCCTCGACAATCTGTTGAAGCTCATCCAATCCAGCTTCTAGTTTGTCAAGTATTTCGACTCCCTGGTCTTTCTTTGATTCAGCCAATCCTGAGATAATCAAACTTTTCCCCTGCTTAAGAGATCGAGATGCCTGCCTCACATTCTACATTTTAGACAAAAAAAATAGTTCTCATATTACCACAAATCCAGTATATCAACAAATAAATAAGAAAAATAAAACAAGAAACCTCCTACAAATACAACATCAACATCAATAACCACGTTATCCAAAATGCAAAAAAGTGCTGAGCTGTCTTACTCTCTCCACAGAATCAAGTGCCTTGACTCCAGCAACCTTGAGGCTTTCAGTGATGTCTTCAAGTGGCTTCTGCACTTCCCTGATAGCCTTATTGTCAATTGGAAGAGCATATCTTAACAATGCTCCCGGATCCTTAATTGGTGGTCCTGATATTAACACCGAAATATCAGGCAATGTAGGGCTAGCTGCATATGCATTACTAGACCAATTGAAAGAAGGTGATCCTGCTATCAATCCAACCGCCAAAGCAAGAGAAATCGCACATTTCTTCAACGAAAATGACTTCCCTTTCTGCTCAACAAATAAACTTCTATTATAATTCCCAAAAATTACCACAAATAACGAGAAGAATTATAATGCAACTTCCAAATTTTGTTTGGTTGAATGAAAATGTCAATAGCTAATTAGAGCTGTATAAATCAACAAAATAATACCCATAAATCTCTAGCTCTAAATTTACCGTACAAAGTCAATTACTGGAAGGTTTCAGTATAAGAATTATAATGCAGTGCCATAACTAAAGCAAATACAAACAGAATTATCCTTAAAAACAACTTACTTGTTTATCCTGATCGGAATTACTAATAGAGCATCTGGGCGCTTGCCGCTTAGCCCACCAAGTAGCATCAAGATTGGAAGTATTTAAAAAACCAAAACGATTTCTTGCGAACTTGGGGCTGAGCATAAATATGGAGTCAGACAGAGAAGAAGAGAAATGGCATTGGATTATAGCTGCCATAATTGAAGTCAATTATCATTAGATAACAAAGATATATAACATAAAATAAATGTGTGCTTGTAACAGAAAGATGCAGAGATTTTAGTAGATAAGGTTGTTCTGTTAGGTTGCTGAGGCATATAATGTTAGTAGATCTTGCGAGCTCAAGGTCATCCTTACGCTCCGGATAAGATGGATAATGGCATTGGATATATATATATATATATATATATATATATATATATATATATATATATATATATATATATAGCACAAATGCAATTAAAAAATTTTGAAAAATCCATAATTGCCCTTTTTCATTTCAAATATTGTTTTAAAAAATTTTAATTTCTAAACTACTTTTTTTTTTCCTTTTCTTTTAAAACTGCCCGACTTTTATTTTCTTTTACTCTCCAAATACAAATAAATTACAATATCATGAAAACAGGAACTTTTTCTCCAAATAGCAACTCCATCTCCGATGAAAACTTCTCTCTGTTTCCTGTTCATTCAATATCCAAAAAGAATTTCTAACTTTTCCGATTAATTTCTAAGTAAATAATCTACAAATCCTTGTTTTGAATCAAATAGATGCTACCTGAACTGCTACATGCAATCTTCTTCAAATCTCCAATTTTGCTTTCTTCAAATCCCCTAATTGAAACCAACGACCTATTTACAATGTGGAATTTTGATTTTCTTCTTCTTCTTCTTCTTCTTCTTCTTCTTCTTCTTCTTCTTCTTTTTATTTATTTTTTAATACTAGAGCATGTAATATCCAACTATATTCAATCTTGGTCCAATAGTCATAGTCCCAATTCGGATGGGAAGGCCCAGTTAAATCTAGACTCAGCGCTTCAAAGGCCTGGAGCATAAGCAAACGAACACGCATAGAAACCAAGGGAATAAAGCCGTCCGATCGGATTAACAAAATACATTCTTCAATAGTCCACTGACACACGCATCTATCCCATTTGTTACCTTCTCTACACCACGTTGCTGCATACCTAATCTGACACCTGGGTAGATCACTCGAGTAATTCTCAACGCTTCTTATAAATACCATGTTGTCTCACGCTAAAATATAGGTTACACCCTTGAGATACACTATCTCTCTCTCTCTCTCTCTCTCTCTCTCTCCATATTTTCTCCCTCTAAATTGTTTATTGACTTAAGTTTCGAAGTGCTAACGTATGGACTGATCAGATAGCTTTTTTGCAGGTTTTAAGCACTGCATAATCCAATCGGACTATACACATAAGTAGACTTAACCAGTAATTCTATTGGCTAGAGAAAGTGAATTTGCCTTCCTGTTAGATAGTTTATTCTTAACCTTGTCAATTAAATAGGAGTATAATTTTTTACTTGCACGACCATGGATGACCGGTGCACCTAGGTAAATCCTAAGGTCATCCATCCAGTGAAAGCCTGACGTATTCTTCAAAGCTAAAACTAGATCATGACTTACATTCTTGGAGACACAAAAGGCCGATTTGTCTTTATTGACTATATGGCCTGAACAAACTCCAAAATCCTCAAGCACGCCATTAATAATTGCCATTTGATCCAGAGAAGCTTCAACAAAGAGGATTAAATCATCCGTAAAGAATAAATGAGTGATAGGGGGATAGCCTTTGCCTAGCTGAATAAGCTTCCACAAGCCTTCAGTCATTGCCTTATCAATCCCGTGGGCAAGACCCTCAATGCAAAGCACAAAGAGGTATAGGGAAAGGGGGTCTCCCTGTCGTACTTCGTAGGAAAGAGCAAAGCTATATGTGAATTTGCCATTCTAAATAATCTTTGAGCTGCTATTTTGCCAACAATTAAGAAGGAGAGAACACAACTCAGTTGGGAAACCAACACCAAGAAAAGTATTAGTAATAAAGTCCCAGTGTATTCGATCATAGGCTTTCTCCAGATTTATTTTAATCATGATCCATCCTGTCTTTTTTATTTTGTTTTTCATAGAGTGTGCAACTTCTTCAACAATTAAGATGTTGTTAGTAATCTGAAGTCCAGGAATAAAGCTAGATTGATGCAAACCTACCAAAAGGCTCATATAACTTTTTAATCTGTTCATCACCACTTTCATGAGGATTTGATAAACCATCACAGTAAGCTTATGGGCCTGAAATTACTAACCATTGTTGGTCTATTCTTTTTAGGAATCAGACAAATAATAGCAGTGCAAATATAGGGGTCAATAACACCTCATTTTAAAGCATTTTCCACAAAATAAAATAATGAGCCATGCACTGTGTCCCAATATTTTTGAAAAAATAGAGGAGAAAGACCATCAATAGCTGGGGCTTTAAGAGGCTTTATATTAAAATAGCCCCATAAAGTTCGTCAATTTTAAGAGGAGCCAGCAATGCCCCAAGCATAGAATCACTCATATTAGGAAACTTCCTATGAATAGGATAGATAGGCACCTCCATACAAGTATTTTGATACAAAGAACTGAAGTAATTCACTAAATGAGATTTGAAAAAGTCCTACTTAAACACCAAATTGCCATTCTTTTATCATCAACCCATGAATAAAATTATTTTATCATTTAAATCTAACTTTGTTTATGAAAAAAGGTGTTTTTATCACCAGCAAGTAACCAGTCTGCTTTCGCCTTTTCTTTCCAGTAAAAATCCTTTTGAAGAAGGATGTCATCAAGTTCCTATCTCGATTCATTGCCTAAATTCTTGAGAAAATTAGAGTGAGAAAACTCTAGCACCCAATCAATGCCTGCAATTCTCAAAAGGATGTTCTTCCTCCAAAACAAAATGCAACTGAATACCTCTTTGCTCTAGATGCCAACCTTAGAAGTAAAATTTGAGATAGAATCTTCAATATTGTCAGCTCCCAACCAATTAGACTGAACAAAATTATAAAATTTCTTATGAAGCACCCATGTAGTGTTGAAGCAAAACAGACTTTGAAAAGGAGTGCTTAATCTGTTTAAAATAGAAAGGAGAATGGGTCTGTGATTTGAGTGAAGTCTTGGAAGATTAATAACTTCAAAATCCTAAAAGACTTCTCCCCATTGCAAGTTATGGAGAGCACAATCGAGTAGTTCCATTACCAACCCTCGACGCCATATGTATTTCGAACTAATAAAGCCTATATCTGTTAAAGAACAATGTACTAAGAAATTAGAAAAGAGTTTACATGGCTAACTCCCTCGACTGGAACCACCAAACTTCTCATGCGTAAATAGAAAAGAGTTAAAATCACTTATTAACACCTAAGGATCTGAGATGTTTTGATAGATAGTTCTAAGTTCAGCCCATAACATCCTTCTACCATAAGGAGCTGGATCCGCATAGATAGCGGTAAGAAAAAAATTTGACATGCTTTGAATCTTCACCTGCATGTGAATAAATTGGTAGCCATAATAATTCACAGTAATATCTACAGCATTATTCCACAACATGCAAATACCACTAGAAAAACCTTGGGCTTTAATTCTAAAAGACTTGTCAAAACCCAAAATTTTAACCACTTTATTAGCCAAGAAACCGTTAATTCGAGTTTCAAGTAGAATAAGGATAGAAACATGGTACATCTGGATTAAATTTCTAGCATATAAAAGAAAATAATTACTACCAGCACCCTGATTGTTCCAAGCCATGATTTTACAGTCCATTAAAAAATAAGAGTAAGAAAAAACCAACCAAAGGATTAGTTTTGATCAGGCAAGGAATCTCTAGCCTCCAGGATGTGACCTACTACTACCAAATTATGTTTGCCAGATCCCTCCATAGTAGTATTGGAGCCCAAATCTGTGAGTAAGTCTAAGGCAGTATTGATACTTATCAATGCCCCTTTGCTTTTGCATCTATATTTGAGGTGGTTGGTCTCTCTGGTATTTTTAAGTCCTCATTTATCAAGTGGTCTGTCAATGCCCAGTGAATTTTTTTTTTAATCTTTGCACCTTGCAACTGAGTTATATCTTTGATAGAATTGGCTTTAGATGACCTGGAAAAGTTATAGCGGGGTAAAGTGTAATGGCCTCGATACCGGTTCAGTTGTAAATAGTACTTTCTGATAGTGAATAGTATTTTTCGGGCCCGAAAGGACATTCGAAAGTCAAAAATATTTTATTTGACCATTGAAAAGTATTGGTCAAGATGAGCCCGAGGTTGAAATTTGAAGTGAAATTGAGGTCAAATGGGCCTCCAAAAGTCAGAATTACGAAAAAGGTAGAGAGTCAATTTTCCTGGTAGGGAAGGGGACTTTATTTTGCATAAATAATTAAAAATAATAAACAAACTCCAAAAATTGCCAGATTTTGCGTGCCTACATAATTTTTGTGTAAAGTATTTTGGTGATAAGAATTAAATTTTTCGGTGACACCGGTAGTTGTTGAATCGAAATCGATAAGTTTGAATCTCCCATAAACTCCAACATAAAAGATGAACTTCTATCTCTCTAGGTCACCCTAGTGGCCTCAATCAAGTGATTTTGAGCAAGGGAAGGCAAGAAATCAAGTGAAGAAAGAAAAAGAGATAAGATGGAACTTAAGAAATTAAGTGATTTTAATTGGTTCTTTGGTATTTTCTTATAGTTTTTGAGGTGTAGAAGCTAATTATGAGCTTGAATTTTGCAATTGAGGACAAAAAAAATAAGGTTTGAAGAACTTGATGTGCTGACCATGGTTGATGGTGAATGAGGAAGAAAAGTTTGCAAGTCTAGAGCAAAGGAAAGAGGTGTTTGGCACCCTTAAGCAAGGAAAAAATGTAAGTGACTACAAAATCCTTTGATTTCCCTTTTAATTTAAATTAATTCCATTTATGTAATTAGGTTAAAAATTGTTAAAGTTGTTAATTGATGAAATTGGTTTAGAGAAAATGAAAGTGGACATTAGAAAGGATGAAAGGAAAGTTTAAATGGAAGAAATAAAAATTTTAGGGTAGTGTTATAGTGAGGGCCGAATTTTCTTCTAAAGGAAAAGGAAGGTATTTTTGCATAAAAATAAAATATATTAGCCTAAATTGAATATAGAGATGATAATTGGTGCCCTTGAATTTTTATTGAATTATTAAAATTTATTTTGGAATTGTAAAGCCTATGTATTGATTATGTTATAGTGAAAATTATGAAATAATGGGAAATAATTGATTATTGTAGTGAAAAATGATGCTAAATAATAAATAATGCATAAATAAATTTTATTGACATTTATTGAAATTATTGTGATTTTATTTAGAATTTAATGTTAATGTGTATATTGAAATAATTGAATTATTAGTTAATAATTGCATAAAAATGTTGAAAATGGTGAATTTATATGAAATTAAATTAATTTCAACGAAAAGAAGTAAAAAGTCAACCGATGAATTTTTCGAAATAATTATTAAGTCATGAAAATAATAAAATTAAGGAATTATTGATAAATAATTCATAAAATGAGTGAAAATGATGAAAATTATAAAAAAATGTATACACGAATTTTTATGAAATTTATATGCTTTATTAGAATATTTTTGAAATAAATTATTGATTATGGTTAACTAAAATATTGAGTTATTAAGAAATAATTCAATAAATAAGTACGTAAATGTAGACGAACGCGAAGTAAATTGCTTCAGTATAAAAAGAAATGAAAAAGTCAAATTATGCATTTTTGAAGCATAAAATAATGAATTATACTAATAGAATTCATAATTGCATAAAGAGTTGTAAAATAATGCGTGACTAATTTCTCAAAATAAATTAGTCAATAAAAAGTATTAAAAGAGTGAATAATTATAAAATAATTCGCCGACGAAATAAAAGTCGGCATATCGAATGATTGAAAAGTTTGGACAGAAAAAAAGGACAAAATCGTAAAAAGTCAAGTATTGAGTTATTGGAGAATAATTCGCAAAGAATTATATAAAAAGAATAAAAGAGAATTGTGAATTATAATGTCATAATTCATAATTTATATAAAAGACTGAAAAGCTCAATTATTGAACCATGGTTTGATTATATATATGATTATTGGTGGATGAGATACTTTGATCAGATTTCCTTGGTTTAAGAATGTTAGTGAGCAGGTTATTACGATTATAAGTTAAAGTTGTTTAAGATGCTCTATATATCTGTCAGTGATTTCCTTATAGGAGTGGGGATTTGATTGTATTTCTCATAGTAATGGGAAGGGTTATGATATCTGCATTATATGAGAATACATGACAGTATTCTACCTGCATACATGAAATCATACATTCATTGCATAGCATTTCATATTGTTTGACAACATCTGATATGTATCATATTACATGTATAGGCCCCACTTGATAGGATGAAACTGACAGGGAATATGATGAGCGTAGAGACAACCTAAGAATGAGATAAGAAATAGTGTGCTTAAGAGTGTTTTTCATTTTTGATGTGGCCATTGTGAGTTATTTATCATGTCAATTAAATTTGTTAGCACACTGACTCTCTTGATGAATCGATAGAAATGATCACTCAACCTTGCTGAGATCCATATTAGAGGATTTAAGTGATCATTATCTGATATGTTTTAAGATGTTAAAGAAGTATGGTAAGTACTTGGGTAATGAGGGTGTACTTAAATATGTGTGTCTGAAGAATAAGTATCATTGATTAATGCTAATGTTCTTGGTTTTCAAGCTGTGAGAGTCAATTTAAGTTTGGCTCCAGATGAGACATTATTAACTGGAAATAAGTGAAACTGATATTGTACCGCGGGTAAGGATAATAGTTCTGAAAGAGAATGTTTGTGTAGTAGTCATTGTGAATAAATTGAAAGATTCTTACTGAAGTCCACCAAGATGGTAATATCCTGTATCCTAAAGATGATCAAATGTATCAGGATTAAAAGTTTAGTTCTGAAAGCCAGATTGAAAGTGTAATGTGACAAATGTAAGTAAATGTTAAATGTGTCAACATATGGAAGCAGAGCATTAGACTTATTTGGGAATTGCTCTGACTTATAATGATATTTATTTAGAAATGGAACAATATGATTGAGGAATCTGTCATCGGATTGTTTAAATGTCAAAGAGGAAAGATATTATATAGAAGATTGATAATAATCTCAATATTGGCATAGTGATTCACCCTTGACTAATGACCAATCAGAATGGATAATTCAGATATTGAAAGAAGGAGTATGGTAAAGCGTATGAGATTGTGATAATGACTGTGAAAAGTGGTTATCTATAGTAGAATCCGACTCTTGTTGAGACAACGTCAGAAAGAAAATGTCGAATCTTTTATGCTGGACTTAATGGAGTGCAAATAAGTTAGCAAGCCTTGATTTGATTCAAGATATAAAAGTGATCTACACTCAGGATGATATGTTTAGGAAAAGAGAGACTGATAAATATTGGTTAGCTTTAAACGTAAGTGGGTCCCATTGGCGAAGATGTGTTTGGAACCATCAAATGTAAATGAAGGTTTGATAAAATGACAGTATAGTATCTCCTACTCTTTGATATAAGTAAATTTCGACAATCAAATTTCAGTTAGTAGGGGAGAATTGTAATGGCCTCGACACCGGATCAGCAGTGAATAGTACTTTTCGACAGTAAATAATATTTTTCGGGCTCGAAAGGACACCCGAAAGTAAAAAATATTTTATTTGACCATTGGAAAGTATTGGTCATGATGAGCTCGGGGTTGAAATTTGAAGTGAAATTGAGGTTAAATGGGTCTCCAAAAGTCAAAAATACGAAAAAGGTAGCGAGTCAATTTTCCTGATAGGGAAGAGGACTTGATTTTGCATAAATAATTCAAAATACAAAACGAATACCGAAAATTGTCAGATTTTGCGTGTCTACATGAATTTTTGTGTAGAATATTTTGGTGATAAGAATTAAATTTTTCGGTGACATCGGTAGTTATCGAATCGAACCAATAAGATTGAATCGGATCGATAACGGACTTCGATTGAATCGAAAATTTATGTACTACCTATTTTTGAGGTGATAAAATGATGAAATCATTTTTGAAGTAATTTGAAGTAGGAAAGAGAGAGAAATTTGATTTGGCTTTAAATAGGCCTAAATGGGCCTTAAGAAAAGAATGGGCTAAGTCCATTAATTTAGCCCCATTTTTGGCCCATTAAGAAGGTATAAATAGAGCTAAAAATCTGGAGATTACTCCAGAATTCTCCAACTCTCTCCTTCTCTTATGATGGCCGAACCACCTCTCTCTCTCTCTCTTGATTTCTCTTTAATTCTACTTCAAATCTTCCATAAACTCGAACATAAAAGATAAAGTTCTATCTCTCTAGGTCACCCTAGTGGCCTCAATCAAGTGATTTGAGCAAGGAACGACAAAAAATTAAGTGAAGAAAAAAAAGAGGTAAGATGGAACTTAAGAAATTAAGTGATTTTAATGGTTTTTTGGCGTTTTCTTATAGTTTTTGAGGTGTATAAGCTAATTATGAGCTTGAATTTTGCAATTGAGGACAAAAAATAAGGTTTGAAGAACTTGATGGGCCAGCCATGGTTGATGGTGAAGGAGGAAGAAAAATTTGCAAGTGTAGAGCATAGGAAAATAGGTGTTTGGCACCCTTAAGCAAGGAAAAAATGTAAGTGACTACAAAATCTTTTGATTTTCCTTTTAATTTGAATTAATTCCATTTATGTGATTTGGTTAAAAATTGTTAAAGTTGTTAATTGATGAAATTGGTTTAGGGAAAATGAAAGTGGACATTAGAAAAGATGAAAGGAAAGTTTAAATGGAAGAAATAAAAATTTTAGGGTAGTGTTATAGTGAGGGCCGAATTTTCTTCTAAAGAAAAAGGAAGGTATTTTTGCATAAAAATAAAATATATTAGCCTAAATTGAATATAGAAATGATAATTGGTACCCTTGAATTTTTATTGAATTATTGGAATTTATTTTGGAATTTTAAAGCCTATGTATTGATTATGTTATAGTGAAAATTGTGAAATAATGGGAAATAATTGATTATTGTAGTGAAAAATGATGCTAAATAATAAATAATGCATAAAAAATTTTATTGGCATTTATTGAAATTATTGTGATTTTCTTTAGAATTTAATGTTAATGTGTATATTGAAATAATTAAATTATTAGTTAATAATTGCATAAAAATGTTGGAAATGGGAAATTTATATGAAATTAAATTAATGTCAACGAAAAGAAGTAAAAAGTCAACCGATGAATTTTTCGAAATAATTACTAAGTCATGAAAATAATAAAAATAATGAATTATTGGTAAATAATTCATAAAATGAGTGAAAATGATGAAAATTATAAAATAATATATACAAGAATTTTTATGAAATTTGTATGCTTTGTTAGAATATTTTTGAAATAAATTATTGATTATGTTTGACTAAAATATTGAGTTATTAAGAAATAATTTAACAAATAACTACCTAAATATAGACGAATGCGAAGTAAATTGCTTCAGTATAAAAAGCAATGAAAAAGTCAAATTATACATTTTTTAAGCATAAAAATAATGAATTATACTAATAGAATTCATATTTGCGTAAAGAGTTGTAAAATAATGCGTGACTAATTTATCAAAATAAATTAATCAATAAAAAGTATTAAAAGAGTGAATAATTATAAAATAATTCGCCAACGAAATAAAAGTCGGCATATCGAATGATTAAAAAGTTTGGACAGAAAAAGAAAAGGAAAAAATCATAAAAAGTCAAGCATTGAGTTATTGGAGAATAATTCGTAAAGAATTATACAAAAAGAATAAAAGAGAATTGTGAATTATAATGCCATAATTCATAATTTGTATAAAAGACTGAAAAGCCCAAGTGTTTGAGTGAATTATTGAAAAATAATTCACAAAAGTGACCTGAAAAGATAAAATAAAAAAAAGAGACAAAAAGTTATTGATTAGTCAAAAATACTAAAAGAGCGTGTTCAATCAGAAATAAAGTGTAGCAATGAATAAAAGAAAAAAATTAAAGATTTTTAAATGTTTAAAAATTATTGCAAATATAAATGATTATTTTGCCTTTAGCAATAAGCAGGTAATGTTATTCTTGTTTAAGATATAATTGGCTAGCCTTATGAACACCTCTGTACCGCGGTGCAAGTCATGACGAATTGCTTTGCTATGGGTATGATCTTTGATCTCCATAACTTCAGTGTAAAGTGAAAGTGAAAGTACATCTATTTTCTGCTCTGTGAGACTTGATCTTTCGAGATCATTTCTCTATCCGTTCAGTGGGACCTTTGGGTCCATGTCCCATATATCCTTTTTAAGAATCCTATTATATTGCACTAGGGGTGCATCGAAATGAATAAATCAGTACTGCTTAAATGAATTAAATATAAAAAGCTATAAAGAAGAATAATTCATTTTGAAGAAAATGCAAAGTTGAAATAAATCTGTAAAGTTACTCGAAAAGTGTGATTAACAAGAAAAAAGAAAAAGAAAGGTTTTATGAGATAAAATAATAAATGAAGATTAAGTTAAACTTTTATAATGAAAAAGGATTTAAAATGTATTTTGTCTTACATGAAAAAGATAAATTTAATTAATTGGTATTTCCTGTGTCAATTACTATTGTGAAAAGTGTCAAGTTTGGAAATAGTATTAATTTCTTATTTAAAGTTAAAAAGTGATGGCTATGACAGTAAATCGAATTTGATGCTTAAGTAATGTATTTCTAAGAGAAAAGTCAAATGAAAAGTAAAATGATATATAAAGCATAAATTTGTTCAAAAAGGAAAAAGTAAATGACTTAAGTCCTAAATAAATATTTGAACATAGGTAAATATATAAAGAAGGAAAGAAAGTTTTGACTGCAAAGTGCTCCAAATAGCTTTGTTACTTTACAATAAAACTTAAAAGCCTTTAAATAGTAATGTATTTATTAGTTAATAGTTAAAGTAAAATAAAAGAATAAATAACGAGAAGTGTAATTAGAATAACATATTGGATAATTGAACAATAAATTGAGAAATAAAATAGTCTGGATTGATACCATTAAAGACATGAGTACCAATATACATTGCTAAATGAAATGATAATTATATCGCTGTAGCTAAAAAGATAAGACGAAAGTAAAGGTAAAAGTAAAAGTTATAGTAAAAAATAACGTAAAGGTAAAAGTAAATATGATATCGATTCGCCTAAGAGTATAGGGTAAAGCAAAGTTGAAAGATTGAAAAGCCAAAGAACAATGATTACCAAAATATGAGTTAATAATAAAACTGATGTTAACTGAATTAAAAGAAAATATTTAATGCAATAAGTATTAGAGTAGCATAATCTATGTAATTATGCTTTACTTTGGAAAATTCTTGGATTAGTAGTCACCACTGGACATATCTAGTGCTCATCACGTAGTGTTTACTGCGTGCAGGTTATGAAGTATTGCGGGAGCATAGTATGGTAGAGCCAGATCAGAAGAGAAGATTTTATATTAGACTGAGTTGTATTTTGGCATGTATATACTTAGTTAATTAAGGTAAAAGATTGAACTGTGGTTTGATTATATATATGATTATTGGTGGATGAGTGTTTAATGTAAATTTTTGGCATGATGTTATTTTGTGTATGTTTTAATTGTTTACAAGATTGTCGAATGATTCGAAAATTTATGTAAAGGTATTTAAAGTGTATCGAATTGTTCGGTAGAGAAAAAAAGCTTACCATTTTCGGCTAAGTTTCACATCGAAAAGGACTGTTCCGAGAAGGGTGTGACATAAAGAGACAGCTTTATGGGAAGCTAAGTCTAGAATTTCAGAGACAACATTCTCGGAGTGGCAATTCAATTCAAAAAAGTTTTGATTTTTATTAACAATGTTGTTGTCTATGTCATCATCCAGGTAGTGAATCATGTTTATATCATAGTTCTCTTTCTCATCATGATTGAAGTCTATTTTGTGTAAACCATGAGGACCGAAGATGTCTTGTTGTAATTGTGGGGTAGTGCTAGTGCCAAATAAGCAATTCTCCCTTATATTCATCTTGCTCTATTTACTCGAAGAGCGGGAACTTGTGTTGGCTTCAAGAGGGCCAGTCTTGGTGGATTTGATTTGTTCTTGCCTATTACCACCTAGTTGTCTACCATACATAACAGCCTTATTACCTTTTGCTGGAGGTGGGAGATATTTATTGATAAGTGTGAAATATATATAACTTTTAATATGTTTTTAGTTAAATTATTTAGTTGTTTTGGTTTTATTTAGGTTAATTTAGAGTTAATTTGTAATATTTATGATTTTAAGGTTAATTCTGTGTTTTGGTTGATTTTCAGGATTAATTTGACATAAAAGGGCTTAAAGTGTAAAAAGGCAAAGTTTATGGCCAAAAGTGCAAATATGAAGAATTGATGTAAGACAAGTTGACGTCCAGGCCAGAGCCCTGAGACGTGACCACGTGAAGCATTGAAGAAGTTCACAAGTTGTCACGTGAAGTTATAATGGTTTAAGGGACGTGGGCACGTGAAGAGCAAAAGAAGGAAAGAATGAAATCCACGTGACCACGTGGATTCACTGTGAGTGACCACACGTGGTCACGTGTGAAAGGGAAGACACCATACACGTGGTCACGTGTAGAAATACATAGGGAGGAGCCGTAGCCACGCGATCTAATTCTCCAATTGCGCGAAGGATTTTTCGACTTCCTGTTTTGAGCAGAATTCACTTCCTATTTGGTTTCTGCAGTTTTGGAAGAAATCTACTACATTTTTGCCTATAAATAGCAGTCCAAAGTACAGAAGAAGGGGGGATCGAATTAGTCAATCTTTGAGATCAATCCTTAGAATTAAGCTTTGTTGTTCTTAGTTTATTTTACGTTCTTATTGTTCACTGTTTTTTCTTCAACTTTTGTTTTTAGTTTTAACTATGTTTTGTGAGTAGTTTCTTTAACTTTTGCTAAAGGATACTTGAATCCTTGACTTGTATTGTTATGACTTGAGTTTGTTCTTCAATTTAATAGAAGTTTGATTATTTCTTGGTTTTTAAACTTAGTCTTGTTTCCATTCAATTTTAAGTTAATTATTAACGTGATTAAGCATCGGTTAATTAATTGGTTTAAGTTGATTAATGACTTGCATGTTCTTAGGTTAATTTAGTTGAATTAATACATGTTGATATTCTGAATAAGTTATGATTATGTGTTAATTTGATTAAATTGAGATTAAGAAAGGTGTAATCAAGAATAGTTGGAAATTAAAGCTCTTGAGAAAGGTTTTAATAGACATTTAGGGGATTAATTCAGAATTTTATGCTAAGTATTGGATTGTTCTAAATAAGGGAGTTTAATACTTGGAATGATAATCTTGAATAAAGTTATCTGGGTTTATTAAACTGAATTCTCTATAATCACTTGTATGTTTTCTTTTAATTAAGTCATAACAATATTGGTTAAGGTGGATAGTCCTTTAGTGAAAGTTGTTTTTATCACTGATTTTTAACTCATTCAATTTACTTGCTTCCAAAAGATCTCTTATTTAATTTAGACTTTTCAATTGTTTTAACTTAGTTTTCAAATCATCACAACTTTGGGATTTCTTTTCTCTCTTTGCACACAAAATTGTTTTTGAAATTGAAATAGCACATACAAGCACAAGTTTCCCTTAGGTTCGATATTTTGGGTCATAATTTTATTTCCCTATATTACTAGCCGATCTAGTACACTTGCTAGACACCGGTCAAGTTTTTGGCGCCGTTGCCGGGGAATCATTGGCGTTTGTTTATTTTTTTTGATTTCAAAGTGATTTTTGTGTGTTTTCTTCTCTTCTCCATCTAATTTCTATTTTTCTTTTTTAAAGTGACAAGTGGTTTATGGTGAGAGACAACCCTATCTTACCAATAGACCCTGAAATTGAGAGGACATTCCATAGGATTAGAAGATTGAGAGACAACATGAACGATTCAGAAATTGAGCAACCTATGAATGATCCACCACCTAGGATCGAAGAGCAACATATACCCCACCAAGCTCCAGGGAATGGGTATAGACCTAGAACTATTAGGGATTATGCTATCCTTAGGTGGAATGAAGAGCATAGAACTATTAGGATTCCTCACCACCAACCCTTTGAGATTAAACCCGCTACCATAACTATGGTACAAAGAAACCAATTTTCGGGTTCAGACATAGAGGATCCCGCACAACATTTAGATATGTTCTTAGAAGTGAGTGACACTGTGAAAATTCCTAATGTATCGAATGATGCAATTAGGTTGAAACTCTTCCCATTCACCCTCATAGGAAAAGCTAGGGATTGGCTACAAATGCTACCAAATCAATCCATCCACTCTTGGCAATAAATGTAAGAGAAATTTCTGTGCAAATTTTTCCCACCTATGAAGACCGCCCTCATTAGGAAACAAATTAGTGATTTTCAGCAGTTTTATGAGGAGCCATTCCATGAAGCTTGGGAAAGATTTAGGAGACTCTTGAAAAGTTGTCCTTATCATGAAGTTCCTATTTTTCAATTAATGCATATTTTCTATGCAGGTGCTCATCCATCAACATGATCCTTGTTAGACGCAGCTTCGAATGGAAGTTTCATGAATCAAATTCCCGAAGATGCATTTTTACTCCTTGATGAGATGGCCACCAATGATGGTCAATGGGCAAGCTCTAGAGCAACTCAAAAGAAACAGGGAGTTCATAATATTGATGAAGTAGCTATGTTGAAAGCTCAATTAGAATTAATGGAAAAGAAATATTCAAAAGAAATAAATGTGCTTAAAGCTAAAAATGTCTCTATGTTATCTAATGGAGTTGATTCTTATGCAGGAATTCCGAGATCTATGGAAATGAAGAATACTGAAAGTATGGTAGAAGAAGTCAATGCCTTGAATCCATATAGCAATACTTACAATGCGGGATGGAGAAGCCATCCAAATTTTTCATAGAGGGAAGGTAATCAAGGTTCTTCTTCTAACCCAAATCCTAGACCCCAATTCATCCACAATCAAGCTTCCAATAATCAACATCCATACCAAAACCAAGCTCCACCTCAATATCCAAATCAATATCCTTCACAAGCATACCACCAACCACCCGATTTTCAAAAACCTCAACCTCCCCCTCTTCAAGAAAAGAAATCTAATACTGAGGAAATGATTGCAAATTTCATGGCTTCCCAAAACTCCATTTTAGCTAGTCAAGATGCTAGATGGAAATCGCAAGATATTTGGATGAGAAACCAAGAGGCATCCATTAGGAACCTAGAAAACCAAATGGGGCAACTTGCTAGTTCTTTATCCAACCGGGCTCAAGGGACATTTCCATCTAATGTAGACCGAAACCCAAAGGAGGAAGCCAAAGCAATCACTTTAAGGAGTGGGAAAGAGTTAGAGAAGACTGAACTTGGTAAGGATTCTTCTAAAAAGGTGAAACCGACAACGGAGGTAAGTATTTCTAATTCTGAAAAAGATGAAAAAGCACCTCCTAAAATTGAGAAGGGTAAAGGTAAAGAAAAGCTTGTATCCACTGTTCTTGATGAATCTCAATTACCATTTCCAGTTCTAGCTAGGAAAGAGAAACAAAATGAACAATTAAGTAGATTTTTGGACATGTTTAAAAAGCTACATATAAACTTACCATTTGCTGAAGCTTTATTACACATGCCTAAATATGCTAAATTCATGAAAGAATTGTGCTCTAATAAGAAAAAGCTAGAAGGCATAGGAACGGTTTAATTGTCCGGTAATTGTAGTGCTATATTAACCAATAAAATTCCTGAAAAATTAGAAGATCCAGGTAGTTTTACATTACATTGTGAGTTAGGAAGTAATTTTGTTGGCAATGCTTTATGTGATTTGGGTGCAAGTATTAATTTGATGCCTTATTCGATTTGCAGGAAATTGAATCTAGGTGATTTAAAGGAAACCCGAATGATGCTTCAATTGGCAGATAGATTGGTAAAGAGGCCAAAAGGAATCATCGAGGACCTATTGGTAAAAGTAGGAACTTTCATATTTTCGGTGGATTTTGTGGTTATGGATATGGAAGAAGATAGAAAGGTGCCGTTAATTGTGGGGAGGCCATTCTTGAACACTGCAAGAGCTTTAATAGATGTTCATGGACAAACTGTTACTTTAAGATTTAACGAGGAGAAAATGGTTTTTAATGTTAACAAAATTTTAAAACACCCCTCATATGATTTGGAAGAGTCCATTTATTTTGTTGATGAGGTTCAAGAATGTGCCGACACAAAGCAAGAGGAAATTATTCTCAAAGATGAGCTTCAAGTTGCTTAATGCATCCAAAGGAAAAGGAGGAGTTAGATACAAAGGAGAAAAAGTTGATACAAATTCTGGAAAAAGAGCATAGTAAAGATAGTGAAATGGAGGATGAACCATCCCCTCCTATGGGAGATTCTGAACTTAAAACACTTCCATCTCATTTGAAATATGTATTTTTAAGTGATAATGCTAACCCGGTAATCATTTCATCTTTATTGACAGATTTGGAAGAAGAAAGGCTCATCGGAGTACTCAACAAGCATAAAGGAGCAATAGGTTGGGCAACATCCGACTTAAAAGGGATTAGCCCAAGCTATTGTACACACCAAATACCAATGGAAGACAACTTTAAGCTGGTGGTGCAACCTCAAAGAAGGCTCAACCCAACTATGCAAGAGGTAGTGAAAAAGGAGGTATTGAAACTACTTGATGCAGGTATTATATATCCTATCTCCGATAGTAATTGGGTAAGTCCCGTTCAATGTGTACCTAAAAAGGGGGGAATGACTGTAGTGATAAATGAGAATAATGAATTAATTCCTACACGCACGATAACGGGATGGAGGGTATGTATTGACTATAGAAGGTTAAACAATGCCACTAGAAAAGATCACTTTCCATTGCCTTTTATTGACCAAATGTTAGAGAGATTAGCAGGAAATAAATTCTATTGCTTCTTAGATGGCTATTCGGGGTATATGCAAATACCTATAGCCCCGGAAGACCAAGAAAAGACCATATTCACATGTCCATATGGAACATTTACATATAGGAGAATGCCTTTTGGTCTTTGTAATACACCTGCTACATTTCAACGATGCATGATGGCCATATTTCATGACTTTATTGAAAAATTTATGGAAGTTTTCATGGATGATTTCACTATTTATGGTCATGATTTTGAATCTTGTTTGCATAATCTAGCAATGGTTTTAAAAAGGTGTCAAGAAACAAATTTGGTGCTTAATTGGGAAAAATATCATTTCATGGTTAGAGAAGGCATTGTGTTAGGGCATAAAATTTCTGAAAAAGGCATTGAGGTTGACAAAGCAAAAGTTGATGTGATAGAGAGATTGCCTCCACCAACTAGTATAAAGGGCATTAGGAGTTTCCTTGGTCATGCCGGGTTCTATCGTCGGTTTATTAAAGATTTCTCTAAAATTGCCAAACCACTCTCTAATTTATTGCTTAAAGATGCTGCATTTGATTTTAATGTTGAGTGTTTGCAGGCTTTTAACCTATTGAAGCAAAAGTTAGTTAGTGCACCGATCATTGCATCACCCGATTGGAACTTACCATTTGAAATCATGTGTGATGCAAGTGATTATGCAGTTGGAGCAGTTTTAGGACAGCGAAAGGAGAAGATTTTCTACACCATCTACTATGCAAGTCATACACTCACCGGAGCCCAAGTGAATTACACCACTACGGAGAAGGAACTCTTAGCAATAGTCTTCTCATTTGAAAAATTTAGGTCTTACCTCTTAGGATCCAAAATTACAGTGTGGTCGGACCATGCCGCATTGAGACATCTTTTTGCAAAGAAGGATTCTAAGCCAAGACTTATCCGATGGGTGTTACTACTTCAAGAATTTGATATTGAAATCAAAGATAAGAAAGGAGCAGAAAATTTTGTGGCTGACCATCTATCTAGATTGGATCATGCTAGTATCGAAAAGGGAGAAATTTCTGACTTATTTCCCGATGAATTTATTTATGCTTGTTACACTTATGAGAATTCAGTTCCATGGTATGCTAATATAGCTAATTTTCTTGCAGGTGGCGATCTTCCTAAGGAATTTACTTGGCAACAAAAGAAAAAGCTCATAGCGGATGCCAAGCATTACCTTTGGGACGATCCATACCTCATCAAGATATGCCCGGATCAAATATTAAGAAGATGCGTACCGGAGTCGGAGCAAGAAGTGATCATGAACCAATGTCATGGAGGTGAAGTTGGAGGTCATCACGGACCAAATAGGACGGTTCAAAAGATACTCCAATCAGGTTTTTTCTGGCCTACTCTATTTGAGGATGTAAGATCATTTATATCTACATGTGATAAATGCCAACGAGTAGGAAATATATCCAAAAGAGATGAGATGCCTATGAACAATGTGCTAGAAGTGGAAATATTTGATGTTTGGGGCATTGATTTTATGGGACCTTTTCCAAATTCATTTGGGTTTGAATATATATTGGTAGCTGTGGATTATGTGAGTAAATGGGTAGAGGCAATAGCTACTAGGACTTGTGATGCAAAATTTGTGCTGGAATTCATTCGTAAGAATATTTTCACTAGATTCGGAGCACCTAGAGCTATTGTAAGTGATGGAGGCAAACACTTTGTCAACCATCAATTTAAGACCTTACTTAAGAAATTTGGTGTTAATCACAAAATGACAACCCCATACCACCCTCAAGCCAATGGCCAAGTAGAAATATCTAATAGTGAATTGAAGTCAATCTTAGAAAAAATGGTGAATAACTCTAGAAAAGATTGGTCTCTTAGGTTAGATGAGGCCTTATGGGCTTATCAAACTGCATTTAAAACTCCTATAGGTATGTCTCCATTTAGGATTGTTTTTGGAAAAAGCATGTCACCTTCCGGTCGAATTAGAACATAAAGCATATTGGGCTACTAAATTTCTTAACTTTGATTTGAGAAATGCAGGAGAAAAAAGAAAATTACTGCTCAATGAACTTGATGAAATTCGACAATGGTCATACACAAATGCTGCACTTTATAAAGAAAAGACCAAATGATGGCATGACAAGCATCTAAGGGTAAAAGATTTTGTCCCGGGAATGTTAGTGCTCCTTTATAATAGTCATCTTCGTTTGTTTCCAGGAAAGTTGAAATCAAAGTGGCTTGGACCATATCAAGTGATGACAAGCAATAAACTTGGTGTAGTGACGATCAAAAGCTTAAAAGATGGACGTGAATTTACAGTTAATGGACACCGACTTAAACCATACCAAATCAGACAACAAGAGGTTGCTGAGGCAACCATGATTTTTAAAGATACTTAAAAATCGGTTTGGAGAGTCTAGCTGGAGACTCTAAAAACTCAGAACTCTACCTTTCTATCTCTTTTATATTTTCAGACAAAATTTGTGTTGTTGCATGTTTGTGTGTTTAAGTGTTTTGATTTCTGCATGTTTGTATGTTTAAGTGTTTTGATTCATGAAAAGAATAAGTAAATCAAGGTTTTAAAATAGAGATACGTGCAAGTGAATGGGTGTGTATCGAAAAAGATAGGCAGAAAATAGTACAAACACGTAACCACGTGTGGATTTCCCTTTGCCATCACGTGGCCACGGGTTCCTAGAATAAGGAGTTCACAAAATATACATGGCCACGGGTCTTTCTTGATGAAATTTCACGTGTCCATGCCCAAGTCCTCTGTAACAATTGCATCTTTACACGTGACCACGGGTTCTTTCTTCTTGGACTCTCACGTGGCCACGCATAACACACTTATCTCACTTTACTTGCACACACGTGACCACGGGTCTTCCCTCACTCAAATTCACATGGCCATGCCAAAAATCACTGCCCATTTTATGTTGCCACACGTGACCACGTGTATATCCCTCACTAAAATTCGCGTGGCCACGTCCCAAGCCCCTCCTTTATAAAACTTCACGATTCTTTCTTCACTTCTTCTCTTCATTTTCATCTTGCATTTCATTCTCTCCGTGCCCATGCCTCACCATCACACAATCAACTCGTGACCATGGGATTTTC
This sequence comes from Excoecaria agallocha, assembly GCA_037975025.1. Taxonomy (NCBI): domain Eukaryota; kingdom Viridiplantae; phylum Streptophyta; class Magnoliopsida; order Malpighiales; family Euphorbiaceae; genus Excoecaria; species Excoecaria agallocha. The sequence goes on from CM075819.1 coordinate 26,758,365, forward strand.
AATCATCACCACTCATCACCATCTCCATTTGCCTTCTCTTTCATCTTCCACTCTCTCCTACACATAATTTCTTCTTTCTCCACATTTTCTTCATTATTTTAGGTTTTTCACTACTCACACACACCACCTCAAATTTGTGCTGCAATTTTGGTGAAATCTCACTAGCAAGTAAGTATTTACTCCCATTACTCTTTAATTTGTTGGCTTAACATCCATGGATTGTAATTTATGCTAATTTTTCATAAATATTAAGTTTTTAGGTTATTTTGTACTTAACAATTTTGGATTGCATGTTAATTCTTTTTGATTCTTTGGATAAATATGAGTATTATATGCATGATATAGATGCTTGGCATGTAAATAGGTAGTAAACAATCTTTGTTATGCTTTGTAAATTAATGCTCATAACATGCTTGATAAAATACCTCAATGAGTTTTTGCTTTAGAAATATTGAACTTTCACGCTTGAGTGGCATGTTTATGATGTGCACGGATGCATTATGATGTAATTTACTTCATCAAAGATTGTTTCATAGTATTATTCATGCATGATAGGCATTATGTTTAACATAGTTTGTTTTGTGCTCCAATTTTTGAACATTTTTTATGCCTATCATTTTGATCCCCACACATGCTATCCACATTGCTCATTGCATCAAAGAGTAGTTTAATTCATTCAATACATGCTCCCTATGTTTACACTTTAGTTGGTTTTGGGTTATAAATACTTACATTATGTTTTTCTTTCTTTGTAGTGGCACCTCGAAGGACTAAGTATCCGGATGTGGCAAGTTCTTCCGGGGTACGAATTCCATCATATGTAGACAAGGCAAAGATTAACAAATTCGACTGCTTCAGCAATTACACATATGTCCAGCCAGCTTATTTAAGTCATTTATTCCTCAACATCCCGGCTAGAAATCTGTGGGATCAAGAGATAGAGCCATTGATCCGAAACATTGGATGGGGGAGTTTCATTGGGAAAAAGCCGAAAGTCTATCCGGATATGGCAAGGGATTTCTTATACTCCTTTGAATGCTATTTTAAGGGAGATGAGGATGACGGCACAGTGGGCTTTAAGTTGGGTAAGAGAGGATATTCTTTAACTTTTAGTCAATTCTTTGAAATTCTGGGATTTGTGCCAAATGCCCCTACTGAACTAGAAGATGCTTCGCCTATGGAGAATTGGGAAAGGATTAAGGACCTTGAATTAGATGAACCATGGGTAGGGGGACAATGCAAGGTCCATGCTTTAAGGACTCATGCATTGAGGATCATTCATCTGTTTCTTGCAAAGAGTATGTACAACAATTTGAAGAATGCAAGTACCATTAGTGTCTCTCAAGCCATGGTTTTTCGCTGTATGATGGACGGAATAACAATAAATGGAGCAGGAATTATAGCTACCCGAATTAAGGACTTGCAGAAAATGCCAGGGAACATGGATAAAATTTCAATAGGATGGATAGTTACGGTTCTAGCTTCTACAGTTGAGCATCCGGTTTATGGCGAACCACTTAAAGGAGATTTGCCTTGTGTGGATAATACAATGCTGAAACGAATGAAAATTTTGATTCCTAAGCCTCATGGTCATTGGGCAACTTGGGAGGAGTATTTAAGAGAGAATAATATTCGGTTTGAGGAGCAACAAGAAGAGCAATAAGAAGAACAACAAGAGGAACCGAATGAGGAGCATATTGCCACGGTTGTACCTTCCCCAATTAATGAGCCTACAACACCGGAATGGGAAGTCCCATTCAATCAACTAAGTGGAAGGATGGATGCTCAACAAATGAGACTCGATCAAATACAAGAAAGATTAGACATACTTCGTGATACAGTCATGGAAGGAAATTGGAGAGTTGAGCATTTTATTCATCACTTTTGGCAGCGGTTTCCTCCACCACCACCGCCACCATAGATCATTTGCTGTGGACAACAATGTTTTGAGGAGGGGGTAGCCTCTTTTCAGGAAGTTTTTCTTCAACTTTATTTTTCTTTTTCATGAATCAAAATTCTGTTATTTTGTTATTTTGTGTTTTCTTTTCTTTTATTGTTTTTGTGTTTTGTTTGAGTTTGTAAAACGTATTAAAGACTTATGTAGTTCACCTTTTCACTTAGTTTGCATGAAAACTTAGTTTGCCCTAGTTGACTTCAAAAATTTGAACACTTTGAACTTGGATATGGAGTATGCATGTTTTGGACCTTTGCTTAGCAAGAGAACATTTATGTTGTTTAATATGTCTTTGGATGGATTAATCTTCAACTTGATAAATATTTATTAGTTTCTAAATTCTTAAAAGCACTTAGACCAGTTTTTAACTTAGAAAAAAATTCAATGCAATTAAGTAGTGAAGTAAGAAAATTTAGAGCACTAGAACCTTCCTCATCACCCTTCAAAGCATATGAACAACTCAAGCATCTTAGAAAATGATCTAGGCAACAATTTTTCTTGACAAACTCTTTCAAAACAAAAAAAAAAGACTTGTGTCCTACCTTGATACAATTATCCTTTGTTAAGCCATTTTGAGCCTATAAGGGTATGCTTAAGGCGTACTATTAATATTTTCTTGTTGCACCTAATATTTTAACCATATAACCTAAAAAGCTTTTATCTCACCCTATGGAATTAGCCACTTTAGGATTAGATGGATGCATGAAAAGAATAAAGTTTTATTGGGTGTAGTAAGAAAGTTTCAAAGTTATTGATGAAGTCAAATGAAAATAAACCTTGTATTACCTTGATGTTAGCTTGTGAATGCTAGTTCAATAAAAAAGAGAGAAAGAAAAGAAAAGAAAAAGAATGTTTGAAAAAAAAAGAAGAAAAAAAAGAAAGAAAAAGAGAACTAGCAAATATGACAAAAGATAAGTGTGGGGCAGTACAAGGAAAAATAGAAAAATATTGACTTCTTGGTGAAAAAGCATAAAGAAAAATTTGGAATCAAGGCAAGGATAAGCTGAATTTGTATTGCTTAAGTTATTGGGGTTTTTTTGTAATTTATTTGGTTTTAGAGTGGCTATATTCATTTTGATCATCTTTTATCCATTCTTTGATAAACATGCCCTTAGCCCCATTACACCCTTTATAAGACCTATGTGATTTTAAGTTGGTTTTGAGTTGTTTAGCGGAGATGACCTTCGGGTTTCGGTGCTAAAGGAGAGGCCTATTGTGTTTCTAGAGTTTCAAGCATGAAACCAATTATATGCTTATGCATTCATATATTCTATACTTCATTGCTTAGTTGTGTTGATATTTGGATTTTGAAAATACTTGAAATGATTTGATCTTGCACACACTCAAGGAAACTAGTTTATATTCTCTTGTTGAAGTTAATCTATTTAGAGTTATGTTGAGTGCTCTCGTTAAAATGCTAAGTTTGGTTTTAAAATTGCATATCTTTGTTCAAGTTTGATGGTTTTGAAGGTGGGATTGTTCTTATTTGCTTGAGGGCAAGCAAGGTTTAAGTGTGGGGTTTTTGATAAGTGTGAAATATATATAACTTTTAATATGTTTTTAGTTAAATTATTTAGTTGTTTTGGTTTTATTTAGGTTAATTTAGAGTTAATTTGTAATATTTATGATTTTATGGTTAATTCTGTGTTTTGGTTGATTTTCAGGATTAATTTGACATAAAAGGGCTTAAAGTGTAAAAAGGCAAAGTTTAGGGCCAAAAGTGCAAATATGAAGAATTGATGTAAGACAAGTTGACGTCCAGGCCAGAGCCCTGAGACGTGACCACGTGAAGCATTGAAGAAGTTCACACGTGGTCACGTGAAGTTATAATGGTTTAAGGGACGTGGGCAAGTGAAAGCTAAAGAAGGAAAGAATGAAATCCACGTGACCACGTGGATTCACTGTGAGTGACCACACGTGGTCACGTGTGAAAGGGAAGACACCATACACGTGGTCACGTGTAGAAATACACAGGAAGGAGCCGTGGCCAAGCGATCTGATTCTCCAATTGCGCGAAGGATTTTTCGACTTCCTGTTTTGAGCAGAATTCAATTCCTATTTGGTTTCTGCAGTTTTGGAAGAAATCTACTACGTTTTTGCCTATAAATAGCAGTCCAAAATACAGAAGAAGGGGGGATCGAATTAGTCAATCTTTGAGATCAATCCTTAGAATTAAGCTTTGTTGTTCTTAGTTTATTTTACGTTCTTATTGTTCACTGTTTTTTCTTCAACTTTTGTTTTTAGTTTTAACTATGTTTTGTGAGTAGTTTCTTTAACTTTTGCTAAAGGATACTTGAATCCTTGACTTGTATTGTTATGACTTGAGTTTGTTCTTCAATTTAATAGAAGTTTGATTATTTCTTGGTTCTTAAACTTAGTCTTGTTTCCATTCAATTTTAAGTTAATTATTAACGTGATTAAGCATCGGTTAATTAATTGGTTTAAGTTGATTAATGACTTGCATGTTCTTAGGTTAATTTAGTTGAATTAATACATGTTGATATTCTGAATAAGTTATGATTATGTGTTAATTTGATTAAATTGAGATTAAGAAAGGTGTAATAAAAAATAGTTGGAAATTAAAGCTCTTGAGAAAGGTTTTAATAGACATTTGGGGATTAATTCAGAATTTTATGCTAAGTATTGGATTGTTCTGAATAAGGGAGTTTAATACTTGGAATGATAATCTTGAATAAAGTTATCTGGGTTTATTAAACTGAATTCTCCATAATCACTTGTATGTTTTCTTTTAATTAAGTCATAGCAATATTGGTTAAGATGGATAGTCCTTTAGTGAAAATTATTTTTATCACTGATTTTTAACTCATTCAATTTACTTGCTACCAAAAGATCTCTTATTTCTTTAGACTTTTCAATTGTTTTAACTTAGTTTTCAAATCATCACAACTTTGGGATTTCTTTTCTCTCTTTGCACACAAAATTGTTTTTGAAATTGAAATAGCACATACAAGCACAAGTTTCCCTTGGGTTCGATATTTTGGGTCATAATCTTATTTCCCTATATTACTAGCCGATCTAGTACACTTGCTAGACACCGGTCATTTATCCTCATTATACCCACTTAGTGTAGAGAAACAAGAACCTAGGCTCCTCTCCTTATACCCACCATACCCCGACACAAGATTTTCATTACCATTGGCCATCTTTCTTCCTTTACGTTGCACCACCATCCAAGGACCAAAATTAAAATTAGGATTTATGTGACTTAGAGGAGAGGAAGACTTCTCTTTTCCTTCTTGGATGATGTTATTGTGCGCTACAGATTTGCTATGATCATTAACTATATTTCTAGTCTGTGAACAATGTTCCTTTAGATGTCCATATTTCCCACAAGCAAAATAGATTTTATAAAGACCTTCATATTCCACTTTGATAATCTTATCCTTGATCTAAATCTGGGACAAAAGTGGTTGTTAGTGTAAGCCCTAGCCCCAATGCATTGTAATAAAACACTTTAATTAATAAAATGAGGCAATTATTTTATCTATTGTATTCCTGTGCATATCAATTGATAAAACCATCCAAGAATGTTGGTTCAGTTTAAGTTATCATGTGTGAGGCACATGGTTGTAAGACCTTGAAACAAATGAGACTTCATTCTAAATATCCCTAGTCAGTCATTGTTATGGGAATAACATATGAATTAAGACTAGTATACTTTCTCTGATAAGTTGAGTTATGTATTACAGATCATAAGGACAAGAGTGTCAATCAGAGATCATAGATACATGTTTAGAACATGGTATCTGGATTCGATCCGCTCATGAGAACACTACATGGTACAAGTCATAAGTGTTTCTCATATGCAAGTTTTGTATCGGAGTTTTTAGACATAAAATCTCTATGAAACTCTTTATGAATTAATGTGTGCTTTGACATACACCTAATGTGCTCGTAACAGAGTGACAAGTACGAGTATGCTTGGGTATGCATTGATTCATGTTAGAGAGCATGAGAGAAGTGAAGGGATTACCCCTCTCGATAAGAGAGAAAAATATCATCGGCCACTTGATCAGTGAACTAAGAAGTGTATGGCCATACCGAGATGAAATAATGAGTAATCATTATTTATCTGAGAGTTTAGTGTCACTGTAATATCAAGAAAGGAATTAATATATATAAGGATGACTAGTTACATGCCTTATATTAATTCTGATATTTATGGGTAAGGGACTATGCAAAATTATATTAGGTCACTGAATGCCATATGCATTTTCATTTAATTTGGAATGCTATAATATCTTGCTAGAGAATATATACAGCCTTTGAATTAATTTATTAATTCATTGCCAACATTAAATGGACCTATAGGATCGCACACAAAGCATTGGGCTTAAAATATTTAAATAATGTATTGGGTATTAATTTTGGCTTTTAATTAAAGTCAAATTAATGTGTGTAATGGGTTATAAAATTGCTATTGGACCTTGGTCCATGAGAGAGAGAAATTCAGCCCATAAGGTTTGATTTCAATTAATTAAATGTCTTGTATTAATTTAATTAATTGAGTATTAATACCTAAAAGAATAATAATCAAATTAAAACACTTAATTAAGGATGTCTTAACCGAAATTCCAAGATATATATTGAAGGAATTTCGGTACATGTGAATTTCTTTATTAAGTGATTTATTTGGTTAATATGTCTTATGTTTTTATCTTGGATAAATTTTAAGGAGTTTTAATCAATATATATTTCTTATTTTAAAAAAGTGATAAAGGCTAAAATTAATTATATTTAAGTATTTGATTTTAGATTTATCACTTAAGAAAAGAAATAATATATATTGAATGATAAAAAAATAAAACCCTAATTTTTATCTAAGTGTGGCGTGAAACCCTAGTTATTCTATGGTTTTGGCGTGAACTCCTCTCTCTCTCTCTTAATTCTTTTGGTCCAATTTTCACAAGGAGAAAGGATTGTTCCTCATTCTCTTGTGTTCTTGGGTAGTAATAGCAACCTAAGAGAAGTACAAAATCAAATTTTGTAGCTTCAAACCATAGCCATTACACAATACCTTAAAAGAGAGCTAGCAATCTCGATTTTAAGCTGGCGGTGCAATTGTGTGTATGAGAATAGAGGGAGTGACGTAAAAGGCTGTTCCTTGGCATTGGAGATTGAGATCTAAGACGGAGAAAGTCATCTTAGTTGCTGGTCATCACCAAATTCAAGATTTAAAAGGCATCAAAAGTTGTAAGTTTCAAAACCCTAAAATTGTATGTTTCGATTCTTGTCATGGAATTGTTTGGCATGTATGATCTTTTTTTGTCATTTTTCCGCGGCGTGATTTCCATGTTCATACCATTTCATATTCCAACAGTGGTATCAGAGCCTAAACATGCTTATTTTAGTGCTTTAGATGCATGAAAAAATTAATTAAAAATCGTCATTATGAAAACATGCAAATATGAAATTTTATGTTTTGAGTTTTTTGCATTGTTTTGGTGTAAAAATGATTTTAATTGATTAGATAGGTATTATAATTAATATGACATGTTAATATACTGTCCTAAGATGTTCTAGGAGCTATTAATGGTCAGATTTAATTGCTAAAACCCGATGGTACATGTTAATATTAAAACTAGGTGCATTTTGGCATGTTAATTGTAAGTTTAACAACTAGTTTTAAATATTAAATGTAAAAACGTTTTTTGAATGTTTGTAAGTGATTTTTAAAGATTAAATATCAGGTATGTACATGTTTTAAATTTGGTTTTAATTCTGGTCCATGACAATTTAATTGATTAATTTTAAAATCACTTAAAACTATGACTAGTTTGTGTTTGTTACATGTTTAATCAACATTGTTTGTTTTGTTTTGATTAAAATGGTAAAAACACATTTAGATTAAAATGGTACAGAATATTAAATCAATATTTATGGACTTATTTAGATTATTAAATCACTCATAAAATTGATTTAAATGTTTGTGCATTTTATGGCATTACATAAGCATTAAAAAACTAGTTTTGTTGTTTGTTTGTTTTTGCATGAATGCCGTGTACTATATATGTGTTCTTCATGATTTTATTTTTAATTCATGTTAGCACATATTATATGTATTTTTAATGTTTATGGGCTGTATGACATAAAATTAAAATTGGCAAAATTGGAAATTATACTAGAGTTGATTTATGGCACAAATCTAACTAGTTTGTGTTTTGGGCTTTTAAGAGAACTTATTCAATAAGAGGATTTAGTCCATTGGGCTTCGGCCCAGGCCCATCACGGGGTCATCTCTTAAAGGTTCAAGTACACAATTTTCATTAATGGGCTTGGCTTAATTAATTAAAATTGGACTTTGTTTGATCCATGAATGCTATGTATATTTATTTGCTTGTTTGGTGTGATGAATGGATATGCATGGTGCATTCATGGGCCCTGGGTTTTTGTAATTAAATATGGCCTGCATGCCATTATATTTTATTGTAAAAGTTTCATTTATTTCTTAGAATAGAATTTATTTGAAGACTTTGTAAATCAAGACGAAGCCCACCGGAGTGGAGAAGCCCAACTCGAAGATTCTTATGTAATAGTATAGAATCTTAGTTGTAGGTTTTTGGGCCCATGTTTGTCACGCTTTACTTTATGCAATTACATATATGCATTCTATGTATGGATGACAAAGCGTATGCCATGTAAGCTGTAATAAAATGAATCCCTAAAAAATAGTAAGTCACAAAGTTGCCTTCCTAATTCGAAACATGTCAAGGCATCGATCATCGGTCACGTAGACTAGGAGTCCTAGATGCGCTCGATTATCTTTGTGAGGCATGGGTTGTGAATGTAGGTTGGACTTAACATGGAAAGGGATGCCCGAACCTAGGCAACTAATAAATGGGTTGTGCTATAACATCTTAAGATGTTAGCCCATTTGATCCAAGAGTTATGTACGAGACATGATTGGAGTTTTCCTACCTAAGTAACTTAACTTATTAGGTGTACAAGCTCAGCTTGTCTAATAAGTTATTGTGAAAAGTGGATCTTGGCCCACATTAAATAACTAACGCGAATTATTTAAAGGGATATTAATTCGGTTTGTGGGATCATAAATAAGACCTCATTTAATCTTGCTAAATTTTATTGTAGATTGAAAATGGCATCTTCAAACAACAATTTCTCATTGCGATCGGTCCTTGAAAAGGACAAATTGAATGGCACCAATTTCATAGACTGGTCTCGAAACTTATGAATAGTTCTTAAGCAAGAGAAAGAGTCGTATGTTTTGGATGCACCCTTGCCTGAAGAACCTGCTAGGAACGCCTCTGGGGTTCAAAAGGAAACTTTTGAGACCAAGAAGAGCGACTCTAATGATGTGACCTGTTTTATGCTGGCCACAATGGTGCCTGACTTGCAAAAGTAATTTATGGACCAAGAGGCTTATGCGATCATGGTGCACCTCAAGGAGATGTTCCAAGAGCAAGCTCGTCACGAGAGGTTCGTGACAACAAAAGCCTTAATTTCTTGTAAGATGGCTGCGGGTACTCCTGTTAGTACCCATGTACTCAAGATGAAAGGGTATCTTGATACTCTTGAGAAGCTTGAGGTACAAGTGCCAAAGGAATTGGCCACTGACTTGGTCTTAGGATCATTGACTGATGATTATGATCCATTCGTGATGAATTATAACATGCATGCAATGAACAAGTCAGTCACTGAGCTCCATGGGATGCTTAAGAATGCTGAAGAGAACATTCGAAAGGCCAATCCTGTATTGATGGTTCAAGGGGGCATTAAAAAAGGACCCGCTAAGGGAAAGGGAAAGGGAAAGGCAAAACCCAAAAATGACCTGACTCGGTTCAAGTCAAGTGGGAGTGCACCTCAGGTCCAATCCAAGCCCAAGGCACAGAAGCTCAAAGAGAGTGAGAGCACTTGCTTCCATTGTAACAAGATAGGGCATTGGAGGAAGAATTACGCTCTCTTCAAGGAAGAACAAAAGAAGAATGGAGCCAAGGCGTCCAGTTTTGGTATTTTTATTGTTGAGATTAACCTTTCTATTTCTACCACTTGGGTATTTGATACCGGTTGTGGTTCTCACATTTGTTCAAATGTGCAGGGGCTAAGAAATAGGCAGTTACTTGGGAAGAATGAAGTGGACCTTCGTGTGGGGAATGGAGCACGAGTTGCTGCCATGGAGATAGGTGACTATCACCTCACTTTACCTTTCGGACTTTGTATTGTTTTGAATAATTGTTATTATATGCCTGCTATGAGCAGAAATATTATTTCAATTTCATGTTTGGATAATGATGAATTTGATTTTGTTATTAAAAATGGCAATGCTCATATTCGTCACCAAGGCATTTCTTATGGCAATGCCATGTTACAAAATGGCCTTTATATCCTTGATCTACAAAACAAAGAGTCCATATACAACATTAATACGAAGAGGGTTAAGTCAAACGAATTGAACCCTACTTACTTCTGGCATTGTCGTTTAGGACATGCAAATGAAAAATGCATTTCAAGACTCCACAAAACTGGAGTGCTTGGGTCATTCGACTTAGAGTCTTATGACACATGCTAGCCATGTTTGCATGGAAAAATGACAAAGAGTCCTTTTAATAAGAAAGGTGAGAGGACTAATGGCTTATTGGAACTAATACATACCGATGTATGTGGACCTTTAAGTACACATGCTAGAGGTGGTTTTAGCTACTTCGTGACATTCACAGATGACTTCAGTAGATATGGCTATGTCTATCTAATGAAGTACAAGTATGAAACTTTTGAGAAATTCAAAGAGTTTAAGAACGAAGTAGAAAACCAACTTGGCAAAAGTATAAAAGCCATTCGATCAGATCGAGGCGGCGAATACTTAAGCCAAGAGTTTGACAGTCATCTAAAGGAGTGTGGTATTATTTCACAGCTCACTCCTCCTGGAACACCTCAATGGAATGGTGTGTCCAAAAGGAGAAATCGAACTCTGTTGGACATGGTTCGATCTATGATGAGTCAAGCTAATCTTCCTATCTCTTTTTGGGGTTATGCATTAGAACCTGCTGCATTTTTATTGAACCGTACTCCAACTAAAATAGTTGAGAAGACACCATACGAGGCATGGACTGGGAAAGAACCCAATATGCCTTTTCTCAGGATTTGGGGCTGTGAAGCACATGTTAAGAAATTAACATCTGAAAAACTAGAGTCCAAATCCAGTGTCTGCTTGTTTGTGGGTTATTCTAAAGAAACAAAGGGATGCTACTTTTACTCACAAGCCGAGAACAAAGTATTTGTTGCTCGCAAGGCTGGTTTCTTGGAAAAGGAGTTCATTCTCAAGAAAGACAGTGGGAGTAAAGTAGAACTTGGAGAAATTCAAGCGCCACAAACTCCTATAGAGGATGAGTTGTAAATGGGATCAAGTTCACAACCAGTTGTTGAACAAGAACCCATTACATAAGAACCTAGAAGGTCCAGTAGGGTACATCAGGAGATTGAGAGATATGGATTTCTAATCACTGACTGTGACATTATTGAGTTAGTAGATCGTGAGGATCCTACTACCTACTGAGAAGCTATTGAGAGCCCAGACTCGGAAAATTAGCTTGAAGCCATGAAATCCGAGATGCAATCAATGTATGATAACCAAGTTTGGACCTTGGTTGATCCACCGGAAGGTGCTAAGGTAATTGAATGCAAGTGGCTATTCAAACTCAAAGCTGATAAGACCTATAAAGGTAGACTAGTAGCAAAAGGTTTTCGACAAACTCATGGTGTAGACTATGAAGAGACCTTTTCGCCTGTAGTCATGCTCAAGTCCATTAGGATCTTGCTTGCCATAGTTGCATATCATGATTATGAGATATGGCAAATGGATGTCAAAACTGCTTTCCTCAACGAAAATTTACTTGAGGATGTGTATATGACACAGCCTGAAGGTTTTGTCAATCCCAAGCATCCTAAGAAGGTTTGCAAGCTTCAAAAATCCATTTATGGATTAAAGCAAGCATCCCGAAGTTGGAATCTTTGTTTTGATGAGGCAATCAAAGAATTTGACTTCATCAAGAACGAAGATGAGCCTTGTGTGTACAAGAAGGTTAGTGGGAGCATAGTAGTATTTCTGGTCCTATATGTGGATGACATCTTTCTCATTAGGAATGACATTCCAACATTACAAAAGCTTAAGCAATGGTTGGGAAAATGTTTCTCAATGAAAGACTTAGGTGAAGCCGAGACAATACTTGGTATTCGAATCTATAGAGATAGATCGAATCGGCTCTTGGGACTAAGTCAAGAAAAGTACATAGACAAAGTACTAAAGCATTTTAGTATGGGAGACTCAAAGAAAGGGTACATACCTTTGTCTTTGGGAGTTCCTTTGACTAAAGAACAGTGCCCTAAAACCAAAGAGGAAAGGGATAACATGAGTAGAATCCCATATGCATATGCTATTGGAACTATCATGTACGTTATGTTATGTACTAGGTTGGATGTTGCTCATGCACTGAGTATAACCAGTAGGTTTCAGCAAGACCCTGGTGAAAAGCACTGGTCTGCTGTAAAGGGGATTCTGAAGTACCTGCGAAGGACGAAGAATCACTTCTTGGTGTATGGTGGTCAAGAAGAGCTCGTCATACAAGGTTATGTCGATGCTGCTTTTCAGACCAGCACTCAAGATTCTAGATCGCAATCTGGATTCATTTTTGTTTTGAACGGTGGTGCTGTCAGCTGGAGAAGCTCGAAGCAAGAGACTGTTGCCGACTTAACTACAGAATCTGAGTATATTGCAGCGAGTGAGGCTGCAAAAGAGGCTATTTGGATTAAAAATTTCATTTCTGGATTAGGAGTGGTCCCAAGCATCCTAGATCCATTAGAAATTTTCTATGACAACAACGGGGCCATCGCACAGGCAAAGGAGCCCCGGTCACACCAGAAATCCAAACACATACTCAGGAGGTACCACCTGATCAGAGAAATCATTGATCGTGGGGACGTCAAAGATAGAAAGATAGCAAGTGAAGACAATGTAGCAGATCCTTTGACGAAACAGTTGCGTCCAAATCTGCACGAAGCTCATTTAAGAGCGTTCGGTCTTAGGGCTATGCCCAATTGGGACTAGTGCTAGTGGGAGATTGTTAGTGTAAGCCCTAGCCCCAATGCATTGTAATAAAACACTTTAATTAATAAAATGAGGCAATTGTTTTATCTATTGTATTCCTGTGCATATCAATTGATAAAACCATCCAAGAATGTTGGTTCAGTTTAAGTTATCATGTGTGAGGCACATGGTTGTAAGACCTTGAAACAAATGAGACTTCATTCTAAATATCCCTAGTCAGTCATTGTTATGGGAATAACATATGAATTAAGACTAGTATGCTCTCTCTGATAAGTTGAGTTCTGTCTTACGGATCATAAGGACAAGAGTGTCAATCAGAGATCATAGATACATGTTTAGAACATGGTATCTGGATTCGATCCGCTCATGAGAACACTACATGGTACAAGTCATAAGTGTTTCTCATATGCAAGTTTTTTATCGGAGTTCTTAGACCTAAAATCTCTATGAAACTCTTTATGAATTAATGTGTGCTTTGACATACACCTAACGTGCTCGTAACAGAGTGACAAGTACGGGTATGCTTGGGTATGCATTGATTCATGTTAGAGAGCATGAGAGAAGTGAAGGGATTACCCCTCTCGATAAGAGAGAAAAATATCATCGGCCACTTGATCAGTGAACTAAGAAGTGTATGGCCATACCGAGATGAAATAATGAGTAATCATTATTTATCTGAGAGTTTAGTGTCACTGTAATATCAAGAAAGGAATTAATATATATAAGGATGACTAGTTCCATGCCTTATATTAATTCTGATATTTATGGGTAAGGGACTATGCAAAATTGCATTAGGTCACTAAATGCCATATGCATTTTCATTTAATTTGGAATGCTATAATATCTTGCTAGAGAATATATACAGCCTTTGAATTAATTTATTAATTCATTGCCAACATTAAATGGACCTATAGGATCGCACACAAAGCATTGGGCTTAAAATATTTAAATAATGTATTGGGCATTAATTTGGGCTTTTAATTAAAGTCAAATTAATGTGTGTAATGGGTTATAAAATTGCTATTGGACCTTGGTCCAGAAGAGAGAGAAATTCAGCCCATAAGGTTTAATTTCAATTAATTAAATGTCTTGTATTAATTTAATTAATTGAGTATTAATACCTAAAAGAATAATAATCAAATTAAAACACTTAATTAAGGATGTCTTAATTGAATTTCCAAGATATATATTGAAGGAATTTCGGCACATGGGAATTTCTTTATTAAGTGATTTATTTGGTTAATATGTCTTATGTTTTTATCTTGGATAAATTTTAAGGAGTTTTAATCAATATATATTTCTTATTTTAAAGAAGTGATAAAGGCTAAAATTAATTATCTTTAAGTATTTGATTTTAGATTTATCACTTAAGAAAAGAAATAATATATATTGAATGAGAAAAAAAATAAAACCCTAATTTTTATCTAAGTGTGGCGTGAAACCCTAGTTATTCTATGGTTTTGGCGTGAACTCCTCTCTCTCTCTCTTAATTCTTTTGGTCCAATTTTCACAAGGAGAAAGGATTGTTCCTCATTCTCTTGTGTTCTTGGGTAGTAATAGCAACCTAAGAGAAGTACAAAATCAAATTTTGTAGCTTCAAACTATAGCCATTACACAATACCTTAAAAGAGAGCTAGCAATCTCGATTTTAAGCTGGCGGTGCAATTCTGTGTGTGAGAATAGAGGGAGTGGCATAAAAGGCTGTTCCTTGGCATTGGAGATCGAGATCTAAGGTGGACAAAGTCATCTTAGTTGCTGGTCATCACCAAATTCAAGATTTAAAAGGCATCAAAAGTTGTAAGTTTCAAAACCCTAAAATTGCATGTTTCGATTTTTGTCATGGAATTGTTTGGCATGTATGTTCTTTTTTGTCATTTTTCCGCTGTGTGATTGCCTTGTTCATACCATATCATATTCCATCAGTAGTTTGGTCAGGTTAAGCTTAATTGCTATACGCGCAAATTTGGCTCTTTTAGACGCAGAGGTGTTGTAATCTACTTTCATCATCTTGCCAATACTTCCACCAATTTGTCTAAGAATTCTCTTGTGGTAATAATGGAGGGGGAAACCTGGAAAGCAGACCCAGGCTACCACTGAAGTTAGGCTATCATTATTAATCAATAAATCAGGGTGCCAAGGTTGTATAGTTGAGTAGTGACCCATTATGATCCAAGGTCCACCAACAAGAACATTCACATAATCCTTAGTTAAACTGAATTGAATCAGGAACAAATTGTTGTCTAAATCAACTACTTTGTATTGTCCTTTAGGGGTCCAAAGAGAATCTAGCCTATTATCGAACACCTTGTAACTAATATTCCTTCCTAGAAGTCGTACTATAACTGATTTCCTCTAAGTTTTTCTAGTTTGGATTGCAACCTGTCAGATATTTTTAACTTGAGTAAGCCATTTTCTAGGGAAATCAAAATTTCATTATCCCCCTACCTCTCGCAATATGAGTTTTCCTCATCACTCAACAAATCATTGTCTATCTCCTCATCTGAGCTGAAGTCTTGTCCATCTTCAGTAGCTATGGCCAAAGCAACAGTACCATACCTCTTTTTAGCTTTGTGAACTAGAGCATCTTTGAAATAGAGGGGAACTAACTACTGCTTACTCTATATTTTCACAATCTTTCACTCCATTTACTTCCATTAGAACATCATCCTCCTCTTTCCATTTCTTGCATGACCTATCATCTGGTGGAGAGGGAGGAGGAGCCTTCTCAATTGATGATAAGCCCTCACATAAAGCTAGGGTTTCGGCCACCACTGAAAGAGAACCCCAATCTTTTTTAATTTGATGATTATTTGTAAATCACTTGAAATTTTTATCCATATGTAAATCACTTTTGTTTTCTTATATGTTTTCCATAAAATTTTAGTTATGACTTACTTGAATTTCACCTTGTTGTTAATTTTTTAAAATATTGTTTTACTGGTCGTATATCAATTTACTAATAATTTAATGCAAAAATTGATGCTGTCCCTTTTGAAAATAACTAATTAATAATGTTGCAATATTAAGTGATGGGATATTAATTCCATATATTCCATCCACCGGCAACTTTCAAAAACTATTACAAACAATATCAAGACTAATGAATATTAATCTAAAAGTCATCAGCCTTGACTTAAAGTTAAAATTAAACAGGAATATTCATCATTTTGAGATGATGATGGTTTTTTCTTTCACTTTTACTTGGAATTAGAGAAGAAAGAATCGGATTTTACAATATATCTACTTTACGTTATTGTGATAAACCAAAATGAGAGAGGTAAGATGGAAATTGTTGTATGTAACGTTTGGATTCCATGTAAAATGCAACTACATTGTCTTGCTAGAATTTCTTTATGACACCTTTGCTATATATTTGGAATGTGTAAAGGCTGATCTGTTATACATTTTCTACAATCATGATTTTTTATTGGTTGTGAGTTCACAAATATCAGAAGCATGGCTTATAGCAGTTTTTTTAGGGGATTGCTCAAATACAATGAAAAAATGGAAAATGAATTAGCAATAATTGAATATGAAGAAGCAACATCAATTACTTTAATTGATCAATATTTAAAAATGGAGGATGCTAATATAAGCATGATGGAATATGTATTCCTTTTGAGCAAAATCGCAGTTTAACAAATAAGTATTGATAACAAAGAAGTTCAGCAATGTTATGAATAAAGTGAATTTAGGAATCATATGTAATGAAATGCAGGAAGATATTAGAGTTGGACAAACTTACAAAGACAAAGAAACTCTCAGAAAAATTTATGAGATTTTTTTTCCAATAAAAAATGATATCCAATTTAAAATAAAAAAAATCATGTTATAGAAAATAGTTTATTAGTTGCTTACATGATATGTGTAGTTGGCAATTAAACGCAACAAAGAAAGGGAAGACAATTATGGTTACAATATAAAAAAATATACATGTAATCACAATTGTGATTTAAAGCAGAGATTAACTAAGCAATAGGTAAGCTATATCCACCATTATTGTTGACATTATCTAGAAAAAAATATCTAAATGTCAAAACCATATATACTCAAGTAGACCTAATATGGGACATGAAAGATGACTATGGAATCATAGTAAATTATCTAAAAGCTTGGAGATCAAAGCAAAAAACTTTAAACAACATTTGAGGTAAACTTGCCAATTCCAATAATTCATACTTGGTTACTTATACATGTTAATAAATATAAAATTGGGTTTTATTGCAGAGCCAGAAACTCAAGAAAATAAGTCATTTTTCTCTATGTTTTTATAGCTCTAGCTATATCTATAAGGGATTGGTAACATTGTAGGCCATTAATAGTTATTGATAGTACTTTTCTAAAAGTAGCATATTGGGGCATTGATACTTAGTTACTTATACATGTTAACAAATACAAACTCGGGTTCAAATAAGAGATCCATAATTTCTTTAGCATATTAGGGCATTGGCATCAAATATAGCTAATTTAATTAATGTAATAAACAAATCAACTAGAGATGTACCAATTATATTATTACTACAGTATTTAAGTGCTTTAACACAAGAATGGAGTTACACAAATAGAAACATAGCATGACAACTTATGCAAAACTACTTAAAAATCATGAAGATAACCTAAAGAAGGTTTACATTCTTCTATCAAACTGAAGGTAAGATCCTTAAACTTAAATTTATAATTTATACAACCGCTATACCTTATGGAATAAATTTTCTTCTTCAAATCTTTAACTTCACTTTCTTTAATCAATATTTTATTGTTAAAGATTTGTTAGTTCCAATCTATGTGTGAGTTTTTTTGATTAAAAATTGATATATGGCTATGTTATAGGCTTTATATGAGTTTCCTTTTTAGAATTATGAAAATGAGATTTTCATTGATTGTGCACATGTTGGATTAGCTCTATTTGTAATTAAATCTTAAAAGTTTTTCCAAATTTAAAGTTTGGTATACATATGGTATACATATATATACCATTTGTATGCAACTTATGACAGTTTCATAGAATACTTTAATTAATTTAAATATGAAATTTTATTACAGGTGAAGCCATCAAGTAATTTTTAATTTATTGTCTTTGAACTTGAGAAAACATATGCAGTGAATATTGAAAAAAGAACATGCACTTGTAATAGGTTCAAAATATATGAAATGCCATGTGGACATGCATTAATAGTAACGAGAGGTAAGAACTTGGACCCTTATGAATATTACTCATTATACTACACTAAAGATATAATGCTAGCAACTTATGAATGAATTTTTAATTCATTTCCTAATCAAAACAAATTGAACATACTTATAGATATTTAAGATGAAGTTGTGTTGCTACTAGTTGGAAGAATAAAATCAGGAAGACCTAAAAAGAAGAGCATCAAAGTAACATGGTAAAGTAAAATTAAAATGAAATGTGGGAAAAGTGGAAAATATGCCCACAATTGAAAAACATAAAAAAAATGTAGAGATATTCCATAAGAGGCATGCTATATTACTACCTTGACAAGAACGAAAAATAAAATTCTTGTAGAATTGTTTCATTCTTTATTTCAATGCTATTTGTAAATTTACTATAATTTTAAAATACTAATACACATTCATTATTTGAAATTATCAAAATTTGCCATGTTCATTATAAACTGAAAATATATTGTTTGCTTGACGAAAAAAAACTTTCAAGTTAAAATATTGTGATATACAAAAGGTATATATAGGGCATACATATATATACCCTAGGTGTCCCACTTAAGAAACATATGTATATTACTTATATATCACTGTTGTACCTTATGTATAATAATTGTTTAGAACTTTTTATGCATTCACATGTATATATAAAGCTTTAAATTTCACCCAAGTAAAATAATCAGGTGGTCATAATTATTTAGGGAAAATGAGAAAGAGAAAATTTAATAAGAGGGACTTAATAGGAAGTAACTTAATAAAAGAATATGCAAATATGAAAATGGAATAAAAGAAATAGGGAAGGAGGTGATTATAATAAGTAAGGGATTAAATTGTAAATATGAGAAAATGAAATAAAGGGATTAGGAGGAATTTGACATGTGGCATATTCTAGAAGATTTGGGAGTGGTATATAGGAAAAGAGGAGAGGAAACCTATCTTGACTTTTAGTAAAGATTAGTTTGCTCTCTGCTAAGTATATAGAGGATTTCTTTGAGTTGAAACTTGGTTTTATTGATTAGTTAGATAGGAAGAAGAAGGATTAAGGTAAGTTAATGGTTTAATTTAGCTATTAAATATGAAATATTATCATCTTTATCTTTATCTCTTTCTTCATACTCTTAAGTTTTTAAAGGAACATTGTGTTGGATGTAGATATTGAGTTTTGCTATTGCTATTGTTATTGCAAGTTGAAGAAGAGAGTGAAGACAAGGGTAAATGCAGGTTGGAAGGGTAATAATGAAAGATAATAAGGGATTTTATCAAGCTCTGATAGAGGTTTGGGAAACTACTTAACTCATTTGTATATATGTTTGTGTGTGTTGTGCTTGGTATGATTCTACTCTTTAAGACTTGATTTGAGATGTTTGACTAAAAAAGAGTAGTTAAGGATCAAATTGTAGTGTTAATCTTGGTTATTTAGGAAGATTTTCCTTGAAAAATTCATTTGGTTTTGTGCCTTAAGAAGGATTCAATTTTAGAGTCCAATGCTCGTTAATTTTTGTCAATTGCTATTGAATATATTCAACGTTTGTTAAATACTTTTAGATCATTAAAGGCAGTTTCTAAGTGATGAGTTACCAATGGTCTTTTTCGTAGTTTTGTTTTCCAATGCTTATTGAGATTAGTGCCAATGGCCTTTGGGTTTTATAATTTGATTTATTTTCAAGGTTTTACATCTTGCTTGATTTAACAAGTTCTAAAAATTCAACAATGGTTTATATGTTAATATAAATGAGATAATATCCTTTTATAATTTTTTATTGATTGCAAATGTGATAAATCATTATGACTATGCAAGCATTATGGATGATATATTTGGTTTGGCCTGCTAAAGTCTAATGTGGATAGATAGGTGTACCTACACGGGATATTTCACATATGCTTTTATTGAACTATTTAGTGTCTTCTATATGATAATTAGATATCTTCTTGATTGACATGTGATCTTGAGACATATTGTCTTTTCTATTGATACCCATCGAGATCTTTTGTTGATGCCATATAATGATATCTTTTGTTTTTTTATCCACACCTATAGATGAGTGGACAGACTACAAAATTTGTTTAGTCAGCAAATGATAAGTTATATGATAGTTAGTTGGGAGCTTAAACATCAGTTTGACTTACTATTTGGGCATGATCAAAGCATTTTAATAAGGTTGAAGTCTCAGTTGTGGTAAATCCTTGTATGTTCTATACTTATATTATATATTAGTTTATTTGTCATCTACTACATATGTTCAATCATGTTTTGTTTATTCTTTTGTATGTGGAGCTTTGACCACTTATGTGAGAGATCATCTAAGGTGAGTTTTCCATACTAAGCATACATGCTTAGTACGGTAGTTTACACCGAGTAGTTCAAAAGGACAGAGAAGTCGATCAAGAGACATCTATAATGGCTAAGTTGGATGCACTATAAACATATTTCCTTATATAATAGTTAAAGACCTCAATGTTTATATTTTTGTTTAGGACCACTTAATATGTAAAGAATATGTATTAGAACATCTTTTGGCTCTTATATATAAAGATATTTGGTAACAATAGAAAATTATCTGATGATTGACTACTACTAATGCTTATGTTTGTATTGATGCATAACTATTTATCTGTATGCCTAAGATGGAAAGTGATGTAACTAAGAAATTGTATAAGTGTTTGTATGGAGTTAGTTTCTAAGGGAAGACTTGTATGAACAGTGTATATGTTATTATAGGGAAGGGTGTTATAGTATACATACGATACACACACCCATCTTTTATATCATATGTCTTACTATGTTTTCTTATAATACTACTGAGTTAATTATACAAACTATTAAAGCATAGTATTATAATCATAAACTTACAACATAATATTTACAAAAATTTGGATCATAATCATTTTTAACCTAGTATATTCAATGCCAACATTGTACAAAATCCTATACAAAAATATTACATATTGTAATAATAATCATTTGACACATTTTTAACAAAAATAATAAGTATAATTGTAGGTTAGTAAAACCAACTTCAACACTCTAATATCTTTTACTTCTTTATCAAGCACCTTCTTTTTAACTTTTTTTTTCTTAGGGTTTCTTATGGGCATCTTAGGTTTGCTTTGAATAATACTATAAGTATTGGATTTTTGTATGTCTAGGTATGGTTATTGAAAATAGAATTTTTACGCGAGTAGGGATAATTAAATATTTCAAGGATAGAAATAAGTGATAAAAAGGGTATTATAGAATAAATTTGGTAAAAGGAGGAAAAAATTGTAAATAAGTAAAAAAGTTAAAAAAAATGGATTAAATTGTAATTTTAGTAACAAAAATGAATTTAAGGATTAAAATGAAAGAAAATTTGATTTATATGTTGAAAATATGAAAAGGATGATGAAATATGCTTAACCAAGAGAAAATAAGGATAAGACAGTAATTATGGAAAAAGATGCAACTTTAAAGACATAAAGGTAATCTTGATAAATGTTGGGACTTAGATTTAATTATAACAAAAGATGGAGACATAAACATAATTATGACAAAAATCTAATAATTAGGGGTAAAAATGTAATTTCATTCAAAATTATAGATGTTAGTGAAAATTTTGAAAAATTAGTAGGAAAACAAAGAATTATGGTAAATGAAGTAATTAATTGAAGAAAGGAAATAACATTAAAAAGAAATTAAGAGTAATTTAGAAATTTAGTGAGATGGGATTATGTTAAGTAAATGTAAATAGAGAAATTAATTATTTTGGATTAAGTATAGTTTGGAAATTGATCGAAAGAAAAGAAGAAATGAAATTACATGGACTAAATGGTAAATTGACATTGATAACTACAAGAGAAAATTGAGGAAAAAATTGTTATAGCAGTAATTAGTAGTAGAAAAGTAGAGACTTAATTTGGTTAAGTCACATATAATAGTAGAAATGAAAATAAATTGACTTAATAAATTAAATGTGTAATTTTTAATAAGAGAAACCAAAATACTAAATATAATTGAGAAAACAACTCGAAAGGGAAATAGGTAAAATACTAAAAAAATAAATTAAGTGTTTAATAATGCTATGGTTGTCAAAATAGGGAAATATAAATTATTAAGTTTAAATAAAATGTGGAGTGCAAACATGTCATACAAATGTGCAAATAAGAATTGAAGTAGAATCTTGGTGATTGAATTGAAAGAAGATAATAATGCTAAATATAATAGCATATAGGTATGAAAAGGAAAAAATTCAATATGGTACATGAAATAGAATTGAGTATTAACCCAGTACAAGAGAAGAAACATGGGCGATGGATTAACAATACAAATGAGAAAGTAATGAAACAGAAGGAGATTAGAGGAATAAAGTAAAAAAGAACGAGAATAGTAAACCGATAAAAACAAAGAGAATAGAATGAAACTAAATGTACAGCAAGAAAAGACAAAACATAAGTGAACTAAGTTAGAATAATTAAGTTACCTATGTATGAATAGAAGTAAATAAAGGCTGTCAATAATGCAAACTAAAGGAGAGAGACAAGAAATGTCGAGAAATTTTAAAATAAAGAATTGACAGAAACTAAAGTATAAGGAAGATGTCATAGAAATATAACCATTAAAATTTTTGTGTGTGAAACTTTTTGTGAATTTTATTAGTTGGTTATCCACCAATCGGCATTATATGTTTAGCATGTAGTTGTTTAATGCTCGTAGAGACTTAAGATATATAGACAAGAGTTCGAAGGGACAGGCGCTGGATACGACCAAAATGTTAGTGTAAGCCCTAGCCCCAATACATTGTTATAAAGCATTTAATTTAATAAATGAGGCATTTGTTTTATCTATTGTATTCCTGTGCATATCAATTGATAGAACTATCCAAGAATGTTGTTTCAGTTTAAGTTATCATGTGTGAGGCACATGGTTGTAAGACCTTGAAACAAATGAGACTTCATTCTAAATATCCTTAGTCAGTCATTGTTATGGGAATAACAAATGAATTAAGACTAGTATGCTCTCTCTGATAAGTTGAGTTATGTCTTACGGATCATAAGGACAAGAGTGTCAATCAGAGATCATAGATACATGTTTAGAACACGGTATCTGAATTAGATCCACTCATGAGAACACTACATGGTACAAGTCATAAGTGTTTCTCATATGCAAGTTTTGTATCGGAGTTCTTAGACCTGAAATCTCTATGAAACTCTTTATGAATTACTGTGTACTTTGACATACACCTAACGTGCTCGTAACAGAGTGACAAGTACGGGTATGATTGGGTATGCATTAATTCATGTTAGAGAGCATGAGAGAAGTGAAGGGATTACCCCTCTCAATAAGAGAGAGAATATCATCGGCCACTTGATCAGTGAACTGAGAAGTGTATGGCCATACCGAGATGAAATAATGAGTAATCATTATTTATCTGAGAGTTCAGTGTCACTGGAATATCAAGAAAGGAATTAATATATATAAGGATGACTGGTTCCATGCCTTATATTAATTCTGATATTTATGGGTAAGGGACTATGCAAAATTGCATTAGGTCACTAAATGCCATATGCATTTTCATTTAATTTGGAATGCTATAATATCTTGCTAGAGAATATATATAGCCTTTGAATTAATTTATTAATTCATTGCCAACATTAAATGGACCTATAGGATCGCACACAAAGCATTGGGCTTAAAATATTTAAATTGTGTATTGGAAATTTGGACTTTTATTTAAAGTCAAATTAATGCATAAAATGGGTAAACAGATTTTTGCCTAAAACAGCTAGGCAAAATCGTGGCTTAAGCAAAATCGCACCTGTTTTAGGCAAAAAGAAACTGTTTTGGCTTAAGCAAAATCGCACTTGTTTTAGGCAAAAAGAAACTGTTTTTACAGATTTGCCTAAAACAGCTAGCTGTTTTAGGCAAATATGTGAAACGAGTTTTTTTACCTAAAACAGCAAATATGTTGGTCACGAGAGAAATTTGTTGGCATGTGCTAGGTTTAATTTCAATTGATTAATTATCTATGTATAATTAAGTTAATTGAGTATTAAATCCTAATTTGTATTTAATCAAAATATAATACTTGAGAGGGAATTAAAGTAGCCAAAATTCAAACTAAAATACTAGTTGAATTCGGCAACTTATTTTACCTTAAATAAGTAAGTTTGTTTTGATTAAATGACTAATGCCATTTGAATTTAAATTCTAATGGAATTTAAATTAGGATATATCTCTTAATTAGGAAGTGATGAAGGCTGAAATTAACACTCTATTTTTGGCACTCACACTTGACCTAAATTGAGTGATATATATTAATGAATTAAATGAATAAAAGGTATGCCATTTTGCTATTTTTCTCTCTTGGCCGAAATACTCAAGGGGAAAGAAATCTTTCTTGTTCTCTTGTGTTCTCGGGCTGAAACAGTAACCTAAAGGAAGAACAAAATCAGATCTTGTGGCTTCAAATCATTCCCATTGCCGAATACACAATCATAGAGCTAGCACTCTTGATTTTAAGCCATCTTTACAAGTGTGTGTGTGAGAATAGAGGGAGTGGCGTAAAGGCTGTTCCTTGGCATTGGTGGTGAAGATCTAAGGTGGACATATCCTTCTTGGTTTCTGGTCATCATCAAAATCAAGTTTTAAAGGCATCTAAAGTTGTAAGTTTAAAACTCTAAAATTGCATGTTTCGATTCTAGCTTTGGATATGTATGGTATGTATGATTAAATTTTTTTTTGTTTTCCGCTGTGCCATCATGAGATTCATACCATGTCATATTCCATCAGTGGTATCAGAGCCTAAACATGCTTATTTTAGTGCTTTAGATGCATGAAAAAATTAATTAAAAATCGTCATTATGAAAACATGCAAATCTGAAATTTTCTGTTTTGAGTTTTTTGCATTGTTTTGGTGTAAAAACGATTTTAATTGATTAGATAGGTATTATAATTAATATGACATGTTAATATACTGTCCTAAGATGTTATTAGGGCTGGTAATGGTCGGATTTAATTATTTATACCTGATGGTACATGTTAATTATGAAACTAGGTGCTAGTTGGCATGTAAATTGCTAGTTTAACAACTAGTTTTCAAAATTAAATGTAAAAACGTTTTTGGGATGTTTATAAGTGATTTTTGAAGATTAAATATCAGGTCTAGACATGTTTTAAATTTGGTTTTAATTCTGGTCCATGAAAATTTAATTGATTAATTTTAAAATCACTTAAAACTATGTCTAGTTTGTGTTTGTTACATGTTTAATCAACATTGTTTGTTTTGTTTTGATTAAAATGGTAAAAACACATTTAGATTAAAATGGTACAGAATATTAAATCAATGTTTATGGAATTATTTAGATTATTAAATGACTCATAAAATTGATTTAAATGTTTGTGCATTTTATGGCATTACATAAGCATTAAACAACTAGTTTTTGTTGTTTGTTTGTTTTTGCATGAATGACGTGTACTATATATGTGTTCTTCATGATTTTATTTTTAATTCATGTTAGCACATATTATATGTATTTTTAATGTTTATGGGCTGTATGTCATAAAATTAAAAATGGCAAAATTGGAAATTATACTAGAGTTGATTTATGGCACAAATCTAACTACTTTGTGTTTTGGGCTTTTAAGAGAACTTATTCAATAAGAGGATTTAGTCCATTGGACTTCGGCCCAGGCCCATCACAGGGTCATCTCTTAAAGGTTCAAGTACACAATTTCCATTAATGGGCTTGGCTAAATTAAATAAATTTGGACTTTGTTTTATCCATGAATGCTATGTATATTTATTTGCTAGTTTGGTGTGATGAATGGATATGCATGGTGCATTCATGGGCCCTGGGTTTTTGTAATTAAATATGGCCTGCGAGCCATTATGTTTTATTGTAAAAGTTTCATTTATTTCTTAGAATAGAATATACTTGAAGACTTTGTAAATCAAGATGAAGCCCACCGGAGTGGAGAAGCCCAACTCGAAGATTCTTATGTAATAGTATATAATCTTAGTTGTAGGTTTTTTGGCCCATGTTTGTCACGCTTTACTTTATGCAATTATATATATATGCATGCTATGTATGGATTACAAAGTGTATGCCATGTAAGCCGTAATAAAATGAATCCCTAAAAATAGTAAGTCACAAAGTTGCCTTCCTAATTCAAAACATGTCAAGGCATCGATCATTGGTCACGTAGACTAGGAGTCCTAGATGCGCCCGATTATCTTTGTGAGGCATGGGTTGTGAATGTAGGTTGGACTTAACATGGAAAGGGATGCCCAGACCTAGGCAACTAATAAATGGGTTGTGCTATAACATCTTAAGATGTTAGCCCATTTGATCCAAGAGTCATGTACGAGACATGATTGGAGTTTTCCTACCTAAGTAACTTAACTTGTTAGGTGTACAAGCTCAGCTTGACTAATAAGTTGTTGTGAAAAGTGGATCTTGGCCCACATTAAATCACTAACGCGAATTATTTAAAGGGATATTAATTCGGTTTGTGGGATCATAAATAAGACCTCATTTAATCTTGCTAAATTTTATTGTAGATTGAAAATGGCATCTTCAAACAACAATTTTTCATTGCGATCGGTCCTTGAAAAGGACAAATTGAATGGCACCAATTTCATAGACTGGTCTCGAAACTTAAGAATAGTTCTTAAGCAAGAGAAGAAGTCGTATGTTTTGGATGCACCCTTGCCTGATGAACCAGGAAGGAACGCCTCTGCGGTTCAAAAGGAAACTTTTGAGACCAAGAAGAGCGACTCCAACGATGTGACCTGTCTGATGCTGGCCACTATGGTGCCTGAATTGCAAAAGCAATTTATGGACCAAGAGGCCTATGCGATCATGGTGTACCTCAAGGAGATGTTCCAAGAGCAAGCTCGTCACGAGAGGTTCGTGACAACAAAGGCCTTAATTTCTTGCAAGATGGCTGAGGGTACTCCTGTTAGTACCCATGTACTTAAGATGAAACGGTATCTTGATACTCTTGAGAAGCTTGAGGTACTAGTGCCAAAGGAATTGGCCACTGACTTGATCTTAGGATCTTTGCCTGCTGCTTATGATCCATTTGTGATGAATTATAACATGCATGCAATGAACAAGTCAGTCACTGAGCTTCATGGGATGCTTAAGAATGCTGAAGAAAACATTCGAAAGACCAATCCCGTACTAATGGTTCAAAAGGGAATTAAGAAGGGACCTGATAAGGGAAAGGGAAAGGGAAAGGGAAAACCCAAGTCATTTGGGAGTGCACCTCAGGCCCAATCCAAGCCCAAGGCGTCAAAACTCAAAGAGAGTGAGAGCACTTGCTTCCATTGCAACAAGATAGGGCATTAGAGGAAGAATTGCGCTCTCTTTAAGGAAGAACAAAAGAAGAATGGAGCCAAGGCGTCCAGTTCTGGTATTTTTGTTGTTGAAATTAACCTTTCTATTTCTACCACTTGGGTATTGGATACCGATTGTGGTTCTCACATTTGTTCAAATGTGCAGGGGTTAAGAAATAGGAGGTTACTTAGGAAGAATGAAGTGGACCTCCGTGTGGGGAATGGAGCACGAGTTGCTGCCATGGAGATAGACGACTATCACCTCACTTTACCTTCCGGACTTTGTATTGTTTTGAATAATTGTTATTATGTGCCTGCTATGAGCAGAAACATTATTTCAGTTTCATGTTTGGATAATGATGAATTTGATTTTGTTATTAAAAATGGCAATGCTCATATTCGTCGCCAAGGCATTTCTTATGGCAATGCCATGTTGCAAAATGGCCTTTATATCCTTGATTTACAAAACAAAGAGTCCATATACAACATTAATACAAAGAGGGTTAAATCAAACGAATTGAACCCTACTTACTTCTGGCATTGTCGCTTAGGACATGCAAACGAAAAATGCATTTCAAGACTCCACAAAACTGGAGTGCTTGGGTCATTCGACTTAGAGTCTTATGATACATGCGAGCCATGTTTGCATGGAAAAATGACAAAGAGTCCTTTTAATAAAAAAGGCGAGAGGACTACTGGCTTATTGGAACTAATACATACCGATGTATGTGGACCTATAAGTACACATGCTAGAGGTGGTTTTAGCTACTTCGTGACATTCACAGATGACTTCAGTAGATATGGCTATGTCTATCTAATGAAGTACAAGTCTGAAACTTTTGAGAAATTCAAAGAGTTTAAGAACGAAGTAGAAAACCAACTTGGCAAAAGTATAAAAGCCATTCGATTAGATCGAGGTGGCGAATACTTAAGCCAAGAGTTTGACAGTCATCTAAAGGAGTGTGGTATTATTTCACAGCTCACTCCTCCTGGAACACCTCAATGGAATGGTGTGTTCGAAAGGAGAAATCGAACTCTGCTGGACATGGTTCGATCTATGATGAGTCAAGATAATCTTCCTATCTCTTTTTGGGGTTATGCATTAGAAACTGCTGCATTTCTATTGAACCGTACTCCAACTAAAGCAGTTGAGAAGACACCATACGAGGTATGGACTGGGAAAGAACCCAATATGTCTTTTCTCAGGATTTGGGGATGTGAAGCACATGTTAAGAAATTAACATCCAAAAAACTAGAGTCCAAATCCACTGTCTACTTGTTTGTGGGTTATCCTAAAGAAACAAAGGGATACTACTTTTACTCACAAGCCGAGAACAAAGTATTTGTTGCTCGCAAGACTGTTTTCTTGGAAAAGGAGTTCCTTCTCAAGAAAGACAGTGGGAGTAAAGTAGTACTTGGAGAAATTCAAGCACCACAAACTCCTATAGAGGATGGTTTGGAAATGGGATCAAGTTCACAACCAGTTGTGGAACAAGAACCCATTACATAAGAACCTAGAAGGTCCGGTAGTGTACGTCAGGAGATTGAGAGATATGGATTTCTAATCACTGACAGTGACACTATTGAGTTAGTAGATCGTGAGGATCCTACTACCTACCGAGAAGCTATTGAGAGCCCAGACTCGGAAAATTGGCTTGAAGCCATGAAATTCGAGATGCAATCAATGTACGATAACCAGGTTTGGACCTTGGTTGATCCACCGGAAGGTGCTAAGGTAATTGAATGCAAGTGGCTATTCAAACTCAAAGCTGATAAGACCTACAAAGGTAGACTAATAGCAAAAGGTTTTCGACAAACTCATGGTGTAGACTATGACGAGACCTTTTCGCCTGTAGTCCTGCTCAAATCCATTCGGATCTTGCTTGCCATAGCTGCATATCATGATTATGAGATATGGCAAATGGATGTCAAAACTGCTTTCCTTAACGGAAATTTACTTGAGGATGTGTATATGACACAGCCTAAAGGTTTTGTCAATCCCAAGCATCCTAAGAAGGTTTGCAAGCTTCAAAAATCCATTTATGGATTAAAGCAAGCATCCCGAAGTTGGAATCTTCGTTTTGATGAGGCAGTCAAAGAATTTGACTTCATCAAGAACGAAGATGAGCCTTGTGTGTACAAGAAGGTTAGTGGGAGCATAGTAGTATTTCTGGTCCTATATGTGGATGACATCCTTCTCATTGGGAATGACATTCCAACATTGCAAAAGGTTAAGCAATGGTTGGGAAAATGTTTCTCAATGAAAGACTTAGGTGAAGCCGAGACAATACTTGGTATTCGAATCTATAGAGATAGATCGAATCGGCTCTTGGGACTAAGTCAAGAAAAGTATATAGACAAAGTACTAAAGCGTTTTAGTATGGGAGACTCAAAGAAAGGGTACATACCTTTGGCTTTGGGAGTTCCTTTGACTAAAGAACAGTGCCCTAAAACCAAAGAGGAAAGGGACAACATGAGTAGAATCCCATATGCATCTGCTATTGGATCTATCATGTACGATATGTTATGTACTAGATTGGATGTTGCTCATGCACTGAGTATAACCAGTAGGTTTCAGCAAGACCCTGGTATGAAGCACTGGTCAGCGGTAAAAGGGATTCTGAAGTACCTGCGAAGGACTAAGGATCACTTCTTGGTGTATGGTGGTCAAGAAGAGCTCGTCATACAAGGTTATGTCGATGCTGCTTTTCAGACCAGCACTCAGGATTCTAGATCGCAATCTGGGTTTGTTTTTGTTTTGAACAGTGGTGCTGTCAGCTGGAGAAGCTCGAAGCAAGAAACCATTGCCGACTCAACTACAGAATCTGAGTATATTGCAGCAAGTGAGGCTGCAAAAGAGGCTGTTTGGATTAGAAATTTCATTTCTGGATTAGGAGTGGTCCCAAGCATCCTAGATCCATTAGAAATTTTATGTGACAACAACGGGGCCATAGCACAGGCCAAGGAGCCCCGGTCACACCAGAAATCCAAACACATACTCAGGAGGTACCACCTGATCAGAGAAATCATTGATCGTGGGGACGTTAAGGTTAGCAAGATAGCAAGTGAAGACAATGTAGTAGATCCTTTGACGAAACAATTGCCTCCAAATCTGCACGAAGCTCATTTGAGAGCGTTCGGTCTTAGGGCTATGCCCAATTGGGACTAGTGCTAGTGGGAGATTGTTAGTGTAAGCCCTAGCCCCAATACATTGTTATAAAGCATTTAATTTAATAAATGGGGCATTTGTTTTATCTATTGTATTCCTGTGCATATCAATTGATAGAACTATCCAAGAATGTTGTTTCAGTTTAAGTTATCATGCGTGAGGCACATGGGGTTAAGACCTTGAAACAAATGAGACTTCATTCTAAATATCCCTAGTCAGTCATTGTTATGGGAATAACAAATGAATTAAGACTAGTATGCTCTCTCTGATAAGTTGAGTTCTGTCTTACGGATCATAAGGACAAGAGTGTCAATCAGAGATCATAGATACATGTTTAGAACACGGTATCTGGATTAGATCCACTCATGAGAACACTACATGGTACAAGTCATAAGTGTTTCTCATATGAAAGTTTTGTATCGGAGTTCTTAGACCTGAAATCTCTATGAAACTCTTTATGAATTACTGTGTACTTTGACATACACCTAACGTGCTCGTAACAGAGTGACAAGTACGGGTATGATTGGGTATGCATTAAATCATGTTAGAGAGCATGAGAGAAGTGAAGGGATTACCCCTCTCAATAAGAGAGAGAATATCATCGGCCACTTGATCAGTGAACTGAGAAGTGTATGGCCATACCGAGATGAAATAATGAGTAATCATTATTTATCTGAGAGTTCAGTGTCACTGGAATATCAAGAAAGGAATTAATATCTATAAGGATGACTGGTTCCATGCCTTATATTAATTCTGATATTTATGGGTAAGGGACTATGCAAAATTGCATTAGGTCACTAAATGCCATATGCATTTTCATTTAATTTGGAATGCTATAATATGTTGCTAGAGAATATATATAGCCTTTGAATTAATTTATTAATTCATTGCCAACATTAAATGGACCTATAGGATCGCATACAAAGCATTGGGCTTAAAATATTTAAATTGTGTATTGGAAATTAATTTGGACTTTTATTTAAAGTCAAATTAATGCATAAAATGGGTAAACAGATTTTTGCCTAAAACAGCTAGCTGTTTTAGGCAAATCTGTAAAAATAGTTTTTTTGCCTAAAACAGCTAGCTGTTTTAGGCAAATCTGTTAAGCCACGATTTTGCCTAAAACAGCTAGCTGTTTTAGGCAGATATGTGAAACGAGTTTTTTGCCTAAAACAGCAAATATGTTGGTCATGAGAGAAATTTGTTGGCATGTGCTAGGTTTAATTTCAATTGATTAATTATCTATGTATAATTAAGTTAATTGAGTATTAAATCCTAATTTGTATTTAATCAAAATATAATACTTGAGAGGGAATTAAAGTAGCCAAAATTCAAACTAAAATACTAGTTGAATTCGTCAACTTATTTTACCTTAAATAAGTAAGTTTGTTTTGATTAAATGACTAATGCCATTTGAATTTAAATTCTAATGGAATTTAAATTAGGATATATCTCTTAATTAGGAAGTGATGGAGGCTGAAATTAACACTTAATTTTCGGCACTCATACTTGACCTAAATTGAGTGATATATATTAATGAATTAAATGAATAAAAGGTATGCCATTTTGCTATTTTTCTCTCTTGGCCGAAATACTCAAGGGGAAAGAAATCTTTCTTGTTCTCTTGTGTTCTCGGGCTGAAACAGTAACCTAAAGGAAGAACAAGATCAGATCTTATGGCTTCAAATCATTCCCATTGCCGAATACACAATCATAGAGCTAGCACTCTTGATTTTAAGCCATCTTTGCAAGTGTGTGTGTGAGAATAGAGGGAGTGGCGTAAAGGCTGTTCCTTGGCATTGGTGGTGAAGATCTAAGGTGGACATATCCTTCTTGGTTGCTGGTCATCATCAAAATCAAGTTTTAAAGGCATCTAAAGTTGTAAGTTTAAAACTCTAAAATTACATGTTTCGATTCTAGCTTTGGATATGTATGGTATGTATGATTAAATTTTTTTTGTTTTTCGCTGTGCCATCATGAGATTCATACCATGTCATATTCCATCACAAAATTGTACAGTGAAGGAGACAATTTTGTATTTTTATATGTGGCATATATATGAGATTGGATTTTGTATGAGTATTGTATTGGAATAATGTTTAAATTATATTGTGATAATTATTATATAAGGATGTGACATAGCAAATGTTACATAAGTGCATCTCTGCTATAGTGGGTATAAATAAATGTATGATGTGAAATGACATAAATATGACTCTAGATTCTGACATAGAGTTTTGCTGTGATAAAAGCATACGAAAAAGGTTATACAATAAGCACCATAAAGAGGGTTAAGTCATAGATAAAGTAATTCAAATATGTTACTAAATCTTAAAAGATAAACAATCGAATTGGTAGATCGATGTGATTTCGTTTCCCAATTGAGGGATATGTAGGAAGCGTGGAATATACTGTTACATGCATTGAACCCCTGATTGGTATCCGACTTGTTTTCAAAAGCCTTCCTTTAGGACCCGAGACCGGTTGAAGGTTCATTTAACTCGTGAAGGCTGTTGCTCTATAACGAATAGGGATTCAACCTATTTTGCCAAGTCTTGGGCCTTAAAAAGGGTTGAGACAATGCTCAGGATATCTCTATGCCATTGTTGGCAATCAACCTATAAAGGTGTTTGTTGGGCACCACAAGGTAGGTATCATGGAGTCACCATCCAATAAAATATTGTGAAATGAGTTATATCAGAGATAAATTCGAGACCTCACTATTATTCATACCCTTGGTCAATGTTATATAAATGGGATTAATTATTTTATCTCTATTCCCACATGAGTTGTCGTGCTAGAAAAATAAAAGGTACAACCATTCATGTTAGAAAGCCATAAAGCGTTTTATATTAAAAGCAGTAAAGACATGGCATAGAAAGAAGTAAAGGCATGCCATAAAAAGTAGTAAAATTATAATGAATAAATAAATCATACATAAAACAAGTAGTTCATTTACAATGTTCATTTTGATGGAAATGTTGGTCCTTGCATGCATATTTATAAAACAAAAAATTTTTAGTGTATTTTTGGAGTAAAAATGGAGATATTTGATCCCTCGCGGTTTTAGAAAAAGAATCTTGTTGGTTAATTTTAAGGTAAAAGAATCATTTGTATTAATAAAGAATCTTTACTTTTACATTTTACTTTTGGATGGAAAAAATGGGATATTGGTCCCTTTTTTATTATAGAAAAATCATATTGAAACTTGTATAAATTATTTGGTTAGTTTTTAGGTTGGCATTCGAAAAATCATTTATTATTACAGACCAATTTCAAAATAAAAAAAACAAAATTAAATTAAAGATTTACAAATAACCTTGACTCATTTGCCACGGCGTTTAAATGCCTCCACCCGCCTCGGGCATGTGTGCGTGGTGAAAAAAAGGATGTGAAATATAAGGGTCAGTGATAAATAAATAAAGAATAGTTTATGTGTGTGTGTAATTGAACAAAATAAGATAAAATAATCATACATCTATTTTACTTATTAAAATAAAATAAAAAAATAAAATTGAACAAAATAAGATAAAATAAATAAAATGAAGTGCAGTAAATATTATATATCTATATATATATTATTGTTATTAGAATTACTATAATTTCATTTTGTTTATTATATACATATTTATTATTTTATACCCCCTCTCTCTAATAATAAAATAATATGTATATAATAAACAAAATGAAATAATAGTAATTCTAATAATAATAATAATAATAATAATAATAATAATAATAATAATAATAATAATAATAATAATAATAATAACAATAATAATAATAATAATAATAATAATAATAATAATAATAAAATTAATGATAATAATAGTAACAATAAAAAGAAATTGCAATAATAAAATAAAAGAAATAAAGGGAAAAGATAGGAATGGCATGCAAAGTTGGCCCAAATATGAATAGTGCCATGCAATAAAAATAGGTGTGAGAGTCATGAGTAGTGGGTGGTAATAGAAAATCAAAGGTGAAAGGCTTTTAGCAACAGGACAAAATGAGTGTCGCCAAAAGCCTAGAGTCAAGAAGTTAGAATTAGCAGAAGCAAGGAAGGAGAATTTTAGTGATAGGACAAAACAAGTGTCGCTCAAGGCTAGTGAAGGAACCTTTTAGAGACAAAAAAAATTGAATGTTGCAAACAGAATTGGAAAAAACAAACTTATGCAGGAAACAAAAAAACTCAATTTTAGACCTATTTTAATTCACATAACTAGAGGTGAGTATGGATCGATTAACCAGTTCATGAGCAAAAAAATTAACCAATCCATTAATATCGATTTTTTAAAATTACTAACCATTAACCAATCTGTTACATTCGGTTAATTAGTCCATCGATTTTAGTTTTTCGATTTGGTTAAACAATATTTTTTGGTTAACCATTAAAATTTATAATATAAATTTATATAAAAAAGAAAAATTTTAATTCAATTTCAATTATGCAAAGTAATTTAAAATAAAAATTACAAAACAAACATAATTTACTAGCAAAAATTCATATTTTATAAATTAATAGCTAATATTATAAAATAGATTTGATATTTGTTGGAAAGTAACATGCTTGATGTGACGCGCATCGCAGCTACTACTCGCTTCTGGTTGGGTTTTCGTAGGCTCGCTTTTAGGGCCCGAGATTGGAGGAGGCTCACTTTAACTCATAAATTGGCCACTTCACAATAAAAAGGGATCAAACCTAGTTTATTATCGGTGGTCAACCTATGAAAGCATATACTAATGGGCCTAAAAAAGGTAGATGCCATGGAGTCGCCACCCAACAGAACGTTAGGAACGAAATCTCAACCTTTTAATGCCCAAAAAGAGATTCGTTTTTGGGGCATCACTCTTATTAGGCATCTTGGTTAGATGTTATTTTATAATTGAGTTTTAAAATTAATCCCCTCTCATCTCTCACACGATGCAAT
The DNA here is from genome assembly GCA_037975025.1 of Excoecaria agallocha. NCBI lineage: Eukaryota > Viridiplantae > Streptophyta > Magnoliopsida > Malpighiales > Euphorbiaceae > Excoecaria > Excoecaria agallocha. The sequence goes on from CM075819.1 coordinate 26,794,000, forward strand.
TGATAAAATTTAAATAAACATCCCATTTAAACAAAATAATAAATACTTAAAGTAAAATCCTACTTAAAAATTATTACATAAGCAAATTTTCCTATAGCATCAAGCACAAACAAATAAATATACATACATAAATCGGGGACTTGATTTGATTTAGGAACATTAGTTCCCTTATACATATTTTACAAAAATTATAAGTTTATTCTGTATGGATTTGAGCTAAAATTGGACATTGGTCCCTGTTCTAGAATAAAAAACCCAATTGACTTAATAAAAAACATATTAATGTCTTTTTATTTTTTCATGCACAAAAAGCCTTTTCTACTAACAATTATAACCCTGAAAATAATACATGCAAAATGAAATATCAAATAAACAAAAACAATGGGGAAAATTAAATAATAAATAAAAAACCATAATGAGTAAATAAAATAGTACTTAATCGAAATAACTAGGGGGTGAAAATGGTGGCCAACTTGAGAGCACGACTTTTTATGCAAAAAATCATAAAAAAACCCTTTGTAGCAAAGGTACCAAGTACTCAGAAAATCACATCAAAAGGACAAATTAATTAATACCCCTAAATAACATGATAAATATAATTACATGCTTATTTATACAAACAGAAAATATTCAGGTATATAATCACATCATACAGGCACAAAATCACATCAAATAGTGTATAAATATGATAAAAAACAAATAAATGGTATAAAAACACATAAAAGCATAAAATATGCGAAAAAATGCCTAAAAAACTCTCACAGATGGCCAAAGCAAGTGAGGGACGACCTCAAAGAAGTAAGGGACGGGATGAAGAGACAGGCCCAAGTCGTCTATTGGGTTGTCTTCCTATCCATCACCTCTGGACAAAACCAAAAATGTAGGTTTCATGGAAAAAATGCAGAAAATCACATAAAATGGATTTCTAGCCTTAAGTAAGGATCCCTAAGGTCCTAAATCATGTTACAACTAATTTATCATAATCAAACATGCATCAATCACACCAAAAATTAGATAATTATTAAATTAAAAAAATAAGAGAAAAAGCTTCACATGTACAACAATTGAGGAATCCAAGAACCTATCATACCTCTAATATATTTAATAGTCTAGAAACACATCACATCTCAATTAAACATGCGTATCATTTGAATTATAGTAATGCAAACATGCCAATATACATCAAGGAATCATGTGATTATGCAAATTGAATTATAAAGAGCGAAAGTAAGAGTGAGCCAAGAATGTTACCCTTAGAAAATATTCTGACTCTGTGATTATTGTAGTCTAGATCTCAACTCTGATTTATGATTATTGTTCTCAAAAGAAAGAAAGAATTTTTTTGTGTGTGTGTATTTCAATCAAGAATTGCTAGAGCAAAAGGTTAGAGAGAGAAAGAAATCAATTCTTCTTCTCCTTTAAGGTGGCTCTCCCAAAGAAAAGTGATTCCCCCTTTCTCAAACCCTTGATTTTTAATTTTATACCTTATGAAGATTTTGAGTTGAATTTCAACTCAAAACTCTCCAAATCTAGAGATAAAATCCTATAAATTCGGAACCCCATATTCAGGGATAAAAACTCATGAGAATTCTGGGTGTCAAGCTAGGGATGGGCATCCCTTAACACTAAACCCAAAATTTCCTAAAATACCCATTTGAGCCCATAAACAAGGGTCCCTCAAGTGATAGATGGTCATTTGCCACTTGTAAAGGTATAAAATTAGGTTTTTATGTTCATTTTGCAAAACTCTTGAAAATATTTAAAAATACTTTAGAATCTTTGAGAAAAAGTGAGAAATTCATGATTGGAACTTCGAGATCCAAATCTGTTGTTAGTAATATGCTATTTCCTCATCATCGAGTAACCTTAATCTAGGTTGCCTTGGGTCATGACATCTACAGTTACCCTTAATTTTGGGGAGCTGGTGCACTGGTGCCAAAGCTCCCCAAAATTTAGAGTAAAAGGAAAAAGACATGTACCTGAGGCAGCAAGTCTCTTGGTTGATTAAAACATGTATCTTTTGAGGCAGTGAGTCTCTTGGCTGGGTAGTTATCGTCAGCTTATTGATGTGTTAACCTAAATTGACTGTTCGATTAGCACTTGAGGCATATAGAACTGGAATAAATTGATTAACTCTAATTAGTGCTCGGGGTATGCAGAATTATATTATTTGAATGTGTCTAATTAGCACTTGGGGTATGCATAATCGAGATGATTTGAGACCAACTCTATTAAAGTTGGCGAGTATCCACTTGTCTAATTAGTGCCTGAGGCATGTAGATTGAGATAAGAAAGGAGGTATTCCCTTATTAGCATTTGGGGAATACAAAATCAGGTATTTTAGATGTGTTTGATTAGTGTATGGGGCATGTAGAATCAAAGCGATTTGTTGTATTTGGCTGAAATTAGAGTCATCCTGCAACATCAAATGAGGTCATTAGAGTAATATTTGATTAGTGTTGACTTTTAACCAATCCATTGGCTAATTACCTCAGTGAGGTATAAGTGCTTCTCTCTCAAAGCAATGTTCCACTAGAAAGATTTTTGATGAATAAGCATTTATCTAGTAGGGAGATTTTTAACAAACATGTGTTTGTGAGGAGTCACTGAGGTGCTGGAGATCATTGTGGCAAATATGCATCTGTGAAAAGTCACTGAGATTTGAGAGACCATTCTGGTAAACTCACTAATGCATCTTGTCTAATAGTTCTTTGTTGTCAACATCAGCCTTGTGACACTTTGTGTTCAGATTGAAACACCTCATGCTTCGATGAAGGGTGAAGTTTGCTCTATTTTATAGTGAATGGACCCCTATTTGGGTAATTCTTTATGGTAGAGATAGGTGCCTTTATTCTTTCTTGTTGAAAGAGTAAATATATGCCCCTTGGTGGGGTTTTGAGTACTTGATGTGAAAAGTATTGAATGTTAGTGCATTGTTTTTTGGATTTGGTCTTCTCTGGTTTTTCTTTTGCTTTGCTTTTTCTTTCTTTTTTTTACCATTACTTGTTGTTATATCTTGGTATTTTACTCATATATTTTATTGTCAGTTTCATCCTTTTTTTTCAACTCTGACTGTTAACCATAAATGAAAGCAATCATAAACATAAAATATAGGCTCGAATTAAATAAATACATGTTTTATCTTTATATACATCAAACTTTTCTAAACAAAACAACAACTCCCTGAATATAATACAGCCTACTAAAATGGCCGTGGTGCTTTGTGGTAAGCTGACCTAATAAAGGTCTAGGAGCTGGTGGTCTAGCTGAAGTAATAGCCTAAGGCGCTACTGGTGGCTGCTCTCTTGCCTGCTTGAACATAAATTTGAAGCCAGGCAATGCTATTGTTAAAGGCTGCAGGATCTGTGCTCTCACCTCTGCTAACCTCTCTGACCTCTGTCCTACCTCAGAAATGGCTCTAGAGTGGCACTCTAGGTATCTCAATAGGTTACCCCTCACGTACCAGATGTACCTCCTTAATTGGTCGTCTGTCTTAACCATAGCCTATCTACCCCTAGGAACCTCACCCTCAATATAGTCCCTCTATTCTCTAATTCGGGTGAGGGATCCATTGACTACTGTAAGGACTCATCAAACCTATATCCTGTAGCCTCTATGTTTGCTCTGAGATGCCGTACCTCTATCTGTAATCTCTAGATAGGAACTGGCAATATCTATAGAGACTGTACTATCGTGAGCACTGCCTATAATGTCTACTTCTGGTGTCTAATGGCATCATTCAGTGTTGCTAATCTCCTAGAAGTATCATTAAATGGAGGAACTGAAGGTGCTTATGCAGATGATGATGGAATAGAAGGTGGAGGGGCTATTGAGGTAGAGGCCTTTGAGTGCCAGAAGATAGAGGAACAGAAGAAGATGATGCTCCTATGTGATTGTAAGGAGAGAACCTCCTCATGGCTGGCGACCTTTGATGTCTGGTAGGAGATTTGAGGCATATTAGTGTCTATGGCAAGCCACCCAAGGGGTCCTGTATGTCAATCTACATATTGAACTCATAATCAGAGTCCATGCCTGCCCCCTGTGGATCTTATGGCCCATCTGCCTAGTCTACCTAGTCCTTATGTTGAGGACTATGCTGGAGATGTCTGTGGCTCTACTGATGCCTCTTCAGGCGGCTGACCCTAGTCATCCCCCTCTGTTGGTGCCTTTGGCACTATGGGATCTAGGCCGCACCTCTGTCGGGGTCTTTGGCATAGTAAGTAATTTATATTGACCATCATACCCCTCTATGGACTTTACCTTACTCATTGTAACTGCTGCCTGCAAGTAAATGTGAATGCCCTCTAGATTAGGGTCACCAAATTGAGCCTTATCTAACCCCAGAGAAATTAGAAACCTTGTGATAACACCTCTCATGCATACTTGGGTCCTTTATGAAGTGCCTACCCTAACCAACTTCACAATAATATCGTGTGTGATGTCTATACGCTGTCCTTCTTGCATCCGCCACAGACTAGTAACATTTGTAGAATTAATGTTACACTAACTCCCTATGCTTTGTTGGTATGAAGCAGACAAAACCTTCTAGAGGTATCTGTATATTTGAAGAGCCAACATGGTGCTTTTCATTGTATCTGAGCGGTAGTTGGCTCCTGGCAGTGTCACCACTGCCCATCTGTCCCTATCCATCTATCTAAGTGGAGTAACTATGCCTAACCTGCTCGAAAGGCCTATAGCCTTAGCAAACTCGTGCCTTGTAATGTTGTGATGCATGCCTAAGGCCCAGAACTGCACAAGCCCCTATTGCATATTTGAACACTAGTATCCTCCATACTTTATAGTGGCGAGGACCCCTCTGGTGACGTCTGGATATGTCCTGTAGGCTGGGGCAAAGAAGTCTATCTAGCCTACCCTAGCAAGGAGTCGGTCAGCCTCCTGTAGTAGCCCAAAATTTTGGAGGAGCTTCCTGGACATAAATCTGCTTGATCTGTACTGGACCTACAATAAAGCCCAATATCTTCTAACTTGTATAGGTGTGATGTAATTCAGCACTGGTTGAGGCAGCTACAAATGTGCAGTCTTACGAGGCATCCTGTGAGAAATATTATATGTTAATTTTGGAGCTAACTTGAATCACAAACAAGTCAAAATGTCAATTTGTAAGAATCATGTTGAGTTAAATATTTATTGCTAATCTCCACTATGAGTGTTTGATACGTTTTAACAATTATGCAAAAAATGAGACAGAAGATGTATTACACGCTTTACAAGAATTTCAAATAAAATTTTTAATAGTATCTCGGTAAGGTATGGGACTACCCTCAGCATAAAAAAAGAGTTTAAACTACACACATGCAATCAAGGCCATCAAACAATATAATTATTAACATTTCACACTTTTCGATAAAAATAAAAATTTTGATATCTCCTCGGCTAGGGATGAGACTACCCTCTACATAAGAAATGCATTTAAAGCTAAACAACAACCACAGGCCATCACGGCTGCCAAACAACACAAGTTATTAAAATTTTTGACAAAATTTTGGCAGCATTCCACTTAGGAATGAGACTACCTCTTTGACATAAAGAGCAAGAAAAACAACACAGGCCATTAATAGCCGCCAATTGATGCAAATCTAAGATGACAACACTTGGTGCAATCACAACTACAATATAAAATGCTTCTAAAGACACCAAGGTCATACACATATTATTGCTAAAAAGGAGAAAATTATGGGTTTACATGCTCATACATAAGGCTTTTAACAATCTATAATGTCATGCAAAAAGGTTTGATGTTTAAAATTACATAACTTAAACTATAAGGCATTAATGAATTTTAACCAATAATAATAAAATAATACAGATAAAATACAGGGTGCTCGCATCCATCATACCTAAAACTAAAGTTTTACAACCTAGCTTAAATATTAACTAAGAGATAAATACATGAAAATGAAGAAAATAATGAAAAGAATTAAATAATACATACTTATAGACTATGAAAAGAAAAAAGAAGAAATAGTAGAAAAATGATGCTCCCTGAAGTACGTCTCATTCCCAAGAGTCCACCAGTACAAATGGCTCGAAAAACGGAGGTTGGATGAGAGAGAAAGGATTGAAAAACCAAAAGAAAGCTTTGGCAATCAGAAGTTAGGAGTTTTGGTTAGAAACATAGAGAAGATGACCTTTTTATTTTGAAAATTGAGTGAGGGACTAGCGACAGACGGGACTAAGAGATGTCTCGTCCCTTAGGAAAAAATGACCAAAATGCCCCTCTTCTTTAATTAATCCCAATTTTCTCATTTTAACTCCGTTTTCTTTAATTTTTTGACCGTTTTCATCGATATTTTGAGTTCTATCCATCTAAAAGTAATTTACAACATTATTTACACCCTTTTTATGAGCTATAATATTATTTTACAATATTTACAAGTCTTAATTGCTTTTTAATACACATGAGTGTCTAAAAGTATGAAATACCCCCTAAAATTTGTCGTGCTTCTTGAAATAAATGTTTTTTTGCATTCAAAACCGTCCATGGTTGAATATTTAGGTCATCAATTTTTGATTACCTATAAAATAAAACAAAGGAAAATGCAATAATATATACGTGTAATGCATGGGACATGCAAATAAATGACTTTTAGCCTTCTAGAATTGATGGATAGGCAGCTTGTGGTTCGTTCATTGTGAGGTATGGCTATGGCTCACCACTTTTTATAAATAGTGTTCGATTTTCTTGGTTTTTATGCCTTTAAATTTTCATATTCCCAAAATCTTTCATTAGGTATTCTTCTTTTCTTTTTTCTATTTTCTTTCTTTTTCTGTCTTTTTTTCTTTTGGTCATTTATTTTCTTCTTCGTCATTCCTATGCTTATAGACTGCCTAGAAATCACCATCACCACTGGATAATTCATAAACCTAGAAGGACCACCAGATAGCCCTATACTCAAGTTTAAGGTTCTTGAGGAGGGTTTCTCTATACAAGAATTTACTGCTTACTACCTTTCGATATTGGGATTCAAGGCTTCACATATTTAGGTTCACTCATCAGGACTATGTCCTCTACTAAAAGAGTCCGCTTCTATGGTTGGCGTTATATTTGAACCTGATGTCTGATCTTGTCTGTCATCTCCTATTTCTTAATCTCCTAGGAAGGTCATTCACGCTCTCGACATTCTTCCTTTTGAAGCTAAGGGTCTGGTTCCTTAAAGAAGGACATTCCTACTGGAGCCATTGATCGATGTGCTAGCCGATTTTGATAATGTGCCCACTTTTCATTCTAGCATGGTATTACTCTGTTGTTTCACTCGATGCTTGCTGGTGTGTACTGAGGATCCTATGATCGAGGATTATGAGCTATTTAGCATAGTAGATGGCATATACTGGGGACATAACCCATTTCATACAATTTTGGCAAAGACCATTGTCAGTTTGGATGATGTTCATCATAACTTTGGCCTTTTTTTACTAGAAGCCCTTTGTTTTTTCAGGTACGTCCTTATTTTTGAAGGTAGTATGCCCCTTTGTAGGTTTTCATACTAGCTATTCTTGTTGAAATATACATCTTTTTAGATTTTCATGCATTTTTATGACATATTTTTGCCTAAGATGAACCTAATTAACTCCAGTAGCTTTTTTTAGGTGTGGCTTCATGAGAAACTAAAGCTATTGTCGGAGCCTCCTCATCAGGCTAGAACTACAGGCACCTACCCAATGAGGCACATAATAGCTAGGCATCTACAGTATGAGTTTCTGATAGTCCAAAAGACAGCTGGCTAGTTTGGCAATTTGACAGATGGAGATATCACGTTCAGGTGCACTTGGTTGTCCATTAATTTCGTGGTTAGGGATGGAGAATCTAGATGCGTTCCTTTGTGCGGACTGGATCGTGCCACTTTTTACATTGTTGTTCATTATGTCTGATAGTTTAGGGGTGGATAGGATATTATTAGGTGTCCACTAGGCTTTCATGGTGTTACACTTAACTATTCCTTTGTATCAAAGTATTATCAGAGGGTGTGGACTTAGCTCCTAGTGAGGATTACCATCCTTGACATTGGTACTGGTGGCTTCACCACTTTTGACTCTTAAAAGCGATGGATTACTAGTTTGTCTGTTGATAATAAACTCTGGGCTATTAGGCAACTGGATGGGGGAGAGGTGATATAGATAGATTAGATTGGACACTATTACGGATTATATCTTTTATTTCTATTGGACTTTCTAATTTGAACATGTAAAAGAATGCGTTACTTTTGTTACATGGATGATTTTATGATTACATGCACGACATTTCTTTTTGATTTCAATACTAATAATCATTATTTGATATTATCCCAATGACGCATATTATTGAATCTAGAAATGAAATTTTATAAGCATGATAAATCCGGTCACCAATCAGCCCTTTTAGGTTTTCTTAATTGATTATTTTCTCTCAGCCTCTAATTTTTGTCTAGGATGCCTTTTTTTAGTTTTCACCCTAACGAGGTGCCCAATTTTAGCAAGGCCGCTGTTTTTTCATTTTTTGACCCACAGGGAATATATTCTTTTCTTTTTCTCTTTTTTTAGTCTTTTAGCCATTAAACTTTTTCAATCTATCAACGTTCACTGGTTCTCTAAACCCATTGCCATCATTGTTTGATAAAATGGAAACACCTTTAGATAATAACTTTTTAAGTATAAAAGGTCCTTCCTATTTAGGCCTAAATTTGGCACAGATATCCGGGATTCCCAGCCTCATCTGCTTAAACATGAGATCTCCTTCTTTGAATGGGTACTTCCTAACTTTTTTCTCGAATGAGCGAGCTAGCCTCGTTTGATAGACCTAATTGTGATAGTAAGCCCTTATTCTATCCCTATCAAGTAGGTTAAGCTGCATTAGTCTCAATCTAGCCCATTCTACTTCGGGCATCTTTGCTTCAAAAATGACCTTTAAAGATGAATTCTCAATCTTTACTGGCAGTACTGCTTCTGTTCCATAAATCAAAGAGAATTTTGAGGCCCCTGTTGAAGTTCTAGCTATGGTCCTATAACCCCATAATGCGAAGGGTAGTTTATCGACCCAATCCTTGTAAGTTCGTACCATCTTGGGTAGGATTCTCTTCACATTCTTGTTAGCTGCCTCAACTGCTCCATTTGATTGAGGTCTATAAGGGGAAGACTTATGATGTTGAACTCCATCCTTAATAAGCATTTGCCTAGTTTCACTTGAAAATTGTAACCCATTATCAAACACTATATGATGAGGCAAGCCATATCTAAATATAAAATTCTTCTCGATGAACTTATCCATATCTTGTGCATCTACCTTTTTAAAAGACTATGCTTTTACCCACTTGATGAAATAATCAATGGCCACTATGATGAATCTATGTCCATTTGAGGCAGGCGGATGGATCATTCCCATAATGTTTATTCCCTACATAGCGAGAGGCCAAGGCTAGAAATAGGCAAGTGCCTCAGGTCTGTATATTATTGATACAACTGGGATTCTTTGACATACTTAGAATAATCGGTGTCCATTGTGAGCCAAAAGAATCCTTACCTCCTAATCTTCTTTGCCAAGGCTAAGCCATTCATAGGGGCTCAATACACTCCCTTTGCACTTCCTCCATTACTTTCCTTGCTTTCTTTTTATCCGAACATCTCAATTGGATTCCATTAGGCTATCTCTTGTAAAGCACTCGTCCTATGGTTATGAACCAAGTTAATAGTTTGCAGATCAATCTTTGGTCCTTTTTGGTGGCTTTCTTAGGAAACATTAACTTTTTTAGATGATTTTGGATGTCATAATACCAAGGTCTCCCATCATCCACCTCGATACCCATAATTTTCTCCTTTTCAAAGCATAGTTATCAGAACTTGAGATCAATACAGGCTTTATAATTACTTCCTACGGATTATCCAACATTGATACTAAGGTTGCCAAAGCATTTGCTAATTGGTTTTCTTCTCTAGGCACATATCCAAAAGTACAAACTTCAAATTGATTGCTTAAAGCCTTCAGGCACCTGAGATATGTCATCAAGCGCTCTTCTTTTACTGACCATTCACCTCTTACTTGGTAAACCACTAGAGATGAATTCCAAACACTTTTATAGATTTTTCCCCTATAACAAGCAAAGCTTCCAATCCATAAATGCAAGCTTTATATTTTGCTTCATTATCCGTGGCTTTGTACCTTAACTTTTGAGCTAATGGCATCTTTTCTCCTTTTAGGGTAACCAAGATTACTCCTACTCCTGCTCCTTTATTATTCATAGTTCCATTAAAGTACATCTGCTAACCCTCTATTGTTATAGCTACAATGTTTTTATCGAGATATTCATAAGTTATCTCTTCACCCTCTAAAGGTTGATCAGCTAGAAATTCTACCACTGCTCTTCCTTTGATGGTTTTTCCAGTGATTTATTCTATTTCAAACTCTTATAGGAGGATCAACTACCTTCCTATCTTTCCTAACAATAAAGGCACTTCTTGTAAGTATCTAATGGGGTTCTGCTTAGCCACTACTTGGATTTTGTAAGAATGGAAGCAGTGTTTCAACTTCTTTGATGCCCATATAATTACAAGACAAATCTTTTCAACTTCTACATACTTTGCCTCGTATGGGAGAAACTTCTTAGTAAGGCAGTACACTGCATACTCGATCCCGAAATCATCCTCTTGTGTCATTATAGCCCTTACTGATCTATCTTCTATCATTAAGTACAAAATCAGAGTGTAAGCATCGGGCCTTGAGGAGGCTTTTGTTTGGGGTTACCTAATGAGGAAAACTACTCCTTTAAAGATAGTGAATTGAGGATAGTGAACCCTTTGTCATGTTGAAATTATTTTCTAAATTTTTTTTAATTTTTTTAGCTTAACCCGGACAATCAAGTGGTGCAGAGGAGCAAATGATGAAAAATACCCTTAATCGGGAATTTAAAATTCAGTTACCTACATTTATAAGGTTGCACACTGTGGATTTATGGCTTATAAGCCCATACACTCAAAGGAATCTCATCATTTGGCCTGAAAGTTAGGTTTTCCCATTTTTGGCGATGCATGGCCTTATACAAGGAATGTACAGCGGTGCATTGCAAATAATCTTGCCTTTTCAGGCAAGTTAACCTCTTTTTTGAGTGTACAGTCATGCATTATTATGGCACGACTGTACACTCAAAAGTTGGTGAACTTCCCTATAAGGTAAGTGGGTAAGTGGTCAAGTGGAGGCACCGCTTGGGTGTACAGCCATGCATACCTTATGCACAACTGTACACTCCTTCCTTTATAACCTTTGCTTTGATTCTTTCAAAGGGTTGGTTGGTCAATTTTTGAGATACTCAAAAGTAATAGTTAACATTGCTTTCTAAAATAAATCTTCAAAACTTCCAAAAGCTTCTTAAGTAAAAAGAGATTTTTGGCAGCTAGCTCTTAATTCTTCAACAATTTCTTAACCATCCCAATACCATAAAGGGTCCATAAATTCGACATTCAATAGTTTAATCGAGTAAGTACACTAAAGGTAATATAAAAGGCCTTTCTTGGTATTTTCATGATTATAATAAATCTTATCGCTCTTTTCTTTTGTTAGTTTCTATTATATATTAACATCTGTTAGATCTAGGTTGTTAAACCCTTTAAAAGGGTACATTACCTTGTGGTAGAAATTATTAGGTTATCTTCTTTAAACTTCGTTTTGTCCATTTTTTTAAATTGTTCTTTTATCAAAAGTAAAACCCAGTTTAAAAACTCATCTTTGTATTTAATTTTCCTTTTTGCTCCTTTCTAGATCTACTATTGATGAGGACTCTATCTTAAAACAATGGAAAGAAAACTCATCGTGGATCCTTATCTTTTTATCTTTTTCCTTTTTTACTTCAATTAGTTTTATGAATATTCTTTTTTAATTTTTGTTGTCATTATCATTTTCATTATCATTGTTATTGTTATTATTATTACTCTTGTGGAATAAAGCCTTTTCGTGGATATGACTAGGTGAGTGCTACATGTAAGTCCACTATCCTCTCTCTTTACTATCAAAAATATTTTTTCGACTGCAAATGAAATATATCATAAAAAACATTTATTGATATTAATTGGGATATTTCATTAATAAAGTTGCACCAATGTCCACATTTTTTCCTAGGAAACTCATATGTAAAAATTAGCTTTTAACAATTTAAATGATCTTATATATAATTAAATAACTTAGGACATTTCTTAAATAAAACTTGGACTGGCAAGTCCCCATCTTTAAGATCTTTCAATGAAACACTTCTTTAATGATCCGCATATGTGGACCAAAGTTCTTACTTAAGAAGGTCACAATGAACTTTCCGATTTATTGATGTCTTTATCACTTTATTCTATGCCATGATCTACCACTTTCTTATGTGATTGGGTGTGCATTTAAATTCTATATTTGCTTTAATCTTGCAAGTAAAAAAGGGGATAACACAATTAATCTAAAAGCTGTTAAGTCACATTTATCAACGGTAAAAATAAGAGCGAAATTTCAAACCCTCTTTAGGTTTTTGGCCTCATGAGGTCGAAACACCATTTTTTTAATGTCCTATTGGGTCGTGACTCTATATCATTAGCCTTGTGGTTCCTAACTAGATGCCTTCCGGTTATCTATCATTAGTGATGAGATAGGGACACATGGGCATGCCACATCATGTCTTTTAAGGTTTATGATTTGGCAAGTCAAGTTAAGTCTCTCTCCTATTACGAAGCGACCATTGGCCTAGGTAGGGAACCTTGTCCTAGTTTTGACCCTAAAAGTGGGACTGAATTGCTAAAGGTTAGAGGTTTCCTCACTCGAGCTCGATGATCCCTTGGTTTCAAGAATGAAATTGAGTGTTAGTGTCCCAAAAGTGGTAAAAAGAAAGAAGAGCGCATGTCACAGTGGTGACTCCATTAGGGATGGTTAGTGATTTCACTCCGAAACTACTTTTGATTGATGTGACATAAAAGGCTTTCGGTTAAGAAATTTTATCTCTTTTGAAATTTCATTAAAATCATGCTAGAGCTTTAGAATAAGTTAGGAATCCCAGTTTTTTGACCCTAGTGCGTTCTCGAAGAACTCCTTTATCATTCACTCAACCAAGGGTAGTGTTAGGGATAATCACCATCCCAAGTCTAGTACTGTAACACCCTTACTGAACAGATTGACTGAACCAAAAGATAAGCTTGAAATTTTTTTTTTTGAATCTTAACTATTCCATTGACTCCGGGCTTAACCAAAAGGAAGTACTTATAAATTTAGTAAGCCGATAGAACTATAATTGTCCAATTATCTAATCACCAAATAAAAAAATCCGGCAATATAACGCCTAAAAACTTATCTAATCCACCTGAAAATCAGACAATTTCCTAAGCCCTTCAGGGGCACCACAATTCGAAAATAATTTCAACATACATCTCATACATCCATTCTCAAAATTAATTACATTTCCTAAGATAAATCAATATTACACATTATACTCTTAAACCGCTACAAAACTTCAAAATATAGAACAATTTATATTTAAATCGCCTCACTTCAACTGTAGACCTCAAAGGTGATCTGCCCACACTAGATCCTCTCTTCTGATGGTTGAGTCATAACAGCTGCCTAACTCAAAACAAGCCTATCTTGTTACCTGCACGGATAACAAAACCCGTGCTAAGCTATAAAGCTTAGCGGGGAACAGTATAATCTAAAGATAATCTTTTGAACACGTATTGTCGATTACACAAGTACAAAGTTAATAATATTCCTAATTGATACCTCCAATTACCTTAGATCTCAGTTCTTATATTCAGCAATAAATCACCAGCAGAAGTGAAAGAACATCTTACTCAAATAGGCAACAAACTTAATAACTCAGTAAACAATGTATCATTAATTGTTACCACAAAAGCATTTGGCATAATTCTTTCATATATATACATCATTTAAAACATGGTATGCATTCAACATTCATTTTCATATAATCATTAAAATAATCTTAACAAGGTGAACAATATATTACTTAACACCATAGTGTGCCATATATTATGCACTTGATCAATAACAGAGTGGTAAAGAATCACATGCTCATCAATATTATAACCTTTAATTAATTATCCAGGTTTTGTATATATATAAGAGAATAATTCTTATACAAATTAGTTCTAAACTATAACATTTCTTATCTTTTACACATTTTACTTATTTTCATATTAATGCCCCTAGTACAGTGCCGACAGAAATACTCAGATTGGATACACGGGATGTGGACTCCACTGGGCCACAACAGATTAAGAAATGACCCCAAGGGACCATTTCTCCACAGAACAGATAACAGATACAGATAATTACTATGGAGATCAATGATCCTACCATAGCAAAGCAAGTCGCCATGACTTGCACCGTGGTACAGATATCCCTGTGGCCAGCCAATTATATCCTGAGCTAGTTTTTACTGCCAGACTATTTTCTAAGGGCATAAAATTTCACTTACTTTCAAAACATTTATCAAATTTCTCATTACTTCAATTCCTTTCAATCCAGGAAATATAGTTATTCAGAATCTTCAATGTTATTATACAGTTTGTGAACCATTTTTCATTTATGTAATGAATTATTTCACAATAATTCAGCAATTTATCTTTAAATTACTCTTCAATCATCAAAGGAATCTACTTTATATAGATTCTTTCAAATTATTTTAACATTCAAATAGTCATATGTTGGCAATACTTGTATTAATCATGATAATTCATTCCTAACTATTTTATATTCATAGAAATGAATTCATACACAATTATTTAAACCGTGGATGCGTGAATCAACATATAAACACATAGTCACAACAGAAGGGCATACCTGTATGGCTCCTCATAACCATCTTCCATGCTTCATTGTACTTAATTTAATCATCAAACATACTATCATAAAAGCATAACCATGGCACTATATCCACTCCAATTAGTATAATGATGCTCATAATTATTAGTCAAGTACTAGACAAGAATGTATTAAGAGAGGAAAATGTGTCCCATTGATACCAATAGCTTGTTACTATACTAGTTACATTCTCACTTACTTTATGTTATAACATTAAAGTTTTCACCCATAGTTTATTAAATCCTAAATAATCATCTTTATACTCTATCATGATCTCTTACGTGTCAAATAACTTATTTATTTAATACCTTAGCAAAGTACATCATGAAAAATAATAGCATATATGAAGTTAAAATACTTCATAACCCAATACTTGTACAAGTTTATAGTAAGCAATAAGAATAAAACTTTAGTTAATTTTAACTATCTCCAAAGAGTAATCTCTTTTTCCTTTTGACTTGATCAAATACTGTACATACAACTAATTTATTAAGACTTTGACCCTCATTACCTAGTCACCTTTCTTTTACTAAGTTAGAAGTTATGCAATGATAGCAACAACGATTATTTGATATAAATTCTTATTACTATAAAAAGGACATATTACTATATTATAATTTTATCAACCCATATAATTATAGAGTAAATCCATATATCATTATGTCATCATATTTCAGGTTGACCTTATTTAACAAAAACAATCTTATTAAAATTAATGCTTTAGCTAAACTATTTACTATTCTATTTTTAAATAAAGGCAAAAACCGACAACACCACCCGTGAACACTGTACTTTCAAACTTTCACCTTGTCATTTCCTTACTAACTAAACAATAAGCTTATAATCACTAATATTTCCAATTATATCATATTGATAGTATACTCAAGATTTACACCGTTATAAATTAAACAATTAGTTTTTTTTTAAAACAAAAACAATTCTATTACCAACTAGGTTATTTTTAATAAACTAAAAGCTGTGTTTAAACTAATAGTGCTAAAGAGTAACGGTTAAAAGACAAAACATCGTTACTTTACTATTAAACCAATTACACAACCAAAAGAATAGATATGCAAAGTCGAGTAATTGACTTCCACTATACTCTTAAAACAAAAATTATCTCATTCTTATGTTTAAAGTTTCATGACCTGCACAATTTTCACTGATAATCTCCACAGTGACAGGTAACAAAACTGATATTATACTATTCGATTCTCTTTTCAATCCATGAATAAATCCATTTATTGCCAATTATACAGAAAATCTGATAAAATCAGGAACAGTTCTGGCAGCCTGGGAGTTTTTCAGCCCTTAGGCTCTGATCTTGAATCAGAAAATAAAAAGTTAATCCTCATCAAGAAGTAGAATTTCTTAATATATAAAGACTCAAAGAAAGACTTTATGGACCTTTTCTGGAAGAAGTAATGCAAATTAATGATTTCAAGCTGATTCGTAACAAAGCTAACAAGAAACAACCAATATTTATATTGTATTAGGAAAATTGATAGACATTTTCAGTTAGCACCAGCAAACAGGCATTGGCAGGCCTTTTAATTAGATACTGGTGATTGAATCAACACATAGAAAAAGATCAGGAATTTCTTACAATTCTGCACAAACACTCACCCAATTTCATAATTTAACCATCAATCACCTACCATTCTAATTTTAAATTTACTGTATTAAATCTACCATCTCTCAACATCATCTTAATAGCTTGCATGCAAGAACAAATACCCTATTACTATCATAATCTTAGAAAACTTAACAAAATCTTCCTTCAAAACTTTTAACATAGTTCCCATACCGTAGAATCGAAGCCCAGAATGCCCCCTTCGATTTGCCTGTTCGGAACCTCACTGGACGCTCACCGGAGACTCGTCGGAGCCTCATCGGAGACTCACTGGAGCCTTACACCTGAAACCAGAGTCGTCGGTAGCTTCTCGGTGGTCTTCATGCGCCCCAATGCATCATGGTTTGGCTAGAAAATTGCCTGGAACCACTGACTGCCACTAGCTTCGATCTACTCTTTACCGGCGAGTGGGGACGATCGACGGGCACCGAAAGATCCGC
The DNA here is from genome assembly GCA_037975025.1 of Excoecaria agallocha. NCBI lineage: Eukaryota > Viridiplantae > Streptophyta > Magnoliopsida > Malpighiales > Euphorbiaceae > Excoecaria > Excoecaria agallocha. Next base: position 26,810,900 of record CM075819.1, read on the forward strand.
CTCACCACGGGGAGCTTTTCGATGGTCTCTGTGACACCAACCGCCGCCGCTGGTCACCGAAAAGAAGAGGAAACCAATTCGACCAAAGAGAAGAAGAAAGAAAAAAAACACGGACGCTTACGGGAGGGAAGAGATGGCAAGGAGGTGGTGGCAACCGCGCCGATCGCCTATGCAGGCGGCACTGATCGACGACAGCGCCTCCCTTCGCCCTCTCCTTCTCTTCCCGATCCACCCTCATATCTCTTTTTTTTACCTTATTTCTTTCTTTTTTTTTATTTTACCACACACACACACATAATCTTCTTTTTATTATATCCCATTATTTCTCTTTTCTTTCTTATTTATTTATTTTTTCTAGATAATTCTTCAAACATCTAACATTATTATTATTATCATTTTATATTAATGTTCATAATATATTTTAATTAACAATTATTAATTTATCCTTGCAAATTGGTACCAAAAAGGTATTATTTACCAACTATAATCAATTTGAATTTTTGGGGCATTACAAGTACCTCATGGTATATTAAATGGTGACCCGATCGGTCGTTATGCTTGTGATAAGCTAGACATATTGGCAGGGACCATGCTTGGGTACCCTTGTAATTGAGTACCTTGACCAAAAGCCCATGTAATGACATAGAAATCTCCATTAGGACATCCGTAATAATTTCGCATTACTTGTGATATGGATCCTTGTGTATTAGGCATGCCTAGAAAAGTCTAAATGCATGCTTATCAAAGGTTGCCATGCCTCGATAAGCCCATTCTGATTTACTTAGGTCGCTAGAATATGTATTGATTGAAACATTTTTGTGTGCCTTTCATGAGAGACATTATGCTTTCGAATTTTTGTCATGCACCATACCCATTCATTAGGGTCCCTTGTTGACCCATGGATTAAGCCCACCTAGGAATGAGGACTTTGACCATGTGCATGGAAGAAATAAGGTGGAAAGCATCCTTGCATGTGGTTGTCGATGCTACATCTCAAGATCATGCATCTGCATTTGCTCATGAATCATGCTAACAACCCCCATTTTAGTAGCCATAATAGAGCCATCATTTCCCAAGTGGTTTTGGGGTTTAGATAGTTGTTTGGTTAAAAATGGTTTGCTGAATAAACAGAAGAGCTGGTGTTAGGATAAAGCTTAGAATTAGAGTTTGAGTTTGGTATAGATAGTGTTTCGAAAGAATTTTCAGATGTGTTTTTAGAACAGTTAGAAAGGGAAGTTATGGCTAAGCTCACTCCTCTGGTTCCTATGACGCTAATAAGAGGATAGATGATCTTGAAAGAAAAATGATGCCGATGTTTGCCAGTCTCACAGTAAGGCCCCAATTATAACCCTAGTTAAAAATTCATGATTAACTAATGTTATGTTGATTAAGATAAAATGAATTATGTGATATAGGTATTTAAGTTGTGGGGCATGTGATAATTTAATTGTATTATATGAATTGAGTATAAATTACTTAGCATAAAATTTATTAAGGGTGCAATTGAAGTATGAAATATAAATGTGGGGTCAATTTGTAAAGGTGGCACACGTGGGGTAAAATTTAAAAAGCTAGAAACAAAGTGAGGTTAATGATATAAGAGATTAAAAGAAGAGGGGTAGTTTTGTTACATGCAAAAAGGTAAAGGATCAAAAGGGGACTTTTCCTTCCCTTTAAAAAGGCAAAATCTTTCCATGAGGAGAGAGAAACATTAGATTTAGGTGTTCTTTGAGAGTGGGATGAGATCTTCTCTCTCTTCTCTCTTTTCTCTCTTAAGAAAATTCCTCCGTTCATCCTAAAAATTTCCAAGGGAAAATCTATTTCATGAGAGTTGATTTAGAGATTTTTTAAAGAGAGTTTGTAAAGGTAAGATATTCGGTCTTCATCTCAATATTTCTTCTTCTTTATTAATGATAAAATGAATGTTAATGAAAAGAAATAAGAATTTGGATTTAATTCATGAGGGTATGGGTATATATAGAAGAAGAAGAAGTAAGAAAGATTGATAAAGGAGGGGAAGTTGTAAAAGATTGAAGCTTCAAAGTGGATTTAAGTCAAGCTATGGGAAATTATATGTTTTCTTGAATGTATATGAGTAATGAGGAGAGATATGGACTAGAGTAAGAGATTAAGAAGAAAAGAACCTAAAACTATCTTTTAATGGCTTTAAACAAGGACAACTATAGAAAAGACTTGAATAACTTGTTGTAATTTTTGTATAACTTGGGCTAAAAAACTCTAATTGAGTTCATTCCAATTGGTAATTTTAAATAAGACTTATAATTACATTTTTGTAGAAGAAACGTGAGGTTGGTTTTGCCTATTTGTAGCTTTAATCTTTGATAGAAGCTAAAAGTGAATTTCAGTTAATGATTAGTGCACAATTTGTAGTAATCTGAGCATAATTGTTTGTATAGTTGTTCAAATGATATGAGGCCACTTTTGGTTTAACTAGACTTATATTTATACAATTTATATGAAGAAAGTATAAATTGATTCTATTTTTAAGAATGTCAAAAGTTAACTTGAATCTAGAATATTTGATAGCACTAATTCTAGAAATAGTTCTTAGTGTTTTTGTAATATCTTGAGATTTAGACATGAGAATTGGATAATTTTAATTGGTTTAGAAAATAGACTCCCATATCTACCTTTTCCATGAAGAAATAAAAGTCTAAAATTGCCTCTAAACCTACCTATACATAATTTGAAAAACAGAATCCTATGTTGCCTACCCTAATAAATAGTCATTAGTAGTTTCCAATTATCTTGAGTTTTAGAAATTATATTGCAATGATTATTGATGTTTCAGAAACTAGAAACATAGGTGAACAAGTTTTTAGAAGACCATTTTTCTAGAAATGTTGTTTTGAAGGTCAAAAATTGCCCACAAGATGGACTTGGAAACTAGTTGCTGCCCTATCATGGATCAAACAACTGTCACAACTCATGATAGTGTGTCCTTTGTAACGACTCAAACATTGGACATGAGTCATGGCTCTTATCTATCCAAGTCATCCCATCTATCCTATTTGACCCTCTTAAGCCTATAAATTGATACTAAAGCATTTTTAGATCTTCCTTAACACTTTTAATGCATTGAAGGCATAAAGATGAAGGTTTTAAACAAGAATAACATGTGATATCCATGTACCAAAGTGTTATAAAGTCTATTTAAACCTTTTTAAATAGTTATAGAGCATAACTTGATTTAGAGATAACTCATAATGAGGGACATTTACATTAACTTGATGATATCATAATGTAAAGTAATTGGCATGATCAAAAGTTGAAATAAGTACATAGAGATTGTAAGCTAAGGTAAATTACTATTTACCATATGTATATGATAACATGAATATGATATGATGTAATGATTATATGTCATTCCTATATGTTGTTACGCCAAATGTTTAGTCACAAGGATAATGTGAAGCAAAATTTTGAAACATGAATAAATGATTGATAAAACATGATATTACTTGTTGAGTATGCAATGGGATTTCATTCTAAAATAATGGGAATGAAGCATATTATATGGCAAGTTTATGATCAGGTATGCATTATTACTTAATTGAAATGGAATGATTAAGCATATGTGATGTCACATGTTAGCATGCTATAATACAGGTCTACGGTGATATAGACTCAATTATAGAAATCCTGTTAAAGTATATGATTGCAATGTTATATGAGAATATGTATACAAGTGTATGCATTAGAGAGGGTGTATTTTGTCATGTGATTATTACATGAGCAAATTGTATAAATTGTTTTATGAATTGTGTACATATGTTTATGCACTAGAGAAGATATATTTTTACATGATTATGTATAGGTGCAAATGGTATAAAATAAGTATAGTCTTGATACACGAAATAGTTACATGATTGAATAAGATTACATGTACAGAATAGTAATACCCAATAGTGAGCATGTTCACAGGTTTACAGAAAGTTACATATAAGCAAGTATATGATTACATTGTTTATAGTTACACAAGAGTATACATGTGCATATATGAATATGATTGAATAGACTAAAGATAAAGTAAAGAGATTATATTGCCTGCATTTGTGTCTAGATTATGGATAGATAGGAATCTTATAAGGGTTACTTGTAGCAGCTAGAGTACAGTTTTGACCCATTTTGGGTCATATTATACCGACCTGGTCCTGTTTGGATCATATATAACCCCATTTGGGTTGTAGTTGACCCCATTTGGGTCCGCTTAATCGGTCAACCGTATAGTTTTGTCCCTATAAAGGATCACCATTTAATACCTTCAGGTATCTTATTTGTACCTTCAGGTGGCACCATTATAATCAGACAGTTATGCACCTTCAGGTGCCACTGTTATAAACAGACAATTTTGTACCTTCAGTTGCCACTGCTATAATAAGATAGTTTTGTACCTTTGGGTGCCACCGTTATAATGATACAGTTTTGTACCTTCGGGTGCCACCATTATAATTAGACAATTTTGTACCTTTAGGTACTACCGTATAACCCATTATCCACTTCTTTAGAAAAGTACAGGCCTAATTCATAGTAAAAGAAAAACATCATAGTAAATTAAAAGTTTAAAAAACTATGATAGTTCTTAATTTGATCTTCATATGATCTTTATATGAAATCTATATGTTGCATATGGAAATCATGATACTATAGAGGGTATATATATATATAAACATACATACATACATACATACATACATATATAGATATGTATATACATACATATATATTTATATATAGATATGTATATACATACATACATATATATATGTATATATATACAATATGTATATATATATATATATATATATAATGATGAACAAGTTCATTATATATATAGCTTATAACTCTAATATGTATGTGTAATACTATATGCACTAAAATTGCATATATATATATATATATATATATGTATATACATATATATATATACATATGTATATACATATATACATATATGTGTATGTATATACATATATATGTATGTATATACATATATATGTATATACATACATATATATGTGTATGTATATACATATATATGTATGTATAGACATATATATGTATATACATACATATATATGTATATATGTATATACATATGTATATATGTATATACATATGTATATATGTATATACATATGTATATATATATATATATATATATATATATATATATATATATATATTCAATTTTAGTGCATATAGTATTACACATACATATTAGAGTTATAAGCTATATACATAATGAACTTGTTCATCATTAATGTTAGCCAATAACTATATTGGTGATTGCATGTTTTCTTATAGTTATGTATGACTCATTTAAAGTTGTTAAATGACATGTGGAATTCTTTATATGTTAGGGTTATGGAATCATTGAGGTAATTTCCAAGGTTTTTCTGATACCTAGGAATTTAAGTTACATGTATTTGTATTTGTGAAATTTGGTATCACTCCATAGCTATGTTTGGTTCGGATGTACTTCCTTATAGATACATTTTTCTTGCTTAATAGCAAATAATGATATGCGAGATTCCTTATATGTGAACATAAATGAATTTTGAACTCATAGCATGGTTTTGCAATAGATATACATATAAGCAATATACGTGAATTTGCATGATAAAATATAGCAATCAATATGGCCTTTATATATATATGTATACACACACACACACACACACAGAGGTGGCAAGGGAAAGGTATGTTAATGATAGAAACACACAATTCACAATGGCATTGAAATTATTAACTCAAAGTTCTATGGTTTTAAAATAGCTACACATTCAAGTTAGACTAGTAAGTCAATATGATTATTCAAGAATAACATATAGGAAACTGAAAAAGGTAAACTTGATATATAAGATATTAAGTGATGCGTGAATAATTATTACTATGAGTAAGAAATCAATAAGCAAATAGAATAGCAACAAGAAATTTATATTGGTTATAAATATAACGAAAGATAATATAGAACTAAGAGAGTGTTTTGAATATTGCTTAGAATGATTGGTTTATTTGTTTGAATATATGTTTATACGCATTTGTATTTAGACAACCTTTAAAATAGGTCATCCCCATGTTTTATATTTCCCCACTAAGCTTTATAGCTTAGCACAAGTTTTATCCGTATAGGTTATAGGGATAGGTTTTCTTCTCAGGGTTGATATCTACGCAAGATGACCAACACGAGTCTTAGAAGATTGGAAAGTATATAATCTTCTTTTGGGGTTCTTTTTGACTAGAGATTATTTGTGTTGAAAATTTTGTAATAGTATAGATGTTTTGTATATGTAGATCTTGAAATATTTAAAGAAACTATTTTGTAAGTAAAAGATTTTAAAATGTTAAGTTTTAGTTAATGGTTTAAGTTATCTTATAAGATATCTATATAGTATGGTTAAAGATTTAATTATGGTAAAGTATGCTTAAATGACTATCGAATAAAGTGTACAGTTAAGTAAAGGATAAGGGTGCTACACTCAAAGCTAGTTTGGCTTCCATCTTAACTGCTTAACCTATTGCGCCAGCTATTACTTGAGTTGAACTGACTCCTGTCGGGGAGAATCCAGTAGCTGTTGTCATGATACCCCCACAGTAGTAGATGCATAGAATGTTACTTTGCGAGGAGTAGAAAAGGATGCCACTCGAGGTGGTCCCGAATGTGATTTTATAACTAATGAGGAGGATGAGTTACGGACCCTTCAAGTGCTAAAAAACCTCATCCCTAAGGAGGCAAGTTCCATGGTAAAGAAGATGGAAGAGAAGTTGAAGGCTTTGACTAGGATATTATCAGCCGAAAAAGGAGTCAGTCTCGAGGATATTGATTTAGATGGTGAAGATGCTTTGCCTAGTCAATTTAAAATGCCTAACTTAATGAAGTTTGATGGCACATCTGATCTTTTGGCCCACGTCAAATAGTAAGTCGTGCTCATCAAAAGGACTGCCCTTACTAAGAGACAAAAGGTTGATCTCTTTAGCCTTAATCAAGTGGGTCATGCTATTTACTGTATCATAATTTTGATAGAAAGACAAACAAAGATAGGGAGAGGCTGATGGAAGAATTCTTCAGGCAGTATGACTGTAACACATGCATGAAAGTTACCCTAAAGGATTTGGAGTTGTTACAACAAAAACCTAGAGAGTCCTTTCATGAGTACCTCACTCGATAGAGGAATAGAGTGATTGAGATGAAAAGAAAACTTGACACATATGATCAGATCTGCCTGTTCATTCAGAATGCCAGTCCTTATCTGAAGAAAGGTCTCAAAATGAAGGGGTTGAAGGATTGGGATTCCTTAAAAGACATAGCATTGAAGCCAAAAGGGAATATTTGGCGAAGAAGGCTAGTGCTGCTGGTTCAAATAATGGAGGTTATAACAGTAACATGAAAGGTTTTGGGAACTCAGGATTCGGTAAGAATACTAGAGGCAATAGTGGTAATAGAGGTAGTAGCAGAAGGAATACCAAGGTATCAGCGACGGGAGTCAATCAGCATCGTTACTTAGAATTAGGCAAGTCACTATCCTAGTGCCTTATTCTTTTGAGTAAAAAAGGAAAGTTACAATCGATGCTCTCTAAGCTTGTAGGGAGTCAGGGCCAGCCAAGACATAGGTTTTATTGGTATTATGCCTTTCACCAACATATAGGGTATGAGACTGATTATTGTCATACTTTGAGGGATTGTATCTAGGACTTGATTGATTCTCGATAGATTCCTAATTCGAAGAAGAGAGGCAAAGAGAAAGAAGCTTACAATACTATGCCACCATTGGTCTACATGGTTTGGTTAGGGTTGCCGGAGTGGTATGTTGTGAAGGATTTATATGGAAATGAGTATCTAGCTATCATTTGCAAGGCCCAAGGAAGCAGTAAACATTTAGAACAAGTGCAAAAGGGTTGATAGAAATGAGGGAATCAGTTCAGCTAGTGGATATCTAGGATACAGACAGTGAAAAGGGCTTAGTCAAGGCTGAAGAGGGGCCGAAAGACCTGTGGAAAACTGATAAAGATGAGAAAGAAGTGATAGAGTGTAGATGGTTCAGGTAATCACTAAAAGTGGGAGCGTCATGCCAGAGGTTAAGAGGCCAAAGGAACCCACTGCTTCCTTATAGAAAAGGACCACAGAGGATAACTTGGTCCTGAAGCAACTTAAGAAAACTCCTGCTTAGATTTCAATCTAGGATTTGCTAAGGCAGTCTCATTTTCATTGCCAGAAGTTGGTAGAGGCTTTATGTGAGTCCATTGTTGCTACCACCATATCTCCTTTTGAGCTGCCAGAAATGGTGAAAGGTGATTCTAAAGAAAAGATTGTGTTCAATAATGCGGACCTCCCCTTGGAAGGATGTGAGCATAGTCACCCTTTATATATTAAGGCTGAGGTAAATGGCAAACACATTGCATGTGTGATGGCGGATGATGGTTCTTCTATTAATGTGTGTCCTTTTATGGCAATGGCACCTTATGGTATTGATGAGACTTTGCTCATTAAGTCCCGACTTACAATAACGACTTATGACAACTATAAGAGGCAAGCTACTGGCACCTTTAAGGTGGTAGTAAAGATGAGGCCTATTGAGACCGAGGTGAAGTTTGTAGTGTTCTAGATATCGACTAATTTCTCTTTATTGTTAGGGCAACATTGGTTTCACAAGCTAGGAGGGGTCCCTTCTACCTTACACTAAATGGTTCGGATCCCACACGAGGGAGGTATGGTTACTATTAGGGTGATAAAAGATAACTTGGTTTCTTCTTTAAGCATAGCTAATCAACCTTTCAACGGGTTCCATATGTCCGAAGTTAGTGTTTAGGGGGAAGGAATGGATTCTACAAGCTTTCAAGCCATTAACATGATGAAGAAGATGAATTACTTGTCGGGTGCTAGATTAGGGAAGGATTCTTAGGGGATCCCTATGCCTATTGCTCCCATTGGTTAGAAAGATAGGAAGGGTTTGGGTTATTGTATGGGTGATGCCAAGAAATGACACAAGATACCGCTAAAAAAAGTTCCTCATATATTGGAAAGCTTTGTGCTAGCATCTGAGGAGTGCATGTATTGTGGGGATGTTAAACCTATAATAGTCTAGGGGAAGATTGTTCCTGGGTTTGAAATCTTTGATGATGTCTTTGATTGGTCGGCTGGAAACATTAAACCTATATTGGGGTTCTAGGATGAAGAGGTTATGGTTAAGCTTATCAATTTGGATTTGGGTTGCCCCGAGGAGGTATTGACACCAGAGTTATCCGCCACAAAGGCTAAAGGCAAAGAGAAGATTGAATGTGAGGTTACAATTCTTGAGAAGAATGCACCACCAGAAGAAGGAGAGGCATCTACTGCTGCATCGGTTGTCCCTATATTAGAGGATGATTCTTTTGCTGATGTAATTTGGGTTCCTTAATTATTTTGTAAAGATGTACCCTCTCCTGCTCAAGTTGATAAGATGAATAACTTTGCTTATTTGTGCGATGTCTCATCTAATTTCATCATGCATGATCATAGTCATGACTCATTTATATTTATCATTAATTGAACAAACACCACTTCATTTAATCTCGGAACTCAAGGTAATCCTAAAGAGATCTTGATTGCATGTGATGTAACCCCTAAAGAGAGAATAAAATTCGAGAGAATATTGAAAAAATATGGAAAAGTATTTGCCTGGACCTATGAAGATATGCCTGGGATTGACAGAGATGTTACAGAACATACCATTCCAACATATCTGAATAGGAAGCCAGTGAAATAGAAGCTTTGTTGACTCAAGCCAAAATGGTTGAAGAAGGTGAAAGAAGAAGTGAAGAGACAGATTGAAGCAAAGTTTTTGGTTGAAGTCCAATACCCTACCTGGCTAGCCAATGTTGCCCTATTGCTAAAAAGGATGGAAAGGTATGAATGTGCATGGATTATCGAGATCTGAATAAAGCTTGCCTAAAAGATGATTTTCCACTTCCCCACATAAACCTGTTGGTCGACAACACGACAAAATGCATGATGTACAATTTTATTAATGGATATTCAGGGTATAATCAAATCTTAAATAAGATAATAGACAGGGTGAAGACTACCTTCATTACTGAATGAGGGACCTATGCATAAAACATTATGCCGTTTGGATTGAAAAATACGAGGGCTACTTATCAATAAATGGCTACTAAGATCCTCAGTGATTTGATCCGCAAGGAAATCAAAGTGTATGATGATGACATGATGATTAAGTCAAATACAAAGGAAGGACATTTTGAGGCATTGGAGAAGTTTTTCCAACAAATCAACATGTACAACCTTTGTCTCAACCCGAAGAAATATGGGTTTGGGGTGACCTCTGGAAAGCTGTTAGGGCATGTAGTCAGTCAAAAGGGGATAAAGGTTGATCTAGATAAGGTGAAAGCCATTCAGGAAAAGCCAATACCAAGGAAGAAGAAAGAGATCCGAGGGTTCTTAGGGTGAATTTAATACTTTAGCTAATTCATCGCTACACTCACCTCTATATATGAGTCGATTTTTAAGCTTTTAAGAAAGGATCAGCCGATCAAATGGAATGACGATTGTCAGAAGGATTTTGACATTATCAAGCAATAACTGTTGCATCCCTCAATTCTCCAACCACCTAGAACATCAAAACCTTTAATCTTATACATAGTAGTGGAAAAAAAGTGTGGTGGAGGCTATGTTATCTCAAGAAGATGATGCCAAAGCTGAGTTCACCATGTACTACCTAAGAAAGAAATTCCTGCCATATGAGACCAAGTGTACAAACATAGAAAAGATTTACCTTGTAGTGATATAGGCCTTAAAGAAGTTAAGGCACTATTTCCACTTTTATAAGATCTAAGCGGTGGCTAAACACAACCCGCTCAGGTACCTCCAGTCAGCACCATTTTTACTCGGGAAAATGGGAAGGTGGCTGTTGCTTTTGTAGGAATTCGAAGTGGAGTATGTAACTAGGAAGACAATCAAAGGAAGGACAGTTGCAAAGTTTTTTACTAATCACCCAATAGAAGGAGATCGGGTTGAATATGAATTCCCAAATGAAAGTGTCAGTGCCATAATAGTTCAGGGTTTGAAAATGTATTTTAATGGGGTTACCAATAACAAGGAGTGAAAGTAGGCATCATTTTCATCACACCTAATGGAGAGAAACTTCCTTTAGCTAAGAAATTAGGATTCAAGGTGACCAATAATGATGAAGAGTATAAAGCTTGTCTACACGGAGTGGAAGCTTTGATAGCATTAGGAGTGAAAACTGTTAAGGTATTTGGGGATTCATCCTTAGTAATTCACCAAGCAAAAGGTGAATGGTCCATTAAGGAGGACAGGTTGAAACCTTATGTAGAATACCGAAGGAGATCGAGCAGTCAATTAGAGGCCTGCACCTTCTAACATGTGCCCCGAGATGAGAACCAATTGGCGGATGCCTTGGCAACCTTGGTGTCTATATGGGACAACTCTGAAGGGATAATCATGAGACCAATTATAGTCACAAGCTCAACCAAGCCTTGCTTTGAGAGTGAAAGCCTAATGAGTTTAGATGGATCTGACAACAAACCCTGGTATTATGATGTCGAAAATTACTTGGAAAATTTTAAGTTTCCCTAGGAAGCAATAGAGAAAGACCAGAGAATAATTCATAAATTATCTAGTCAATTCATGAGTGTAGATGGGGTTCTATATAAAAGACAAGCAGATGGTGTTCAACTAAGGTGCCTGGATGAGAGGGAGGTGAAGAAAGTCATGGAAGAAATGCATGTAGGGGTATGTGGGGCCCATATGAGTTGATTACATTGGCTAGAAAAATCATGCAATAGGGATTCTTCTAGTTAACCATGGATCCTGACTACTTCAGATATGTAAAGATGTGCCACTAATGTCAATAGTATGCTGACTTAAGCCATATGCTTGTCTCGAAATTATGTAACCTTTCCTCACCGTGGCCCTTTTCAGCTTAGGGGATAGACATCATCGGGTAGATCCATCCAACAGCTTCCATTGGTCATAAATACATAGTGGTCACTATTGACTACTTCATGAAGTGGGTAGAAGTTGAATCATTCAAAAGGCTAGGAGCACAAGAAATGGCTTGATTTATTAAGAGAAATCTGGTATGTAGATATGGGGTGCCTCACAACATAGTATCAGATAATAGGGTCCAGTTCTAAGCAGAGAAACCAGGCACATACTTTAGAAGTACAAAATGTCAGTGGATATACCTTAGGCTAAATATTTGGTCCTTTATCTAATGTCACATTTCATTATATAAATTGTTTTTTCTTCATGTTATTATATTGTGGGCATGTTACATTATAATAATGCTTTTAAATAACAATCTAATGTTATTTTGACTATCCCTAGTCATTTATCATTAAATAAATAATAATAAATAAAGACTAGTATAATAATTGATAATCATAGGATGATTATATATGGTGATATGAATTAAACTTATAAGTACTTGTTAAAGAACAGAGTACTGGATAGACCCGCTATGAGATACTACATGGGTTAATATCACTAGTGATCTCATAATAGTTATGTTGTTGATCCTTAGACCTACGATTATCACATTATCCTACATGATAAACATTATGTTTTAATATAATCAAACATTATCTTTAATCGGATAATCATAAAGGTTATGATTGGACATGATGAGAATCATACATAGGATAGTGAATAATCAAGAAGGAATTTGTCCCTCTTTTATGAGAGAGATATCTATTGGGCCCCTCGATAAGTAGGACTAAGAAATGCATGGCCATGCTCAAATGAATTGATGGAGCAATCAATATCATTTGATATTATTAGTCTATTTAGTGATCGAGAAATTATATGTTTGGACTATATAAGTTTGACATGGACCATGGCTTATGTTCAAATAAGATATCATGTGACAAAGGGATTATAACATGTTCTATTAGGTTAAAATTGAATTATCGATATTCATATTATTTGGATAGTCATAATGTCTTGCTAGAGGCCACTTATGACTTTGTGGGCCCATGATAAGATTGGGGCTCACTGCCAATATAATATGAACCTATCGAGTCGTACACATAAAATGTGATTAATGGACTAAGGGTTAATTCGAGCATTTCGAATTTTATTTTATGATAAATTAAAATTCGACATAAATAAAAAAATATAATAATAATAATATTTAAGATTAATGTTATTATTCTTATTTTAAATAAGAAATAAAGTATTTATTATTTTAATAAGAAAAGTGGGCCTGAAGTTTTCTCTCTCTAAATTAGGGTTAGGTCAACTAAATATATATAATGATATATATATATATATATATATATATATATATATATATATATATATATATATATTAAAACCTAATAAAGCATAAAAGGAAAGCGACAGCCGTCACTTAGTAGAGAGAAAAGAAAAAATCATTTTTTTTCTATAACTTTAAGAAAGAACAAAATATACCCTAGCCACCAAGGAAGGGAGCTAGCACCCCTGGTGACTCTGTTCATTGCATTTGCATGTGGATACCAGTAGATGGTCTCGTTTTGCATGAGGCTGCACCTGCAAATTCGATTTATTTGCCCTTCGAGAGGTTGGTAATCGTTATAATTCTCTTCTATTGAATCAATTGGATAGTATGGATCCTGATGGGTTTATTTTTTTGCTGCGATTTTTTTTTAATTTTATTATTTTGAAACCCAACACAGAATCCATCACTATAAGTCATCTCCTTATCATCCACAAGCAAACGGAGCAGTTGAATTCGTAAACAAGAATCTGAAGAAGATTTTATCCAAAACCATGCAAACGTATAAAGATTGGGCTGAGAAGTTACCATTTGCACTTTGGGGGTACAAAACTATTGTTATAACTTTCGCAGGAGCTACTCCTTTCTCCCTTATGTATGGCTTAGAAGCAGTGCTACCAGTGGAGATTGAATTATAGTTATTGAGAGTCGTCTTGGAGGCCAAGCTGCTAGAGACAAAGTGGGCAAAACACAAGATGGTACAGCTGAACCTATTAATTGAGAATCGGATGAGGGTTTACTACCACAATCAGCTATATCAGAAGAGGTTAGCTCAATCATTTGGGATGAAGGTCAAGGGCAACCACTAAAAAGAAGGGAACTTTGTATTTAAACAAATGAGACCTGGCTTATCTGACTACAGAGGAAAGTTCAGACCAAATTGGGAAGGTCCCTTTATTTTGAAGAAATTGCTTTCTAAAGGAGCGACTATCCTCATAAATAGCAAAGGAAATGAATTCAAGGAGCCAGTTAACATTGAAAGGCTGAAGAGGTTCAACGACTAAAAAAATAAAAAAATAAAAAAAAAGAAATAATTATCCCGTGGGTCAAAACTCGAAAAGAAGGTAAAAACCGAAAAAGGGCACCTTAGGCAAAAATTAAAGGTCGAGAGAAAATAACCAATCAAGAAAATCCATGAGGGCTAACTGGTGATAGGAGTTAGATGTAATTTAGATGCAATTATTCGAGATTTAAAGAAAGTTGTGTTTTGTATTAATTGTCATGTCGTGATTGTCATCATTGCAATAATGTGGTCATGTGAGTATGCATTAATAATCTAAGTTATACACCATGGTTGACATAAACAAAGACGTTTTATTTATTTATATATGCAACCCACGACATCAACCTTTACCAAAAAAACATAACAACAACACTAAGTGTTATACAAGCAAACATTATTATGTTTATACAGCATAGGAAAAGTTGCTATTGTCATTACATAGGCTTGAGTCAATGGTGATCAAACCTTAGGGCTACTTAAGCATCATCTCTACCAGTAGGTCTAGCTCATCATGAGTATATTGATTGATGGGTCACCATTTTATATACCATTTCATACTAGACTTGGATTAATGGGTCTCCTTGACACCTCCCTATATTGAGTGAATGTAGGGATACCTAGCTTAATTCTAAAGCATAAAGATGAATGCAAAAGATGCAATTTAGAAAAGAGACAAGATTAATGAATAAAACTCAATCATAAAGAACTTAACCAAAATGCTTTTCGAAGCAAGGTCTCTTTAGTCTCCAGTGGAGTTGCCACTATAACATGGGGTCGGAGTCACTGCTCACTTCTAGTTGGCTTTTTCGAGGCCTGCTTTTAGGGTCTGAGATTAAAAGAGGCTCACTTTAACTCCTAAATTTGCCATTTTGCAATAAAAAGGGATCAAGCCTAGTTTATTATTATTGCTCAACCCATAAAGGCATTTATTAATGGGCCTAAAAGAGGTAGGTGTTATGGAGTCACCATCTAATAGAATGTTGGAAAAGAAATCTCAACCTTTTGATGCCTAAATAGAGATTGGTGTTTGGAACATCACTCTTATTAGGCATCTTGGTTAGGTGTTGTTTTATGATTAAGTTTTAAAATTAATTACCTCTCCTTTCTCACATGATGCAAGTGATAAAATTTAAATAAACATCCCATTCAAACAGAAAGCAATAAATACTTAAAGTAAAATTCTACTTAAAAATTATTACATAAGCAAATTGTTCCACAGCATCAAGCATAAAAAAATAAATATACATACATAAATCGGAGAGCTAATTTGATTTAGGAACATTGGTTCCCTCATATATATTTTACAAAAATTATAAGTTTATTCTGTGTAGATTTCAGCTAAAATTGGACATTGGCATGTGTTTCAGAATAAAAAAACCCAATTGACTTAATAGAAAACATTTTAATGTCTTTTTTATTTTCTCATGCACAAAAATCTCTTTTTACTAACTATTAAAACCCCAAAAATAATACATCCAAAATAAAATATCAAATAAACAAAAACAATGGCAAAAATTAAATAATAAATAAAAAAACATAATGAATAAATAAAATAGTACTTAACCAAAATAACCAAGGGGTGAAGATGGTGACTAACTTGGGAGCATGACTTTCCATGTAAAAAACCACAAAAAATCCTTCGTAGGAAAGGTACCAAAGTACTCGAAAAATTACATCAAAAGGATAAATTAATTAGTATCCTTAAATAACATGATAAAAATAATTAAATTCTTATTTATACAAACAAAATAGATTTAGGTACAAAATCACATCATACACGCACAAAATTGCATCAAACAGTGCATAAATATGATAAGAAACAAAAAAAAAAGTTGTAAAAACACATAAAAGCATAAAATATGTGCAAAAATGCCTAAAAAACTCTCATAAATAGCCAATGTAAGCGAGGGATGGCCTCAGGGGAGTGAGGGATGGGACAAAAAGACATGCCCGGGATGTTAACAAACAACCGTCCATCGGATTGTCTTTCCATCCATCACCTCTAGATAAAACCAAAAATACAAGTTTCATGGAAAAAGTGCAGAAAATCACGTAAAATGGATTTCTAGCCTTGCATACACATCCCTAAGGTCCTGAATCATGTTATAAATTTGATGCATCAAGTGCACCAAAATTAGATAATTATGGAATTAGAAAAATTAAGAGAAAAAGCTTCACATGTACAACAATAGAGGAATCCAAGAACTATCATGCCTATAATATATTTAATAGTTTAGACACACATCACATCTCAATTAAACAAGCATATAATTCGAATTACATTAATTAAAACATGCCAATATACATCAAGGAATCATGTGATTATGCAAATTAAATTATAGAGAGAGAAAGTAAGAGTGAGCCAAGAATGTTACCTTTAGGAGATATTTTGACTCTGTAATTATTATAGTCCAGATCTCCACTCCATGATTATTATTCTCAAAAGAAAGTAAGAAATGTGTTTTGTGTGTGTTTCAATTAAGAATTGCTAGAGCAAAAGGTTAGAGAGAAAGAAATCAATTCTTCTTTTCCTCTAAGGTGGCTCTCCTAAAGAAAAGCAATTCCCCCCTTTTTAAACCCTAGATTTTTGATTTTATACCTAAGAAAGAGTTTGAGTTGAATTCCAACTCAAAACTCTCCAAATTTGAAGATAAAATCTTGTAAATCCAGAATCCCATCTTTAAGGATAAAAACTACCCTTTTAAAAATCTAAAAACGTGGGAATTTTGGGTTTCAAGCCAGGGACAGGTGTCCCTCACTGAGGGGCAGCCATCCCTCAACACTAAACCTAAAATTTTCTAAAATAGCCCTTTCGGCCCACAGATAGGCATCCCTCAAGTGACAGATGGTGTTTGCCACTTGTGAAGGTCTAAAATTAAGTTTTTATGATAATTTTGTTAAAACACTTAAAAACATTTGAAAATGCTTGGAAAATCATGAAGAATTTTTGAGAAAAGTGAGAAATTCACGATCGGAGCTTCGAGATCTAAACCTGTTGTTAGTAATATGTTATTTCCTCATCATCGAGTAACCCTGTTCTAGGCTATCTCAGGTCACGGTGTCTACACTTGATTCTAAGTCAAATAAAATTTTGGATAATATTAAATGTTATAACATAAACTCTAAAATATAAGAAAATGTAATTAATGCTATTAACTAAAATATGAACACTAATATATGATAAAAAATAACAAGTATAAAATTTAATCGAATGCTACATAAAAATATTACTATATAATTAAAGAACATGACATAATATAAATTTAATTTAAAGTATTATATAAATGTTATAGGAAATTATATAAAATTAAGGTATAAAAACTAAATATAATTTGAATATATTTGAAAGTATCATTTTATATACATTTTAGAGGGAAATAGACACAATTTAAGATATAAAAATAAAAATAAAAATAAAAATAAAAATAAAAATAAAAATAAATAAATATATATATATGTATGTATATATACATATATAAACCGATTAATCATGGACTAACAGTTAACTGGTACTTAAAAACTAAACCATAACCAAAAATTAAAAATGTAAAACTTATAAACTGTAACTGAGTCTATCGGATCGATTAACTATAAAAATCGGTTTAGTTTCGAATTGATTTTGTAGTTAACCATATTTTCAATTTTTTTGTTCACCCCTACACATAACATATACAAATGCTTTAAAAAATTTACCAAAACTCTTTAAAAGTCATTTAGAAGGTGAATTAAATTCAAAAAACAAGATTAAAATTTAGAAACCTAAAGGTTAAAGATGTGAATAGTGATTTCATATTTTGTTCAAACAATTTTTTTACATGTTTTTAATGGTTATTCTATGTTTTCATGATTAAAACAACACAAAACTCAAGAAATAAATAAGTTACAAGCTAAGAATAAGAAATCCAAAAAAGAAAAAAATTAAAGAATAAAAAAATAGAAATTACAAATATTTACAATAAAAATGGAAATAAACTTTGAACAATGGATTAGGAGGGTAGGGGCTCAAAAATATTACCCTCGAATTAGGAGGGTAGGGGCTCAAGAATATTACCCTTAGATGTATTTTCTCAAAGAACAAGGAATTTAGTGTTTTTGGCTCTTATTGTTTTTTTCTTTTCTTAAAGTTACAAAGAGCAAGTTTGAGAGAAAGAGAGAGAGAGAGAAAAAGAGAGCACCCCCTCATTAATTGTACAAAACATGTATTTATAGGAAAAATAAAACCACCGCTTTACTTGGTAAAAAATCTCCACATTCCTATCCATTACAGGTGTAAATAAGTGAAGAACTCAGTGAGTTGTGGGTGAGTCACTTGGGATACAAGTCACAGAGTTGTATCAGAGTCAGCCTCCTCTTAGCCAACTAACCTCTAATCCAAAATATTTCCCAATTTTTAGGCTAAAATATGCCATTTATTAGATAAGGTTCTTTTTTACATTTGTTTTCCAATGCCTTAGCTTTCCAAAGAATCAAGAATCACTTAATTTGGATTTATAGATTAATATTTATGGCCAAAATGTTTATGACTATTCCTATGTGACTTTTAGGGATATAATTGATGTTCTGACTTTGAAATATTACTGGGAACAATGGATTTTGAATTAGGTCATACTATCTATAGCACCCTTATCCTATAATCTGTACATATCACTTTATCCAACTCATTACACATGTAAGGACTCAAATTAGGCCTTAGTAAAATTCAAGGACATAATCCCAATTATTAATGTTTAATCAAGCTTAATTAGATGAATTATTATAAGCTTATATATTGAAGGATAAACTAGTTGTTTATTTATGTGTGTAATTGAAATAATATTTTATTTCAAGGATCAATTGGGATATAAGTGTTATTAAGTTCGATAATTGTGATAAATGTGTAATATATATGGTATGAATTTTATAAGGTCATAATTAAATTATTATTGTTGGTTTAATAACATTCAAGGGTGTAATTGAAGTTCAAAGTATTAGTTTAAGGGTTAATTTGTAAATTCAGCATCTTAAAGGTCAAAGGTGAATAAATGAATATTTGAGAGGTTAATTTAAGAGAAAGAATAAGTGATTAGGTTGATTTATAACATGCAAAAAGATGTGGGTTGATTAAAGGACATGCATTTTGTTGAAGGATCAAAGAGGGAATTTTCCTAACTATTATATAAAGTCTTTTGCTAGTGGAATGAAAGAAAAACTCTTTGAAATGGTGGTGAACGAAATCTTAGAGAGAGTTACAGCAACTTCATTTTCTTCTTCATATTTCTTAAAGCCATAGATGAATTCTCAAGGTCTTGTTGAAGAGGAATTGTTGCATGTTGTTCAATCTAGATCATTAGTATAACTATAAGGTAATATCCTAACTTGTTAGTTCATCTCTTCATCTTCATCTCTTTCTTAATTTGATTGATGATGGATGATTGTTGTTGTATGTATGAAATGATGTAAAGGAGAGAGAGAAGGTGGAAGAAGCAAGGAAAAGGGCTTGCAAGGGGTTTAAGACAAAGGAATTTTCAGCTAAGGTATGGGAATGTAGGTTGTTCATATTGCATGTGGAATTGGTTGCTGAATTTGGATGTAATTTACAGAAATTGAAGTTACGTTTTTTCTGGTTTTTGCTGGGTTTTCGGGTTGATTTTGGAAGAACGGATTTCATCAGTTGTGAGAGTCAGTGCCGAGTCGTGAAGCACTTCACGAGTTGTGAACTTTTGTCCGACTCGTGAAGCTCTTCACGTGTCGTGAAATTCTGCCCTTTTTCACCACTCGTGAGCCCCTTCACGAGTAGTGAAATGCTGCCTTTTTTCTCTACTCGTGAGCCCCTTCACGAGTAGTGAAATGCTGCCTTTTTTCTCTACTCGTGAGCCCCTTCACGAGTCTTGAAATGTTGCCCTTTTACTTCACTCGTGAGCCTCTTCACGAGTAGAACGTTTCTTCATGACTGATTGACCTATCTGTATTGTTTTACTCATAAGTTGAGCTACAGAACAGAAAATTGAGTGATTCTTTTTGCGTTGGAAACTAGACTTCCATACCTATATTTCATATGAAGAAACATAAACTTAAATCGGTCTCTAAGTATATGGAATTTAGGGTTGAATTCGGACTAGTTTCCTAAACTGCTCACAGAAACAGAATTTACTATTATGTGCATATTGTTGCTACACTTGATAATATGATTTATTTAATAAATTGAGAGGGATATTTGTTTATGTGACAGTAGAGTTAATTGGTTAAAGCATGTAATATGGCTATCCATGAAGGATTTATATGAATACATACGCATTCAATTGTGTATATCAATAAAGACTAATGATGAAATATCTAACTTATACATGTAAATAGTTTTGTACATGATTGTCACATGCCAAATTGATATATATATTATACACATGTAACCTTATGACATGAAAGTGCACATTTTGACATGTATTTATGCTATGAAATATGGACTGCAATAGTATGACCTTGGCATGTGTATATGCCCATATGGAAACATGTTGACATTCTGTATAGCACATGATTTTAATAATGATAAAGATATATATATATACATATATATATATTTGGTAAATATGCTCATATGAGTAAGTCTACTATATGCGAGTGTACCCACAGGTACGTACATCCATGATTATGTACATAAGTGTATGAGCATGAATTTGTACTATGAGATAGAAAATGTTTTAGCATGACTGTGAACATGTGAGATGCTTAATGTGATTTGTGGATTATGTGAACATATAAACATATGTCTATAAATATAATATGATCTTACATGATTGGGTTTGACTGTTGAAAGAAGTCTGAGAGTAATGATTCAAAGAAAATGAGTAAAGTGAAACGTATGAATACGTCTTTACTTAATTGAAATGATATGATTAAGCATATGTGTGGTCACATGATAGCAGGCTAAAATACAGATCTACAGTGCTATAGACACCATTATAGAAATTTTATTAAAGTATATAATGGTAATGTCATACAAGACTATGTATACAAGTGTATGCATCACAGAAGGAGTATCTTGTCATATGATTATTATATGAGAAAAGTGTATAATTGTTTATGATTAGTGCATATATGTATATGTACTAAAGAAGATGTATATATATATTTTACATGATCATGTATGGGTACAAATGGCATTATATAAGTATAATCTTGACATACGAACTAGCCACATAAGTGAATATGATTACAAGAACAGAATAGTATTACCCAACAGTGAAATGTTCACCGGTTTATAGAAAGTTATACATGAACATGAGTATGAGTACATTGTTCATAGTTATACAAGAGTATACATGTGCATATAAGAATATGAAGGAATAAATGAAAGATAAAGTAAATAGATTTTATTGCCTGCGTTGAGTCTAGGAAGTGGATAGATAGGCATGCCTATAAGGGTACCATGCAGCTGCAGAAAAACTTGTGCCTTCGGGTACCATCGTTCAACCCCGTTTGGGTTGTAGTCAGCCCCGTTTGGGTGACTAAACAATTTGTGCCTTCGGGTACCATCGTTCAACCCCGTTTGGGTTGTAGTCAGCCCCGTTTGGGTGACTAAACAGCTTGTGCCTTCGGGTACCATCGTTAAGCCCCGTACCTTCGGGTACCATAGATACACCAAAACTTGTGCCTTCGGGTACCATCGTTCAACCCCGTGTGGGTTGTGGTCACCCCGTTTGGGTGGCTAAACCAATTTGTGCCTTCGGGTACCATCGTTCAACCCTGTTTGGGTTGTAGTCAGCCCCGTTTGGGTGACTAAATAGCTTGTGCCTTTGGGTACCATCATTCAACCCGTTATCCACCTCTTTAGAATATTGCAGGCCTTATACCAAAGTTAAGAATAGTTTGATGTTAATTTAAAGCTTTATAAAGCATAACAATTCATAAATTGATTTCAGAATCTAATTTATATGTGAAATTCCTTTACAGCACAAATGGAAATTATGGTATTAAAAGATGTTACAATATATACTTATGCATGATTATCGCATATAGAAACAGTACGTACATAGTTATATAAATGAACTAGTGCATCACTAATATATAATTATGAACTATATTAGAGATAGTATGTTCTCTAAAGCAAATGAATATAAGAGTTTATGATTGGGTATTCATGTTGGTGATTGCTTTTCAAATTAATATAGTTGAGTTATATGTTTTCCCTATATTTACTCGTTCTTGCTCTTGATTAAGAAATGATGTATATTGTCTTGTGCATACACATAAAGCATTTACAGATTTACAAGAGATAAAGTTCACATGAAAATGGTATTGGATATAAAAGCAAGCTAGAAATTCTATGTATGCATTGGTACAATAAGTAATTCGAATATATTTCATGATTGATAAATGATGAACTTTCATAGTACTAATGCCTTGTTTTACTTGCGAATATTTATATGTGAATGTTGATCATAGCTTATATGTGAATGTTGATCATAGCTCATATGTGAATATGTATATGCTTATATTCCTATCTTATATGAAAAAGTGGAAGGAATGACTAAGTATAAACAGTGGTAAAATAATCAATGAATGAATCGCAAGATTAAAGGACAATTATGCTTATATGGTTAATTGTTGAGTATAAGTTATACTTTATAGTTTATAATGTATGCTTGTTGACGACCACTGTGAGTAGTCGTTATCATTTATAGTATTCCCCACTAAGCTTTATAGCTTAGCACGGATTTTTGTTTATCCGTGTATGGGAGAACAGGACTTTCTTCCAGGTCTGTTTTTTGCAGCAGGTTGGCCAACACAAGTCTTAGAAGATTGATATTAGAGTCTTCTTTTTGTCCTTATGATTTGTAGTTGTGGAAACTCTAAATATGTTGGAAATTTTGTATTTACTACAGATGCTTTGTATAAGTAATATTTGATGTTAGTAAGTTGCACCTGTAAGTGAAGCTTCTAATAGTTAACTTTTGGATATCTGTTTAGTGGATTATCAGATGAAATGTTGATAAGCATGCTTGATTAATATTAATCACAGTGTTATAGCTAAGTACAGGGTAAGGGTGCTACAACACATGAGTTACTGTGTAACATAAACATATAATCAAACTTAATATATAAGAGTGCTACACTTTTAAAAGAAACTATTCAATGAACGATAAAGTCTCTTTTACACATTACAATAACTATTTAACACATTTTTTTTATACATACAATATCTCTAATACCACAAAATCTTTACTATATACAAAGAGCCCAAAATACATGTCTATAATTGTCTCTCTCGTTGACTTGAGTTGGCCATCCAGCTACAAATATCACCCCAACAACCTACACGGATGAAACACCCGTGCTAAGCTACAAAGCTTAGTGGGGAACTAAAAATATGACAAACGACCACTCACAGTGATCGTCAACAAGCACACACCATGTCTCAGATACAAAAATGATTTATCTCAATGAATAAAATTTAACATTCATATCAATGTATGAAATTCATAAAAATTCAATGGTAACATTTACATTTATGCTGCATTTACCATGTGTAATAATGTAAGCCTCAATGTCCTATGACTTTAAATTCAACTAATAATCATGTGAATAGCCTTTGAATTAATACTAAACCATACTAGCATAATTATCCATTATCTTTTTATATATACTCGTATGTCTCTGATATAAACCCATTAGAATTAAAATGGCAAAACAACACTTCCAAATGCCATGAGATCTTTATAATATTATAAGGTTACTTTATATAGCATAAGTTACAAAAACAAGCCTATCAATTAAACATAACAATTATACAACATTGCCAGATTATTCTTATATACCCAGGTTATAGGTCTTAGTTATGCATACATCACACCGTAAATAACAAACACAATTTCATTAAATGTGTACACATATAAACAATGTGAACATATAAATATATTCATAAGAAAACTATTTCAAAAACACTGGTTGTTACTGACTAACTCTTATAATCTTTAATATGAAATATGCTTAAGCAATTATAAAATTGTTGCATCCATTAAATATTATAATACTCTTTCATATATCATGAATTGACATACATCTAGAAAAAGACTTATGATCACAAAAGACCCACATATGTATACCATCAATTTATCCAAGGTAACTTTGGTGTACAGCCTGCACTATTCTAAAGAGGTGGATAACGGGTTATACGGTGGTACCTGAAGGTACTAGGTCACCCGAAGGCACCAAAGAAATAATAGGTCACCCGAAGGCACCAAAGAGATAATAGGTCACCCGAAGGCACCAAAGAGATACCCGGAGGTATTAATAGATGATCCCTTATAGGGAAAAAACTGTATGATAAATCGGTGGACCCAAACGAGGTTGAACAAATAACATGGACCCAAACGGGGTCAATCAAATAACATGGACCGGTCAAGCGGACCCAAACGGGGTCGGCTACAACCCACACGAGGGTTGCTTAAATTAACTTTAACTTTTAAATCCAAACAGGGTCACTATACTTTTAAATTCAAGTGGACCTAAACAGGTCAAAATGTTCAGAAGCAGCTGCAAGGTACCCTTATAGGCATGCCTATCTATCCACTTCCTAGACTCAACGCAGGCAATAAAATCAATTTACTTTATCTTTCATTTAATCATCCATAGTCTTATATGCACATGAATACTCTTGTGTAACTGTAATCAATATATTCATATACACAATCATGTGTAAGTTTCTGTAAATCTGTGAGCGTATTCACTGTTGGGTATTACCATTTAATACTTGTAATCTTATTCAATCATGTAACTTTTTTACATGTCAAGACTATACTTATATAATGCCATTATATGGTTTAATAAGATTTCTATAATTAAGTCTATAACACTGTAGATTTGTATTTTAACATGCCATTATGTGACAACACGTATGCTTAATCATGTCATTTCAATTAAGCAAAGACATTGTTATACATTTCACTTTTAAAAATATTATTTGAATCATTACTCTAAAATAGTTTTCAAGCTTCGAACCCAACCATATAAGATCATACATATGCATAAATGTTTATATGCACACATATATTCTACTAATCATATTACTTCTTTTCTTTACAGGTAGAGTTAATATTTCAAACCATAAGTATCATACGAACAGTCATGGGTAGCATTTTTAATATTGACTATCATGTATGTATTCATACCCACATTTGATCTCTATTGCAGGCAACACTATGTTCATGTTCATTTCATACTTCGAAGCTGTACTTATAGTATACCATTTGGACATGCATATAATCTCATCTATTAAGTGACATTCAATCATTTTCTATCTCATAGGGCAATTACATGCTCATGCACTCATAAGTATAATCATAGATTGTACATACCTGTAGTACATTCGCATCTAGTAAGCTTGTTCTTGTAAGCATGATTATCAATATGTATACCTCAATCACTCATCAATCATATGCTATACATATATCTATATGTTACCATATGTCACACACATTTAACTTTCATCATGAACTTATACTTGAACATATGATCTTTAAACAACACATCATGTCACAATCATATTATCATACACATATATGATTAACAATAATTTCATAATTATTCATGGTAGTATAACTTAAATATTAATGCACAATTTTCATGATGCATAGGTATACATTCATAGACAATTTTCAATGTAAATGATACCAATCATGCAAATCTATATATATATCCTTTGATACCAATCTATATACACATGAGTTTAGAGCTCTCGTATACTTGCATTCAAGGCCTATTTTGTTCAGTTATATGTGTATCACATGGGGGTAGCCAAATATACTGATAAAGGAGAATAAAAAGCATAGTTATGGGCCAAAATCATGATGTCGCGCTCGCGACAGTATGCTTGGCCATACGAATTTTCCACCTTGTTCCCAAAATCCTGCAACTGCTTAATAATTTTATTTTGTACATCGTTTTTGACACACTCAACGGTATTTTTAGAAAAAGTTGTATTCTACAAAGTTGTAGATATATATTTCTAGTTTCTAGAAAATCAAAAATATTTTCAAAATCATTTCTATAACTCGAGATATGTTTAAATTACTAAGGCCTGTTCATCATAGTAGGCAACACAGAATTTCCGACTTTCAAGTGAACATTAGGCAATCTTGTAAGCATTATTTGACTTTGTTTTCTTCATATAAATTGTAGGCTTTGAAGTCTATTTTAACTAGGAATTGACCTCATGTCATTCTGATCATTTTACATTCAATTATGAAGATTTTACCCCAAGCTGTTCAAAATCGGAATCAAAGATGTATCTAATATTCAATCATTGTAGGGATAATTTAGAGGCCAAATTAGTGCTATTTTTCAACTACACTTTTATACCTATATCTCATGTGGAACTATCAAAATTAATATAGCTTTAAACTAAGGTCCCTAACTCATTTTTTTATAGCTAAATTACAGTCAATAGTTTCAACAAAACTTCATGTAACACCTATTGTAACAAATTCTAAATTCATATCTCATCCCAATTATTCCATCTATCACACATATGCACCTTGTTGATACAATCATCATTCACATGCATGCAAGGTGAGTACCATCCCATACCTTGGCCTAACTTCACTTTACCCAATCAATATTCAGCAAGTCCTTTTCCTTTATCCTTTTTATCTTCTCCTTCTTAAACTTTTTAATCTATTACAATATCCTCTTGAACAACTATCATGCATGAGATTTTCTCTAAGATTTCTTAGAGATAATGGTTAATTAAGTTTTAGGAATAAGAAACTCTCCCTCTTCATCAAACTCAGCCGACCAACACTCACCACCATCTTCACTTTCTCTTTCCATCCATTACATTTCAACCTATATAATAATAAGGCAAATTCCCTAAATGATCCTTTCATTTTATTGCATGATGCCAAGATTTCCCACTAAATCTTGCATGTCACAAATCATTCCCACAAACTAGTCTATTCATAATTCAACCCCACTAATTAACCTCTTTCATACATTAGCCTCTCCACTATTCTTAAATTCTCAATTGACCCCATAATATGTCATAATTACAAATTTATCCCAAATTAATACTTTTTACTTCAATTAAACCCTTGAATATTATTAAACCAACAATAATAATTTAATTAAGACCTTATAAAATTCATACCATATAATTTACACATTTATCACATAATTATTGATAACTTAATAATATTTTGCCCAAATCAATATCTTAACTCTTAATAATTCATCCAATAATACTCAATTAGACTTTAATAATATGTAATTGCCCTTGAATTCTACTAGGGCCTATTTTGGGTCCTTACACTATCCTTACGAAAAATGTTTCAAAATGAGTTAGTTTCTATAAAAATTGGATTCACCTCAAAATGATCTCTACGGAATGAGTTATGCCCAAATTATTACAAATTGGTCTAGGTGTAGGGATAAATTCGGGTCATCTAAGTTCAAGCCTAATTTTGAGGACCTTAAGGACTGAAATAGGTTTAGTTTTGTTCATAAAAGTTGTATCTATATGTCTTAAGATTTATTTGACTTTTGAAGCATTAAATTATGAGGTCTATAGACTGAGATAAGGCTACCACTCTCAGGATTGCTCCAAATTCTTAAAACCATTATCCTCAGTTTGCCTTTTTTGAAATAAATAAATGGGCAAAGCCCAAAAAAATTATTTTGAAAACATTAAAAACCCGAGGAAAGTCATGAACTTCCATTCCTTGTCTTTTTATGAGAATCATTTTCCTCATTGGGTTTTATCATAAGCCGCCTTAAAACCCAATGTCTGCATATACATTCCAAGTCTGAACCCAATTCCACTAAATTAATAAATGCTCAAATGTCAAAAGTAATGTAATGAATGGTATTTGACATAGATTTTTTGCTATACATATTATAGGTATATTGATAAATAATTAGCTTATAAAGTTATTAAAGTATGAATACATAATTGATATGAATGGATAGTTATGCATAACTGTAGAAATCGAGTCCTAAGGTAGCCCAAACTAGAGTTACCCAATGAGGAAGAACCATTCGTATTTTAGATGGAAAATGCAAACTCTGAGTTCCACCCTTGATTTTTACAAATCTCTAAAATAGGTTTTATGGGTTTTAACTTTGCTTTTCTTAGAATAATGAAAATGGGATTTCAATTTTGAAAACGGGTCTTTTTCTGTGACAGACGACCATATGTGGCATATTTGGATCTAGCCATCTCCCTACAGATGGCTTGCCTTTCTATCCCTATCCTATCTATAGATTGATGATAGATAGCCTTCAATCAATAAGTCATAGCGATAGGTCAGTTAGGTCAAAATGATGGCATTTTTGTGATTTTTAAATTTCTTTTCCAATGCTGGTTGTCTGTCACTGATAGACACCTTTTGGTGGGGTTTTTTAGCCAATTTGCATGTTTTTCAATAGCTATGAATTGGGAAAAAATTTGGTTATAAGAGATCAGATTTTCGATGGAATTTTAGGGATTTTCTAGCAGAATTCAGGGGAGATAGAGTTTGAAAGGATTTTAAACTCTTTCCCCTACAAATGTAAGAACCCTAAGGTTTTTTTTTTTTTTGGGGGGGGGGGTGGAGGGGTAGGGTGGGAACCCAATCTAAATTTTGGAGACAACCATTGACATTATTGAGAGTAGAAAATCTAGTTTCTATTCTTGAGAACAAAAGGCTCTCTTGCATTATTTTCTTTGCTAAAAAAACATTTTTTTAATTTTTTCATTTATGGAAATCAATCATAAGAACTTAGAGTGAGATTTCTAGTGTTACAAAAAAAAAAATGAAGGTAATTTATAGGGCCTTCAATTTTATTTTTATGTTTGAGGAATTACATGCCATATAGATGATTTAAATTCATTATGTGAAGATATGGTTCTTTTTTTTCTTATTTTTATGCCATGATTATTTTAATTAAATGTTTATTTTAATGTTTCATTGCGATGATTATTCGGATGTAACTAAAATATGTAGAATGGCATGTTTTTAGGATTTTCCACCATTAACGCATGATTGTTTATTCTCTAATAAATATTGTACATTTTATGTTGATTTATTGTTTGGCATGATTTAAATTAGTTTTAGTCTTTAGGATCAGTTATGACATGCTTAGGGTGTAGAGTATACATGTTTAGGCCAAATTTATGAGTTAATCTCACTTTATATGGATGTTGCTCTTTACCCTATGTTCTGGGTGCGAGAGATGGGAAGAAGGCCCGACAGACACCTGTGGTCACATCGAGTGACAGGACCTTATGGTGCTTTATTCCATCCCATACTTCACATTCTGGTGGATGTCTGCCCTTCTTTTTTAGCTATCGATTAGTCTTTTTAACATTTTATTAATGTATTTGTGTTTATTTTCTTATTTTGAATCAATTTTTATGTGTGACGTGCACCGAACCCCTTTTAGGCATTCGACGGGTGCTGAAAAGCCTACTTTAGGGCTCATGATCAAACGAAGGTTCATTTAACTTGTGAAGGTTGGTTGTTTCATAATTGATAAGGATTCTACTTAATGTGCCAAGTCTCAGGCCTTAAAAAGGCATGAGACAGTGTCTCAGGGTATCCTTATTCCATTATTGTCGATCAACCTACGAGGGCATCGATTGGGCACCATAATTAGGTGTCAAAGAGTTGCCACCAAATAAAACATTAGGAAATCAGTTCTAACCTTATGAGGCCAAAATCAGAGAGGGTTTGGGGACCCCTCCTTATTCATACCTTGGTTAAGTGTGTTTACAAAAAAAAATTTTAAGGTTTATTTTATCTTTCTTCTTATGAATTATCATGGTAAAGAATTAAAAGGTGCACATTTTCACATTTGAAAGAAGTAAAGCATATTTATCAAGAAAAGCAATAAACATAGCATAATTATATTTCTAAAGGTAGAAAAAATTAAGAATTATACATAATACGGGGAGTTCATTTATAATGTTGCATTCATATTTATAAAAAGAAGAATTTTTGGGTGTATTTTTGGATAAAAATGGAGATATTGGACCCTACAGCTTAGAAAAAATCACATTGATTAACTTTAAGTTAGAAAAATCTTTACTTTTTAAATATTATATGGGATGAAAAATGGGATATTGGTCCATTTTGTTATAGAAAAATTCCACTTAAATCTGTATACAATATTTTTGGTGAATTTTTAAGGTAGCATTTGAAAAATCATTTATTATTACAAACCAACAAAATATTGAAATTTAAATATAAATATAGTAACCATGACTCATTTGTCATAGCTTTCATGTGCCTTTCATTTGTCTCGAGCATTTGTGTGCGGTGAAAAAGATGAGAAATATAAAGGGTTATTGATAAATAAATAAAGAATAATACATACTTACATACATACATACATACATACATACATACATACTTGTGTATATACAAATGTATATATACAACAATATATATATTTATAAAAATTAAAGAAATGTAGAAATGTGTGTGTGTGTGTATTAATAATAATATATGTAGTAGTAATAAATATATATATATATATATATATATGTATGTATAAAACAAAAAATATGAATATAATAAATGAAATGAAATAACACTTGTAATAATAATAATAATAAGAGTAAATATAATAAGAGAGAAATTATAAAATTAATAATAATAAATAATATTAAAAAAATAACAACAATAATAAAAAGGCAATAGTGAATAATAATAATAATAATAAATAAATAAAAAGGAAAAAAACCAAAATAGCCCAAAGTTGATCTAAGAGAGTGTGTATGATGTGCATGGGAGATAAGTGAGGTACATATAAGGTGGCTGGTAGCAGGCGGTAGTAGGAATTAAAGGTAGAAGACTTTTAGCAATAAGAATATATGAGTGTTGTTAAAAGTCTGAAGGAACAAAAACTGCCTCGTAAGATGGGCGAGTGCTGCTCGCAGGAGGGGCGAGTGCTGCCCACAACTAAGGTGGTTTTTAGCAATGGAAAGCTTCAAGCATTGCTAAAAGTAGAAAAAACAACAAAAAATAATAATTTTTACACCAAAAAATAATAAAAAAAAACATAATGATAATTTTAATAAAAAAAGGACAATAATAATAATAACAATAAATAATAAATGAATTGGTAATGAAAAGTAGAAAAAATACCCTTAATAATAATAATAATAATAATAACATTAGTAATATTAATATTAATAATAATAACAACAAAAAAGTAGTAGTAGTAGTCGTAATACTGATAAAAGTAGAAAAAACAACAAAAAATAATAATTTTTACACCAAAAAATAATAAAAAAACATAATGATAATTTTAATAAAAAAAGGACAATAATAATAATAACAATAAATAATAAATGAAGTGGTAATGAAAAGTAGAAAAAATACCCTTAATAATAATAATAATAATAATAATAATAATCATCATCATCATTATCATCATCATCATCATCATCATCATCATCAGAGGGCTCAATAATAATAAAAATGAAATTAAAAGAAAATAAAAAAATAAGGAAGAAGAAAGAATGCAAATCATGTAATGACCAATGTTGGCATAGAAATGCATGCAAATTGCATACGAAATAGGTCATTGCCGCCCATAACTTGCTCCACTTTTGGGTGCAAGTCACCCAAGTGCTAGGCACATGTGGCACAAATAAGGGCACAACACCTTTTACTATGAAATAAACAACCAAATTCTTGAATCAATTAAACTAAAAACCTACATATATTCATTTTAAACCCTTTTAAAACTTAATTTCATGTAAATTTCAATGATTAATCCATGTAAACATCAAGAAATCATTAGAAAACCATATTTAAAATAATAACACCTATTTACAGAGACAAAGAATTAAAAAAAAAAAAGAAAAACCAAAACTTAATTTAACACCACAAACTCATTTAAACTTATCTTAAATCTATTTGTATGATCAAAATAAAGCATAAAATCAACAAATATGAAGGTTAATGAGATAAAACCACGAAATGAAAAAAAAAAATTTTTGAGGTTACTTGGGAAAGATGATGAATAGTAACATTGCTATTTATTTTATTTTCCATTTTAACTCTATTTAAACTTTTAGACATAAACAAACAAATATAAATGAACATTTATATATACACACAACACAAATTAAGAATTTGAAAGCAAAATAAAACTAAGTTACAAAAGCTTAAATGCAAATAAAGCATAAAAAAGAAAGGAAAATAACAAGTAATTAATTTGTTTAATTTTTTAGTTAAGCATTTTACGGGATTGAACTCTGAATAAATACCCTCAGTTTATTATTTCAAAATCCAAGAAATCCTAAGTGCTCTTTTGTTCTCTCTATTGCTGTGGATTAAAGAAAATCAAGCTCATTTTGGCTATTGTATTTGTTAGAAGAAGAAAAATGAGAGAGCTCTCTCATTGGCATGAGATTTCTTATCTTTATCCTTTCAAATTCAAGGCAGTGATTTGAAAAAAAAATCAAAGATCTTTTTCCAAGCTCCTCCATTGCCATTTTTAGGAAAAAAGGCTATTATTGAAATAATTCCCTTGCCTTGCAACTCAGTGAGTTGTGGGCAACAGGGGTTTAAAAATTCCTTTTGGCAAAAACTTTATTTTGGGCATGACTTGAATAAGTTGCGTGGTGTGACTTGGCAAGTCACAGGCTCCACTCGGAAAGATATAAGGCAAATAGGCTATGACTCGATGCCAAGGACGAGTTGTGGGTGAGTGCAGCCCACAATTCAGTGAGTTGTGGGGTGGGACTGACCCTTAACTCATCTATTTCTTCCTTTTTTAGCCTATCGACACCCTAATGCAAAATGTTCCCTACTTTTTAGGCTTGAAAATTTCATTTTCAGGATCTATTTTCTTCTTGACATTTGTTCCC
This sequence comes from Excoecaria agallocha, assembly GCA_037975025.1. Taxonomy (NCBI): domain Eukaryota; kingdom Viridiplantae; phylum Streptophyta; class Magnoliopsida; order Malpighiales; family Euphorbiaceae; genus Excoecaria; species Excoecaria agallocha. Next base: position 26,844,036 of record CM075819.1, read on the forward strand.
CTATATCTGAGCTTTCTAAATAACAAAAAAAAAACACCCAATTTGGCTTGTATATTGGGACTTATGGAAAAAATACCGAAAGTTGTTTCTAAGAAATTTTTTACGAATAGAATTAGTCCTCTAACTTTGAAAATATTTTAGGAACTACGGGCGCAGAATTATATCAAACACTATTCATAAAAGTTTTCCAAAATTGAGTCTAGTTTCATAAAAAAATTTATTCACTCAAAAATGAGTTTTAGGGAAAGAGTTATTCCCAAATTACTATAGATTGGCCTAGGTAAAGGGGAAAATTTAGTTCATCAAGGTTTAAGATCAATTTTGAGGGTGTGAAGGACTAAAATTAGTTTAGATTTCTTTAAAAATTGTATTTATAAGTCTTAAAATTCTCTTGGCTTTGGTTTTACCCCATTTGAAGGCCTACAGGCGAAGATAAGTTCGAAATACTTGGGAATGCTCAAGACTCCTGGACTCATTTTCTTGGTTAAAGAGATAAAAGGGAAAAGCTCGAGAAAACTCATTTTGAAATCTACAAAAAATTCAAAGGAGAGCTTTGCACTATTGTTTCTTGGTTGTATTATGAGACATATCATACTTATTGGGTAACCCTGATTAGAGCCACCTTAGGTCCCAGTGTCTACAGTATGCTGTATTTGTATTTTGAGTATCATATTTTTATTTTGTCATGTTTATTTTTCTATTTCGCATATTTAATTTTAGTTACAAAATGCATATTTATTTTATTTTATATTATTATTTATCCTTACTTATCACATACTAATTGTTTTCTTTTCCTTATGATTTTTTTGAGCAATTAATTTTATTTGAATGGATCTTTAGAGATTTTGAGGCTAAAATGCCTTAAAAAGTGTGCTTTGGTGATTTTAACTCTGTCCTTCTTTATTTATCTTTCCTTTTTCATTTCATTATTGCTTTACTTGATTTATTTGGGGATTTATAATAAGTATTAATAAAAGATTTTTCTTGTATGTTAACTTAAAATTCACTAAATAATTTTTATTAGTAAATTGAATTTTCTTAATAAAAATGGACCAATGCCCAAGTTTTCCTTTAAAAAATTGACCAATAAAAGAAAAGTCTTTGCTTTCATTAAAATTGGGATTGCTCATCCCTCATTTTCTAAAATTGTCAAAGACTCTTCATCTTTTGTAAGAATGTATGAAGGAACCAATGTTCCCACCTTAAATAAATGTCATGTTTTATGTATATTTATTTTCTCTATTTTGACAAATTTATTTACATAATTTTTATTTCTTTATTTATTATCCCAAATTGTGTGAGGAGTGAGATGGAGATTTAATCTTAAAAACTTATTCATAAAATAATTCACCAAAGTGTAAGTAAGAGTTATGTCCTGAACCATATGTAGTTTGGGTATTATGAGGTTAGATTTTCTTTTCCAACGTTCTGTTGGGTGGTGACTCCATAAAACCCACTTCATAAACCCACACAGATGTCTTCATAAGTTGACCATCAATAATAGGATAGGGGTACCTCGAGATGCTGTCTCATGCCTTGTTGAGGCCCGAGACTTGGCTAATCAGGTTGAATCCCTTTTTATTGTGACGTGACCAATCTTCACGCATCCTTATAAACCTTTGTTTAGTTTTGGACCCTGAAAGTGGGCCTATGAGAGTAAGTTAAATTCCATCGCGAGGCCTGAGGGGGTTTGGTGCGTGTCACAATAACATTATTTAAGAACAAAATATAATAATTAAGTACAAGTTAGATAACACTAAATAAGATTTGGTGTTATTAATTGAACTGTGATATTTTAAAATAATATAAAAATAATATATGAATTAATCTATATAAAATTTATAGATATGACTTTAATAAATCAGTTATTTGTTTTTTATCTATATTAGGTAGTACATTATAACTATAACTTAGCATACGTGTTACCCTTTTGCAACGTAGCTATAGAATTGAAGACTAACTCAAAGTAAAGGTCAGGATTTGTAGATGAAGATCCTTATGACATGTAGGCAGTAGATATATCTTGCTAAATTGATACATATAAGTTGTGAAACATGTATTAAGCTATAATAGAGAGTTAAGCATATAACTTATGTACATCACATGTAATCCAAAGTGTGGATTAATAAATATGTATAATTTGGCTTGTAAAGGTAGGTATATAAGTAAAGTAATATGGTTTATGAATTTTAACTTTGTAGTCAAGATTTTATGACATGTAATATGTAGATAAATTTATTTATGATTAGTCATAAGTTTTTGGTAGCACTCCTGTTGCCCTTCTAGGGTATATAAGTGTGTAAAATTTAGTAGTATCTAAGCAATAGTTTAGGAAATTTTAGAGAATTGGTGCTATTGTGAGTGTACATAAGAAATAAAGAGTTAAAGTGCATATAAAATTTTATAAGTTTTAAAGTATATGAATATGGAAAGAAGAGAACAATGAATTATAGAGAAATAAGATGATTAGGTGAAATGAAAGCATAAAGAAGGAATAGTTGGAAAGTCAAAGTAAAAAAATTATATTAAGGTTTAGTACATGAGATCTTGACATGAATCTAAATTGACTAGTAGATGATATAAGGTACATGAAATAAAGTACTAGATAGGCAATAAAGTAAAGTGCATTATAAGTAAAGAGCATACATGGAAAACTTGTGATAAGAATTGGTGGAAAATATTTTATTAGAACATAGGTAGAAAAGCAAGTAATATAAGAAGTAATGCATGTAGATGTGAATAAAGTATTTGGAACTTATATGAGTGTAAAGTAATGAAGTATAGAAATGACAGTTAGCATAGTACTTAGCATATGGATATAAGATGTCTATGAAATTTAGATGATAAAATTTATTAAGGGGGAGAGATATGTAACACCTCAAAATACACCCTAGTAGTGTTATAATAGGTCTAGGATGATTGTGAAAATGAATATAAAAGGTTAAGTAGGTTAATGACTAGTTTGGGGATATAAAAGGCATTAGTACAAAAGTGAGGGTAAATCAATAAATTGTTCAACTTAAGACATACATGCATGAATGAACATAAGACATAGATTAATATGTAAATAAAGTTAAAATACCTTTTAATGTGTGATAAGATAACTTAGAAAGAGGAAATTGTAATAAAAAAATTAAAAATTGATGGCCAATTTGAGATCAATATGTATGATCTCTAAGTAATTCAAGAAAAGGCATACAAAAGGGAGTGATGATGTTGGCGGCCATAAGAAATTCAATTTACTAAATTTTTATTTCATCTTCACACACAACATTTCTACCCTTGAGTTGCCAAGAGAGGCTAAAGAGAAGGAGAGTAGAGAAGAGCAAAGGAAAGCTAAAGAAAGGAAGCAAGTTGACAAGTTTCAAGGTAAGGTTCCAGGAACCTTGTTTAATACTTTATGTAATAGTTAACAAGCATTATGTGACGCGTGCTGGAGCTTGCCCTTCATTTTTGGTTTTTCATTGGAGGCTCACTTTTAGGGCTTGAGATCGAAGGGGGCTATTTTTGATCATAAACTGACTGCTTCGCAATAATAAGGATTGAACACTAATTATTGCTAATTGTCAACCCATGAAGGCATCTACTAGTGGGCTCAAAGGGGCAGGTGTCATAGACTCACCACCCAACATAATATTGGGAATTGAATCTCGACCTTATCTTGATGCCCAAATAGAGACTGGTGTTTGGGACATCCCTCTTATTAGGTATCTCGATTAGGTGTTTGTTTTATAATCGAGTTTTAGAATTAATTCGTTCTCCTCTCTCACACGATGCAAAGTGATAAAATTAAATAAACATCCCAATCAAATAAATAAAGTGGTGGAAAAAATAAACCTACTTAATTATTACATAAACAAATTGTCCACAACATCAAAGCGTAAATAAATATATACACATAAATCGCGGCATTCATTTACGTTAGGAACAATGGATCCTTTATGCATGTTTTACAAAAAAAGGTTTTATTGTATGATGTGAATTTTGGGTAGAGAATTGGACATTGGTCCATATTTTATGGAAAATCCCAATTCTTTTACTGGAAAATATGTTAAATGCCTTTCGGTTTATCGTGCTAAAAAACCCCATTTTTACTAGCTATTACAAACCCAAAAAATAACACATCCAGAGCGGGAGCATGACTTCCCATGCAAATACTATATGTCCTTTAAGGCCATGAATATATGAATTGCTCAAAAAGAATAAAACAAGCAAATTAGCTAGCATTGATGATAAAATTTACATAATTTATATACACAAACAAAACTAATTACAACAACATGTGAATAATAACAAAACTCACCAAAATATTGCATAAATGCTACATAGAATAAATATTAAAATAAAAGACAAAAAAACCCTTAAATGCATGAAAAAATACCTAAAAAATACCCTAGGGAAGGCTAAAAGGAAGCGAGGCATGGCCAACCATGGAGCGAGGGACGGCTAAGAGGATGGCAGGAGGACGTCCTATCCTTCGGTTGAGGGACAAGCATTCCTCACACGTTCTTCTTATCTATCACCATTGGAATAGAATAGAAATATTGCAGAGTGAGGAAAAATATAGAAAATGGCCTAAACACATACCTTAGTCCTAAATATGCAATAATTAAACATTAAGTATGCCAAACGCACATTAAAACACCAAAACATGTATCATATTGCATTAAAATTAAGGAAATATACCATACATGTTGGAAAGAAAAACTTCAAAACAACAATGGAGGAATCTCATTTGATCATCATGCCTCTAATACATCGCACAAACCAAAAAAGAATCGTAATTTAACAAAGCAAGCATATCATTTAGTTTTAATAGTCAAAATGAATAAATTTAACATCCAAATAATCATAAAATTTAGGTGAATAAATTGAACAGAGAGAAAATAAGAATGAGCCTAGAATGTTACCCTCAAGAGATATTATGACTTTATGGTTTCTGAAGTCTAGATCTCAGTTCAAAATTAGGATATTTTATTCTTTAAAAAGAAGTATGAAATTCATATGGTGTGAGTTAAAAAGATTGCAAAGGCATAAACCTTTTAGAGAGAGAAAGAAATTGATTTTCTTCCTTCCCAAATGATTTTTTCCCTAAAACCAATGATTCCTCTTCTTTTAAAACCCTACATTTTTGTTTTTATACCTAAAATATTTTCAATTCAATCCTAACTCAAAAATTGCCAAATTAAGAGATAAAATCCCTAAAATCCAGACTTGATCTTTATCCAAAACTTTCCTCTTTTTGAAATTTCAGGAAAACATGGGAAATTTGGGTTTTGACCTAGGGACGGGCATCTATGAGTGAGGGACGGTCGTCCCTCAGCACTAAAACTTAGATTTCCTAAAATGCCCTTTGATTTACACTATTATGGATCTAAGGACCCATAAATGACCGCACCTCAGGTGACATATGCCACTGTCAGTCCATAAATAGGGTTTTTTGCCTATCTTGTTAAAACACTAAAAAATATTTGAAAGTATTTAGAGAATCACGAAAAGATTTAAGAAAAATAAAAAATCTATGATCTGAACTTGTTGTCAGTGATATATTATTTCCTCATCATCAAGTAACATTGATCTAGATTGCCTTATGTCCCGGTGTCTACAGTTGCCCCCAATTTTGGGGAATTGGTGCATTGGTGCCAAAATTTAGAGTGAAAAGAAAAAAATGCATATCTGAGGCAATGAATCTTTCGTTTGTTTGCATCATATACATTTTGAGGCAATGAGTCTCTTGATCGGGTAGTTATCGTCCTTTTGTCAACATGTTAACCTATGAATTTGGATATTTAACATTAGCTTCTGATTTATTAATCCTGTGTTGATTGTCCGATTAGTGCTTAGGGCATGCAAAATCAGGACAAATTAATTAACTCTTATTAGCACTTAAGGTATACAGAATTAGGTTATTTGAATGCATCTAATTAGTACCTAAGGTATGAAGAATCAAGATGGCTTGGGACTAACTTCATTGAAGGTAGTGAGTCTCCACTTGTCTTCTTAGTTTTGAGGCACGCAGAATTATGATAAGAATAAAAGGTCTTCCTTGATTAGTACCTAGGGCATGCAGAATTAGGTTAACTTGGTTACATTTGATTAGTGGTTGGGGTATGCAGAATCAAATTGCTGAAAACATGTTAGTACTAGCGCCAATTTGTTGGCATATAGAGTCAAGACGATACATCATAATTAAATGTTGGAGTTATCCTATTGGTTGTTCTTTTTGAGAGATTTGGGTTGCTCTATTTGAGTTAATACTCTAGTAGGGATGTTTGGTAGGTATGCCTTTATTCATTGGGGAATCATTTGGAATGCTTAGAGTTAAATCCACCGGGGATATTTCTGTTGGATACGACTGGGATAGTGAAACACATTGTGGTTGTCCCTTGCTCAATGATTCCTTGCTCATAACATTAGCCTTATTTCCATACTGAAGTTTCTCTCGCTCTAAGAGATTGTTGTTGAAGAAGTAAATATTTATCCCTTTGGCAAGGTTCTAAGTACTTGATGTAAAAGACATTGGATATTAATAAACTGCTTATTGAATTTGACCTCTTTTTTGTTATTTTTGTCATTATTTTTGTTGTGTCATTGTTACTATTGTTTATTTTATGATGATATAGTTATTTTCAAGTTATCATTAATTATATGGTGTTCACACTCATCCATCTTCTAAGCGAAGGAAAGCATAAATAATATAAGACATATAAAGACAAAATAAGTTATATACAACTCTATTTTATACACATCAAAAGTTTTGATAGAGTATAACTCCCTAAATACAATAAATAATCAGTCACTATGAAGGCCCTAGCCCTGATGCTTGATGGTATGCTAGTCCTAGAGGCGGTCTTAATACTAGCAGCCTAGGAGGTTAGGCTGGAGACATAGCTTGAGGTGCTAGAGGTGGTTGCTCACCTACCTGCTCAAATATAAACTTGAAACCTAGCATCATTGAGGTAAATGGCTACAGTATCTGTGATATCACCTCAGCCAGCCTTTCTAATCCCTACCCTACCTGCAGGACTACTCGAGAGTGACTCTCTAAATATCTCATCAGGTCCCTCCTCAGGTACCCCATGTACCTCCTTAGTTGCTCATCGATCTCAGTTACCATCTATCTGGCCCTAGGAGCCTCTGCCTTGATATGAGTGCCCTAATCTCTAAGCTGGGTGAGGGAGTCATTTACCACCTATAAGGACTCATCAAACCTGCATCCTACATCCTATATGTCTATCTTGAAGCCTTGGACCTCTATTTATAATGTTTGTATAGCTGTTGGTAATGCCTATAAAGACTATATCTGATACGGATCCACCACAATCAACCAATAATCCTTTAAAGATGCCTAGTGGTCCAATTACAAGAGGATGTACAAAAGAAGCTAAAGATGGCCATGTCATCTTATGTTTAAGGCTTTGTTACTCAAAAACTTAATAAAGATGCCTTTGAGAAGTGTTATGAAGAACTTGAAGGCAAGTATAAAGCACTTAGCCTCTTGGGAGCAAGAGAAAAAATTGGGAAAACTTAAGCTATCAAGGGCTTTTAACAACTTTGGGCTTAATTGTACAAGTCATGTGCTTTATTTAAAAGTCACATGACTCACTTAAGTTGTATTATTAAAGGGCTAGGCATGTGGGCTTCTTTTGGGCTTAGTTTAGTTAGTTGGTTATTTATTTTAGTCTTTTTTTGGGCTTTCATTTTAGGCCTATAAGGTTTATTAATTAGTTTTGTTTTAAGTGTGTTTAAGACTTATTTGGGCTTAATTGGCTTGTAAAAGTCCAAGGAAATTTTTTTAAGGCCTTATTAGTATTTAAATTAGGGTTTTAAAGAGTGAATTAGGGTTATCCACCTTATAAATAGGCTAACCTAGGTTGTAAACTTCATTATTGAATCAAATTATAAACTTTTGATAGTTTTTCTCTTGGCTCAGCTGAAATTCTTTAGAGAGATTGTGAGATTGCTTGCTTTCATTTCTATTGCATCAAGAATTAGGATTACTTATCAATCATTTAATTGTGGCATTTTCTTATTCTTCTTATCTCGATTATTTGTGTTTCCATTCACGTGTTGTTTTAAGGTTCAATAGGGAGGATGCTTGTCTTCTTTGCATTTTGAGATCGAAGTGTATGTTCAAGGGGTTTCGGGTTCTTTAACCTTGGGGTTCCGCATCAATATCACTGTGAGCGTAGTCCTCTGCATCTTTTCTATCACGGCTAGTCTCTTAAATATATCATCTGAAATTAGAGGTGTTTGAGCAAGAGGTGATGGAGCCTGTGGCGGAGGTGTTATTGACATAGATGCTCCCGGATGTCCATAAGGTGAAGGGGTGGTAGAGGATGAAGCTCTGGCGCATCTATATGAGGAAAGCCTCGTAACTATGGATTTTTAATGTCTGAGTGAAGACCTAGGACGAGCCTCCTTAAAGATTATATAGGTCGATCTACATATCAAAAGCATGATTGAAATCAGAATTTACCCCCTGAGAATCCTCTGCCTCGTAAGGCTTATTTGCTTATGCATCCTTCTGAGGCGGCTGATGGTGATGCTCTACTGGAACCCTATCAACTGCCTAACCCTAAGCATCTTGCTCTGCTATTTGATCTGGTATAATAGGGTCAAGACTGCATCTATCCCGGGTCTCTAGCACTGTAAGTAATCTATATTGCTGCTCTTGCATCCTATAAAGGCTGGTAATGTCTATCGAGTTGACATTACCCAAACTCCTAATATGTTTGAGGTAAGAAGTAGACAAAACCCTTTGTTGGTACTTGTAAATTTAAAGTGCTAGCATCATGCTTTGCCTTATTCGATTCATATACCGCTTTGGGAAATTTGACAACTCTCCACTAATCTCTATCCATCAACTAAGGGGTGTGACTGTGCTAGGTCTAGTGGAAAGCCCCATGGCCTCTGCAAATTTGTGTCTAGTAATACTGAATGGCCTCCCTAAAGCTCTGAACCAGATCATTCCTTTTTAGGTGTCAGACCACTGGTATCCTTCATACCATAAGGTGGCCAGTACCTCTTGAGTCATACCTGCGTATGTCCTGAAGGCTAGAGCGAAAAAGTTAGTCCAACTAATGTTGGCTAACAGCTTGTCAGTCTCCTGTAGCAAACTGAACTCCTCCATGAATTGCCTGGACATGTATCGACTGGCTCTGAACTAAACTTGACTCAAAGCTTTGTATTTGGCATCCTGCTCATTCGTCATATATGCTAGCACCAATTGTAAAGGCTGTAGATGTGCTATCCTACGAGGCATCCAATAAAATATGACACATCAATTCATGTTCGACTCATGCCACAGACAAAACGAGAATTTGATTATTTTGCACAAGTAGAGTTTAGTATACATGAACAAAAAATAAGGCAAAATACATTAGTTGTATGCTTTTTTAGAGATAAATTTTGACAACATTTTAATAAGAAATATGACTGCCCCCTATACAAAAACACATTTAAACAATATACAGGCCATCATGGCTACTAACAACATATTTCACATTATTTGCGAAATTTTGACAAAAATTCGATAGCATTTGGACTAGGAATATGATTCCCTTTGTACAAAAAGGCACATTTAAAGCAAAGGCAATACAACACAGACCCTCAGGGCCACCAATATAGATATTAATATTTTATGCTTATTAAGAAATAAGACAAAAATTTGGTAGCATTCCGGCTAGGAATGATGTTGCCTTCCTGTACAAATATCAAATTTAAAAACACACAACAAGCCATAGGCCATCAAGGCTGCCAAATAACACAAACTCTTTATATTCAAAGTTGGTACAATAGCAAAGATAAAAAGAATGCCTTTAAAAAAACCTAAAGCTTATGTACATTATTGCCTACATCATAAATCTCACGTACTTATACATAAGGTAGCGTGCGAAATGTTATACACATTATGTTACTTACAGTACAAGATATTATTTATTTTAAACTAAAAAACAAGTATAACAACAAAGATATATTAGATAAAAATATAAAAACAAATTCTTGCGCCCATCATGCCTAGAACTAAAGCTTACTAACCTAGGTTTTATTCTAACTTAAGGAAAAAAGTACAAAAATAACAAATTCTTAGATTATACTTACTAGGGAAGAGCAGGTATAAAAAGATAGAAAAGGTATAAAATTTAAGCTTCCTGAAGTGTGCCTCACTTCCAAGAGTCTATAGGCACAAACAAATCACGAATCGGACGTTGAATGAAGAAGAAAAGCTCAAAAAATCGTTTTAGAGGAAACGTCCGTTGGGAAAAATGGAGTTTTGAACGAAAAATGAAAGAAATGGCCTTTATATGGCCAGAATTGAGTAAGGGATAGGCAATCCATCCTTTGCCTGGTGAAAGATGGGACATGCAGGATGTCCCGTCCCTCAGGTTAAAAAGACCATTTTGCCCTTCATTTTTATTTTTTACATTTTAACTCCATTTTCTTCGATTTTTGAACCATTTTTTCTCAATTTTTTATTCTATATCTATATAAAATTAATTTACAATATTATTAAAACTCTTTTTATAGGTTTTAATATTATTTTCACAAGATTGACAGATTCTAATTGCATTTTATTGTAGACAAGTACCCGAAAGTCTGAAATACTCCTTGAAATTAATTAATCCTTCATGGAATATTGATTTTTGTGCTCTAGACATCATAAATCCTTAAGGTTTGGAAATTTAGATCATTAGTCCTTTTAGTTTACCAACAAAATGCAAACAAAGGTAAATGCTCTAATATGTACGTGCATTGCATGAGACATTCAAAAATGTGACTTTTGGTCTTCTAGTGGTGAGGGCCGAGCAACCCTTGGCTTGCTATGGGGTAAGGGATGGCCGTGGCTCACCACTTTCTATAAATAATGTTTTGTGCCATTGACTTTTCAACTTCTAGGAAGCTTCCACCAGGTAATCTTCTTTATTTTCTCTTCTTTCCTTCTTTTTGTCTTTCCTTGCCTATTTTCCTTCAATTTATTATTATTTCTTCTTCATTTATGCATCTTTAGACTACTTAAAATATCATAATCATGACCACTAGACTTATGAAATTACACCAGTTCTTGGATGACTCGAAAACATGGGAGGACCCCCTTTTAGCCCCTTATTCAAGCCTGAGGTTTATGAGAAGAGTCTCTCTAGATAAACATCTTTTGTTTGCTATGCTTTAATTTTGGGATCCTAGGTTTCACATATTCTGGTTCACTCATCAAGAGTTATATCCCTTACCTGGAGAATTTTCTGCCATGGTGGGTGTTAGGTTTGACCTTGATGTTCGATCATGCTTACCTTCTCCTGTGATTGCTTATTCTAGAGAGGTAGTCCATGCCTTAGGTGTCCTTCCCTCTGAGGTCAGGGGTCTAGTGCCTCATGGAGAGACTTTTCCATTAGAGTGGTTGATAAATGTGTTGCTCGACTTCGATGATGTCCCCTCATTTCATTTTGGCATAGTGTTACTTTGTTGCCTTTCTCAATGTTTATTAATGCATGCTGGTAATCCCATGACCATAGACTATGGATTATTCGATGTTGTTACTAGCATCCATCAGGGGTATAACCCCTTTCCCCTGATTGTGGTAGAGACCATCATAGGTTTAGATGACTTTCATCATATGTTCTTTACTCGGAGTAGTTCTTTCTCATTCTTGACAGGCAGTCCTCTGCTCTTTTAGTTATGTCCTTATCTTTAAAGGTAACATGCCCTTTTAGTTATGTCCTTATCTTTAATGTTAACATGCCCTTTGTCGGTCCAAGACACCATCGACTGGCTTGGTCATTCCATAGATGTTGATATCAGGTTTAGCTGTCCTTAGTTACCTATCACCTCTGTGGTTATGGATAATGATAAAAATGAAAAGAAAACATACATAAAGCCAATATTAAGTTAAGAGGTATGAAAAAGATAAAAGAATAAGGATCTGGCACACATGTCGAAAAATGCATGAGGGCATGTTTAACGACATACAGTCGACTCATTTACCTTAAAAAGCAAGAAAATACTTTTTTCAGCCATACACTGTTTAACATGAGAGTGCGCCTCAACCAATACACAGCCATATCAGCGTGATAACGGTGAGTTTTCTTTCCTTTTTAAAATAGAATCCTTGTCAACAGCATATCCAAAAGGGAGTAAAAAGAAGAAGTTAAATACAAAGATGAACTTTATAAATCATGTTTTATTTTGATAAAAAATGATTTTAAAAGAAATGGACAAAACAAAGATTAAAGAAGATGACTTAATAATTTCCATCATACAGCAATATACCCCTTTTAAAAGGTTTCACAACTTAAATCTAACAAAGATTAATTAATATATAATAAAACTAATAGATGAAAAGAATGACAAAATTCATTGTAATTATGAAAATATTGAGAAAGGACTTTTATATTACCTTTAGTGTACATACTCGATTAAATTGTCGAATGTCGAATTCGTGGACCCTTTGTAGTATTGAAATTCTCAAGAAATAGTTGAAAAATTAAGAGCTAAAAGCCAAAAATTTACTTTTGGCTTAGAAAAATTTTAAAACTATTTGGAAGTTTCTAAGATTTTCTTTGAAAGCGATGCTAACTCTCTTTTCCAAATCCCAAAACACAGCCAACCATCCCTTGAAAAGGATTTAGAGGAAACTTATAAAGGGGGAGTGTATGGCTGTACCATAGGGATGCACGACTGTATACTCAGGTGGTGCCCCCTACTTGCCCACTTGCCTCATAGGGAAGTTCACCACCATTTAAGTGTACAGCCATACCATAAGATGCATGGCTATACACTCCAAAAAGATGTCAACTTGCCTGAAAAGGCAAGATTCCTTGAAGTGGACAGCTGTACACTTCTTTATGCAAGGCCTTGCATTCCAAAAAAAGACAAACATCTTGCTTTACAAGCCATAAATGCATGATGTTCAAGTCTCTTAAATGCACATGACTTAATTTTAAGTTCCTGACTAAGGGTGTATTTCATTGCTAGCTCTCTGAGCCAATCAGCTACATAAACCAAGCTCAAAAATGTTTTAAAAAACTTAAAAAAAACAATTTCAACACAATAAAGAGTCTGTCATCCTTGATTCGCTGTATCTAAAGGAGTAGTTTTCTTTATTAGGTAACCTTGACAAAGGCCTTTTTAGGACCTAGTGTTTACAGGTGCCCCTAACTTTGGGGAGGCGAGTGCACGCAAGAGTCTAGATAAACCAAAGTTCAGAGGAAGAAAGAGAGATACTTACCTTAGAAGGTGATCTCCCTGCTTGCTCTCTAAGAAGGCTTGATTGGTGAATGATGTCAGCCTATGATGTGTTTCATGGTTCAAAGGCAATTCCACTTCTGCAACTATACCCCTAACCTTAAGACGATCCCACTATGTAGCAATACCTTGATGCAATCCCACTCTGTGGCTATACCTTGGCTTGAAGGCAATCTCGCTATGTGGTTATACCTTGAGGCGAACCCACTCTATGGCTATACCTTGGCTTGAAGGCGATCCCACTATGTGGCTATACCTTGGCTTAAAGCCGATCCCACTATGTGGCTATACCTTAAGTGTTAGAGAGTATACCCTAGAGGCCATGTAATAGGGATGTTTTTCACATGTATGAAATTTATATTCTTAATAAAAGGCATTATTCATTTATTGATGCTATGTTTGAATACATGAGTTTGTAAATCTTAAATTAATAAATGAAGTCCTAGATATTATAAACACAGTGCAAAGGCAATCATGAAGGTGTTCATGATGTGAGATGTCTATCGCATGCAAATCTGTTAATATCTAAATATCCCTAGTCATAGAATTAACAAGATAGGACATTGTTAATTCGGACAGACTAGCACATGTTATGCTTCTTGAATGGTTCAAGAGTGGTTCTCATAACTGTGATTATGGATGATAATCAAAGCTAACATGTGGATGCTTGTTAGAGGAACAAGTTCATTGGAGACCTGCAAAGAGAATCCTCATATGGATATTAAATCTATGTCAGTGAGGAATCTCTTCTTAGCGGTTGTGCAAGTATCCTTAGACTTGAGATCACCAAAGTTATCTTAAGTAGCAAGTGGTATGCTTTGACTCCATAACTGATTACTTCCAACTGGGAGTGAACATAGTTAGGAGATTGGGTATATCATGACCTACTTGAAGATAGTTGAGTGATTGACAAAGGATTCACCATCCCAGATTTAACAAGGAAAGTTATCTCGCATGATTCTATAATTGCCTTGTTCAGAGAATCTCTGGCCAGAGTAATATGCCGAGATGGATGGAGATCCATGAAGGGCATTTTAGAAACAATGGTTAAATTAATAGAACATACATAATTAGATTTATATGAGTTGACAGAAATCCATACTCAGAATCTAATTGAGATAAGAGTGGTGAAAGGAGTAATTGCACGGTAACTGTTTCTATGGAAGGGTACAGTCAAACCACATGACTTTCCTGACATTTGGGTAGTCATGATGCCTAGCTAGAGGCCAATCATGACTTGTATAATGATGTATCAAAATATCAATAGAGATTGATAAAATGATTTAAAGGAGTTTAAATCATATGAGTTTTGAATAGAACTCAAAATTACATATTATACTGGGAACATGGACAGGAACCCAATAGGTCACACACATATGGAGAAAAGGGTAAAATGGTAAAATGACAAGGATAATAATATTTGATATTATTATGAAGGTAGAGAATAGAATATGATAATAATTAATTAAAGAGTTTAATTAATTATGATCAAATAAAATTATCCGCATAACTTTTGAGAAATGTTCTGTAAATTGGACCTAAATGAAATAATGTATTTTATGATTAATTATTATTGTCTTATAAGTGTTATAAGACTACTATAAGTGTTATAGGACTGATATAATAATTAATAGGACCATTGGAGGAATTATTAAGGGCCAGAGGAATGAAGAAAGTTGGCAAAAGCCCTCCAGAAGAGGGCCACACGCCAACTCCATACAGAAGGGCTTGGAGGGCTTTTTCTTGGACCAAATTAATTTATATATGTTACATAAGTGTTATGTAACTCACATATTTAATTTTGTTGGATTTGGAATCCATTTGGGTATTTAAATCCAATTAGATGCACAAAGGGCCTAGTTTGTGGATTTTATGCATGGTCTTTTATGAAAAGATTCAATTTGTATTTAATTAAGCCCAAATGATTATAATTAATTCCAGAGGCCCAATTAATAATTCTCCAGCAATTTTAAAGAGCCCAATCTCATTAAGGAGTTGGAATTTTAACCTAACTATAAAAGGCCAACTAATGAGAATTAGGGTTAAGTGATTAAAACAAAAAGGAAGGTCTTTTCTCTTAATCTCTCTCCCTTTTTGCACCACTTTCATTGCTAGCCTCTTGGATTTCGGCCACTCCTTGTATTACACCAAATTTTTGGTTCAATTTACTCCTCTCTAGTGTGGATTACTCATTGGAGGTGTTCGATTTTGGATACTGTGGTTTGCGACAACCTGGTGCGAAGTAAAATCAACTGTTCAACAAAAATCAAAGGTGATTTTTCTTATTCTCATATAGTTATATTGTGTATTCATGGCAAGATCAGATCTAATGGTTAAAAAATTTTAAAATTCCGCTCATGTATGTGATGCATGTAACCGTTAAAATCCAACATGGCATCAGAGCCACGGTTTTGCCATGGATATACAATTCTATATTTTTCTGTGAAATAAGTTTTGTTTTGTTTTGAGTTATTTATTTCATGAACTTTAAAATATTAGATTTGATTGTTCATGAATGAGAAATATTGATTTCTGGTTGTATGTGTGATCAAATAAATTTGATGGAAACAAAAACGAAATTTTTGAAGCATTGTGATTTGGGTTTGGCGTGAAACCCTAGGTAATGTAGGGGCTGCTCTAATTTAATTTCTTATGGATCCATTTAAAAATCATCTAGATGATATTTTATGTGTTTAATATGTGATATTAAGCCGTAGGATCGAACGGAATTAAAATCGAACAAGTTTTGCATGAAAACTAGTTTTGTCGAAAAGTTCGATAAATTGGTTTTCTTAGTGTGTTCTTAATGTGTTCTTGGTTAGAACGACTTTTGATCTTCTAAATCTGATATATATGATATATTAAAGTGTTTTTAATTAATTGGATTAATTAAAATGGGCCTTAAATTAATATGATTAATTTTAATTTATTAAAACCACTTAATGGGCTTAATTATGTTTACGGACTTGGTTTAAATTAGTGAATGACTTGGTGGGCCCAAGGAGCTGATTTAAATTAAATATTATAAACATTAATTAAGTTTATTAATGGGTTTTAAGGGCTGGAGTGGACTTGGCTCATTCCAAAAGGCCCAAATGGTCCAAAAGACACAAAACTAGTTTGTGTGTGAACACAGTTAGGTTTTTTCTTCTGTGGGTTTCGGCCTACATTTGTTTTAAGCCCAAAATTGATTCTTTTAATTATTTAATATGATCAATTAATTAAATAATCAATTTATAATTAATTAATAATCAATTGGATTGATTATTAAGAAAAGAACACATGCATGCAAAAGGTTTCCTAAAATGAAAGTTTCCAAAATGGAAAAAGTTTCCTAATTTGATCACATCATTAAAATAACTCAAAATATAGTTTCAAAGGTTGAAACAAAGTTAGTAATCCATTTATTTATGCATTAGAAAGGCATATAAGGGTGTATGATTGGCATGATGGGTAGTTATGGACAAAGCCCAATGTGATTGAGCATTATGCATGTTTTGGCCCAATGAGGACTTTCATGTCCCGGCTACTTGTTTTGTGTTTGTATTTCATTTCAAATTGTAATATGTAATTAGATTACTTAGATTAGAATTAGAAATAGAGATGGAGACCATTTTCAAGGAGCAAGATGGGCCGGATGGAGATCCAACAAGCTTGAAGATAATGTAATTATTTTTCTTGTTTGAATCATGCATACTACCTAGGTGTGACCTTTTGATTTCCCTCTTGGTTCGGGGAAATCAAATGTAGTGAAGTCCATAACTATACTATATTTGTATGCTTATATTTATGTGATAGATATAGGATGCATACAAATGTATGCCAACCATGTATGATGAGACTTAATTAACTAAAACCCTCAAACAAATACTAAGGTATATAAGCCTTCCATTAATTTAAGGAGAACCAGAGTTCCTTATAGTGTGGGTTGTTGACCACAGTCAAGCTCACATTATATCGAATATGTTCAAATCTAATTAAATGGGTCATCTTAGCTAGCCTATTAGTTTGTTGACCACAGTCAAGGCTAATGGTTCTAGAGGCATGATTAGGGAATGCATATATGATATGCATGCATCAAGAGTTGATAACCTAATGATCCAATAGTTGTGTAGAGACACAATTGGTATAGAGATACCTACCTTTCAAGGGTATGGAATTTGGCTTGTTGACCACAGTCAAGGTCAAATTACATATCAAGGATTTGATATTAGCCCACTAAGAAAACCATCGGGTTTTCTCAGATTATATAGTAAGGGCTATTAATTCGCAATAAAATAGTGGGAGTAAATGGATTAATTAAAGACCTTATTAATGCATACATATATATGAACATACTCTCATATCTTTTCTTTTTCACATCTAGGTCATCATCATGAGCACATCAAATATTAATATACGATACATCTTGGATAACAAGCTGGTTGGCAACAACTATTCTGACTGGATCAGGCAAGTGAGAATTGTTCTCAGAGCTGAAAAGATCCATTATGTCTTGGATAAAGATCCACCACCACTTCCATTAGAAGATGCCATTGATGAGATCAAAGGCATTTATCGAAAATACATGGAGGATAGTGATGTAGCAGCATGTCTGATGCTGGGTGCTATGTCCTCGGAGCTTCATAAGCAACATGAAATGATGGATGCTAGAACCATCGTTTTGCATCTAGAGGAGCTTTATTCTTCTCAGGCTAGAACTGAGCAATATGAGATTGCTCGAGCTCTATTTAGTTGCAAAATGGTGGAAGGCACTTCAGCTGCTACTCATGCATTGAAGATGTATGGGTATATTGAGCATTTGAGTAGACTTGGCTATGTTATGGATAATGATCTATACATAGATTTAATCTTGTACTCGTTGGCTCCAAGTTATGCACCTTTCATGCTTAACTTCAACATGAACAAGATCCAAGTATCCATTCTTGAGTTAATCAACATGCTCAAGACAGTTGATGGATCATTTAAGAAGGATCCAAAAAGTGTCATGGTTGTCACTTCTGCTAAAGGCAAGAAGCAGAAGAAGAAGAAGATAACCAAGGTGCAGCCAAAGAATGGTGGGATCTCCAAGAAGAAGGTTGCCAAGAAAGAGAATCCCAAAGGAACTTGCTTCCATTGTGGAAAGGATGGTCATTGGAAGCGTAACTGCAAGGCCTATCTAGATTCTCTCAAGGAGAAGAAGCAAGCTGATGCTTCTACTTCAGGTGTTCATATGATTGAAATTAATACTTATTCTATTGCTTCAAAACAATCTTGGGTATTAGATACCAGATGTGGATCTCATTTATGTAATGATCTACAGGGGCTTAGAAGCTTTAGAAGAGTTGGAAAGGCAGAGATATGTTTGCAGTCAGCTACTGGACAGAACATCTCTACAACAGTTGTGGGGACTTACTATTTGCCTCTTCCTAGTGGATTAGTACTGGAATTAAATAATTGTTATTATGTTCCAGCCATATCCAAAAGTATTATTTCTTTCAGTCGTTTGATGAACGATTATGATATTTCTTTGAAAGACAAATGTTGTTACATTTTTAAGAAAAATATGTTTTATGCAAAAGCTATCATTTAGAATGGCATATTTGTTCTTGATTTAATTAAAGAAGTACATAATGTGAATACCAAGAGAATGAAACATGATAATCTGAATACCTCATACTTATGGCATTGTCGTTTAGGCCATATAAATGAAAAACGCATGACCAAGTTACACAAGTCAGGTGATTTGGGATCATTTGATTATGAATCATTTGATACATGTGAATCTTGTTTATTGGGAAAAATGACAAAAGCTCCCTTTATTGGTAAAGGAGAACGAGCTAAAATGGTTTTGGACTTAATACATTCAGATGTATGTGGTCCAATGACTACACATGCCAGAGGAGGTTACTCCTACTTCATTACTTTCATAGATGATTATTCCAGGTTTGGATACATCTATCTAATGAAATATAAGTCTGAAGCATTTGAAAAGTTCAAAGGGTTCAGAAATGAAGTAGAGAAACAACTTGGCAAAAGTATTAAAACACTTAGATCAGATTGACGTAGAGAATACTTAAGTCAAGAGTTTCAGGATTGTCTTAGAGATAATGGGATTTTATCTCAATAGACTCCTCCATATACACCACAACACAATGGTGTATCTGAAAGGAGAAATCGAACACTATTAGATGTGGTTCGATCAATGATGAGCCGAGTGGACTTGCCTAAGTCGTTTTGGGGATATGCACTAGAAACTGCTGTTTATGTGTTAAATAGAGTTCCTAGTAAATCGGTTGATGTTACTCCATATGAGATGTGGAATAACAAGAAACCCACGCTTTCTCATATGAAAGTATGGGGCTGTCCTGCTTATGTGAAGAGGACAATGTCAGACAAACTGGATGTTAAGTCTGACAAATGTTTATTTGTGGGATATCCAAAAGAAACGTTTGGATATTATTTCTATCATCTCTTAGAACAAAAGGTGTTTGTTTCAAGGCATGCTATCTTCTTGGAAAGAGAATTTCTCCTACGAGAGGACAGTGGGAGTAAAATTGAGCTTGGTGACGTTCAAGACCCACAAATAGAAGATGATCAACCGATTGAACCCAAAACTGAATTTCATAATGATGAGATTATAGTTGAACCTGATTATACACAAAATCCTAGAAGATCTACTAGGATGCATTCTATCACTGTGAGATATGGATTTCACGTTGATTTGGATAGAGGCATAACTGTAGTAGAGGACAATGAGCCTACAAGATATCAAGAAGTTTTGAACAGTTCAGAACATGATTTATGGCTTAAGGCTATGCAGTCCGAAATGGACTCCATGTATGAGAATAAAGTATGGACTTTAACTCAACCACCTGAAGGGATAAAACCCATAGAGTGCAAATGGATCTTCAAAAAGAAGACTGACATGGAAGGTAATATAGTTACCTATAAAGCTCGCTTAGTAGCAAAAGGTTATCGTCAAAAAGAAGGTATTGACTATGACGAAACTTTTTCTCCTGTAGCGATGCTTAAGTCTATAAGAATACTTTTAGCCATTGCAGCTCATTATGATTATGAGATTTAGCAAATGGATGTGAAGATAGCTTTCCTTAATGGAAATCTTTCTGAGGATGAGTATATGACACAACCAGAAGGATTCACATCAGGAAATGGCGAAAAGGTATGCAAGCTTCAAAGATCCATTTATGGATTGAAGCAAGCCTCTAAGAGCTGGAACATACGATTCAATGAGACAATCAAAGAGTTTGGTTTCTCACAGAATGAAGATGAACCTTGTGTGTATAAAAGGGTCAGTAGGAGTGCAATTGTCTTCCCAGTTCTATATGTAGATGACATATTGATCATGGGAAATGACATTTCTCTTCTCTAATCTGTTAAAATATGGTTATCCAAGCAATTCTCCATGAAAGACCTTGGAGAAGCATCCTATATTATGGGAATAAGGATCTATAGAGATAGATCCAATAGCTTGCTAGGTCTTTCTCAGAGTACATATATAGATAAAGTATTGAAGAGGTTCAATATGGATCTCTCTAAGAAAGGGTTTACACCCATGGTGCATGGGAAACACCTTTTTAAGTCTATGTGTCCGCAGACGCTAGAGGATAGAGGGAGCATGAATAGAATACCATATGCATCTGCAATTGGTTCTATCATGTATGCTATGTTATGTACACGTCCAGATGTAGCATTTGCTTTGAGTGTCACAAGCAGATTCCAATCTAATTTTGAAGAGGAACATTGGGCAGCTGTCAAGAATATTCTTAAGTACTTGAGAAGGACTAAGGATATATTCTTGGTATATGGAGAGGGCAGTTTGGAAGTAAATGGTTATACAGATACCAGCTTCCAATCTAACAAAGATGATTGTAAATCACAATCTGGTTATGTGTTCATAATGGGAGGATGAGCAGTTAGTTGGAAAAGTTCCAAACAAGAAACAACTGCTGATTTCACGATGGAAGCTGAGTACATTGCTGCTTCAGAAGCAGCTAAAGAAGCAGTCTGGATCAAAAAGTTCATAACCGAACTAAGAGTGGTGCCTAGATTTGTTGATCCGATTCCTTTATATTGTGACAACAATGGAGCCATTGCGCAAGCAAAGGAACCACGGTCTCATCAGCGATCCAAACATGTTCTCAGACGCTACCATCTCATAAGGGAAATAGTAGCTAGAAATGATGTGAAAATAGAAAGGATTCCCACAGATGACAATGTGGCGGATCCCCTCACTAAAGTACTTTCCCAGATAAAGCATGATCACCATATAAATAGCATGGGTCTGAGACATATGAGTGATTGGCTCTAGTGCAAGTGGGAGATTGTTAGAGAGTATGCCCTAGAGCCCATGTAATAGGGATGTTTTTCATATGTATGAAATTTATATTCTTAATAAAAGGCATCATTCATTTATTAATGCTATGTTTGAATACATGAGTTTGTAAATCTTAAATTAATAAATGAAGTCCTAGATATTATAAATACATTGCAAAGGCAATCATGAAGGTGTTCATGATGTGAGATGTCTATCGCATGCAAATGTGTTAATATCTAAATATCCCTAGTCATAGAATTAACAAGATAAGACATTGTTAATTCGGACAGACTAGCACATGTTATGCTTCTTGAATGGTTCAAGCAGTGGTTCTCATAACTGTGATTATGGATGATAATCAAAGCTAACATGTGGATGCTTGTTAGAGGAACAAGTTCATTGGAGACCTGCAAAGAGAATCCTCATATGGATATTAAATCTATGTCAGTGAGGAATCTCTTCATAGCGGTTGTGCAAGTATCCTTAGACTTGAGATCACCAAAGTTATCTTAAGTAGCAAGTGGTATACTTTGACTCCATAACTGATTACTTCAAACTGGGAGTGAACATAGTTAGGAGATTGGGTATATCATGACCTACTTGAAGATAGTTGAGTGATTGACAAAGGATTCACCATCCCAGATTTAACAAGGGAAGTTATCTCGCATGATTCTATAATTGCCTTGTTCAGAGAATCTCTGGCCAGAGTAATATGCCGATTTGGATGGAGATCCATGAAGGGCATTTTAGGAACAATGGTTAAATTACACTACAAGAAAAATGCAAAATAGCGAGGACACAATTCGTCGCTAAATGATGATTTTTCGTCGCTAAATTAGTTTAGCAACGATTTAGCGAGGAAAAAAATTTTGTAACAAAAGTCATCCTAGCTGATTTTTGCGAGGATTAAAGTCCTCTCAAATTTTGCGAGAAATGTTTCGTCGCTAACGTTTGTGACGTATATATTCCTCGCTAACATTTGCGAGTACTAAAGTCCTCACTACATTTTGCAAGGCTACAGTCCTCGGTAAAATTTGCGAGGACTTTTTTCCTCGCTAATGTTTGCCAGGACTTTTTCCACGCAAAAGTTTGCGACGACTGTTTTCCTCGCTAAGTTTTACGAGGACTGTATTCATCACTAAATTTTGTGAGGAATGTAAATTTTAGTGAGGACTAAAGTCCTCGCTAACGTTTGCTAGGACTTATAATTTTAGCAACAACAAATTCCTTACTAAATTTTAGCATCAAATTTGTGACAAATATTTTTATTGCAAAATTTGGTACGAGATTGAACCTCGATAAACATTATTTATAATATTATTTATTACACTCGCTAAATTTAAAATAATTTAATACTATTTATTACATTCACTAAATTTAAAATATTTTTTTTAATTTACTGTGGAGATTTTACTATTTAAATAATAAACTAAAACAAAACAATAATATATATAGAGTACTCAATCTTTAATATAAAAATATGTATATTAATAAATAAACTATTATTTGCAAGTGCATATCCAAAATAATATATGCATGCATATATAGAAGGAACATATCCAAAATAATAGATACATGCATATATAGCAGGAACAAAAAGATATACAAGATGTCCTAATATGTCTATTATAACACTTTAATGTAGGTATAAAGTATCTATGACCCGATGTGTGGATCATGTAGTGAAGCACTTGAGCTATTAGTACAGATAGTACGAGAAGTGAATAAACTCATCTGTTCCTCAATCCGTTGCTGAAAAAGTTGTTGTTGTACCTGCATCTGCTACTGGATCTGTCCGACCCGCTGCTCCACTTGTTGTTCCAACTCTTGTTCAAGCTCAGCATGAATCTCAGCACGAAGCTCAGTACGAATCTCAGCTTGAAGCTCAACATGTATAGTGGACAAACGCTGCTCAAACCTCTCCTCCATCTGTCTTGTAGTGGGTGCTTCAAAAGCATAAAAGGAACGAGATGCGCAAGCCTCCGGATAATACTGAGTCGCTGTAGCTCCAAGTCCATACACTTGTCCTCCATGTGCACCCCCTACTGCATCGAAGTATATTTGATTCTCATCAACATTTTCACCTTCATTTTGAGATCTTTCCAACCGAAGCTGCATGATTTTATTCTAAAAAATCCATATTTCAAATTAGAAGTAAGATTTGTAAATTCTTATAGTATGCAATTACAATATTTACACTTACATATATCGCTCTGCATCTATCATTAACAAAAGATGTTTCATCATTCTTCTTTGTATGGGTGTACAAGAAAACTTCACAAGCTGTTGGCCGTCGTCTTTTCTTTTTAGCCTAAAACAGAATAAAGCAAGAAAAATATAAAAAAAAGAAAAATTTTAAATATAGACTCGAGTATTGTCGAAAATTCGGCAGCATTTCCCCTAAAAATAAGACAAATCCAAATTATCAAACCTGAAAAATATTCATAGTTACACTTCTATAAGGATCAATGCATCTAAACAATTATTTTGGCCACTTCTAGGCCCCAAAGCAACACATCCAACATATTTTGCTCATCGTATAACTCAAATTCCATTTACACTTGTATAAAAATAAATGCATTTATAACAACCATTTTATTCACTATACTCAATGGAATGATAATCTAATCATCACATCAAACATATAATGCTAAAAATTCAAATTCTATATCAATTTATTAATCATTGTTAAGAGAAAAGGTCGACTTACCAAACGTTTCATATGCACGGCAAGGGAGACAGACCCTCCTACATGGCATGATAATGCAATACCATCTTCATTACCGCAACGTCTATTTTTTGAGTTTTGTTTTGTTCTCTTGACAACATCTGGATGGCTCCACATCTCTTGCCATGAAGTCCAGACAGATTTCGATATATAATTTGGACGATTTCTTCTCTTTTTTATCTTAGAGAGGAAATCACCATATCTAATGGATGCCTTTTTCTTCCAAGCAGACTTGACCAATGGATCTTTTAATGGAACCTAATAGAAAAATTTTTGCATTCATTATTAAAAAGTTTAATAATTAAAATAAATACAAGGAATGTAGATATAATTATATATAGGTATTTAATTTAAAAATGTATAGATTTACCTTAAACTCTTCGAAATATACATCCTTTGTCTCTTGACTGACAGCTGACCAACATGATCCTCCTTCTTATAGTCTTCCCTCAAAAATCCTACGCATCTTGCGAGAACACTTATTACTTGGCTCTAAAAATCTGATAGGATAAAAATGATAAATACATTAATGTTTTTGGCAAGCATCAATTAATAAAAGCACAAAATGAAATCATTAAATTTTTAATTCTCACTTTCCATCTCGAATGGTGACTTGTATCTTTCCAGATTCATCAAGGACAATTTCTTCTGGATTAGGAATTTCATCATCATTACCATCATCAACATCTTGTGAATCTCTATTATCATGTGTAGTATCTGTTGTCGGGGACATTTGACGTACTGTATCGGGTTGATGAGATGAAAAAATTGGAGTAGAAGGTGGTGGAGATGTATCGCTATTTACTACTGTTGGCTGCACTATTGAAGGTTGGGGAGGTGCAATTGAAGATGGTGTCTGCATTGATCATTGTCTCTCTCCTACTTTCTTTGCAATCGCTAAGCTGAAAGGATTATGCCTTGCATTAACTCCGCGAACCACTGCCACTCGAACGTGCTTTCTTTTTAGCATATATGTAATAAAATAAAACATATTATAAGTATATTTATGTTAGTGAAAAAAATACAATCATTGCCCACTATACTAACACATACAAGATTATTCACTATCCTCAGTTGAATGATAATCATGTCTTTCTTCAATATTAGAATTGTCGCTTGAATTGGTTTGATGCAAAATTTAAGAACATCGTCATCCCCGACACAAAATCTGGATTAATATGGCCATGATTATCTTTTCTCGCATACATCCATTTTCGGTTATTCTCCTCCATCATGACATACAATTAAGAACTGAGAATAACTAAATAGTTTTTCACATTTAAGAACCTGCCATGGAAAATTATGCATTTAAAAAATTATATCAATCCTTAAGAATTAATCCTCATGAATTGAATTGGCTTTCTAGTTTATTTTGAGAGGTCTAACTATAATCATGCTATTGCAAATTTGTTCATTTTGTTGGAACCATTTGAGCAAATTATGGTGGCAAATAACAAACAGTATAAGGGAAATGCAAAAGGTACTGTACACATTTTATAATGAAAAGATCAGCAAACTTTGGAAAAGATCAACAAACTTCAAATTAATATGACAAAATAACAAAATACACTATATCATATTATAAGTATATAATACAATATTAATTATTTAATGTATATAATAATTCATGCATACCGAGTTTTTCAACAAGCAAATGAAGCTGGCAATTAAAACATCAAACTACTATTACAACAACAATACCTGAATGTTGGTTTTCCAATTCCTTCCTAAATAAGAGTACTTACAGAAGAGGTTTCCTCCTACTCACTGAAATCACTATGCAACAGTTGGTTTCACTGCAAAATTTCAAAAGGAAATTAATTAATTATATATATATATATATAATACATTATTAATTTTATAAGAAAATTAATTAATTATTTTATATTTTACATACTCAAATTCGGGTAAAGTTTATATTCCAAACTAGACACTAAATCTTATTCCACAAATGAAGTTTAGTCTAGTTATTTGATCATAAAACCATCATTTTGGCCTAGGTCCATAAAGCCCACAGCTAAGAAAAAATAAAAATGCTCTTGTAATTTTATTTTAAAAAAAATTGATCTAATAAAATATTTTGATTTCATTGAAATATAAAATTCAATTAAAATATTTATATATAAAACTCTAATCCCAAACACAAATCATGGGTTTCTCTTCAAATCTAATTGCCATTTCAGTTCCTTTTTCTCTGAATTAAGGAATGGATTCTGCAAATTCCAAATAAAGAAAATTCTTAGAATAAGAATGGTTGCTTAGTATCAAAACCATCAGAGAATCCAGCAAAAACAATTTCTACAAAAAAGTTAAACAATAAAGGGAATATGCTAGACAATGACTTCAAAATAGGCAACCATGATAACCAATTAGTCTCCTAAATACTTGAAAACTTTGTGCACTAGAAGGAATTGAAAATTAATAGCTAAACCTTGAAGTCAATGATCTAACAACTTCATGTCACAATGTCAAATGTTTCCACCAGTACATAACACTTATTTTTTTCTGCAAGCTATACATTGGAGAGAACTACTCGACAAGAGGATGAGAGACTACATGATAAATTACATTGTGAATGAAATAAAGATGATGAGAACTAAGAAGAAAATATGAAGGACATGATATGTGAAGCCCTCTCTTCACTTAACAGCTGATAAAGGGGAGTGAAATTTTGACATGCTAGCATATCAAGTATGCTCATTCATCCCAAAGACCATTCAATAGCAGGCCAAACCAATCACCATATCGTGTTCATGTGATGATTGCAAGTAAAAGCATCTCATCCCAACACATAAGAAATATCCTATAAAACCAACTTATCATGCCTCAATCCAATAAAATTTCAATACTCAAGTGCTCCATATCTGAAGAAAAATCTAACAATGAAACTGTATAAAGTCTAAATTGCTTAAATGAGGCTCAATGATAATTCCTTGGAAAATCTCTCAGCTAATTCATAGTTCTATGAGAAAAGAATAAAAGAAAAACATTCACATTTACAAATAAAGATACAAAGCAACAAGGAATAACACCAGAGGGCTGACAATCATAACATACAAAAAACAAACCACCGAAATTCAAGAACAGCATGAACATAATGCAGTCCGCTTCTCCCCAGATGAATAACAGTGATCAACAGCCACCATCCTAACCTCAAATTGAAATTCAAGGAGGGAATCAAGATCAGCCAATTAGGATTTGCAAATAAGAAAGAAACTTGCTGCAATCCAGTGCACTACAGTCGACCCAACACTGAAGCCACTCAGACGAAATTGATAAGCATGAAACTGCAATTCCTCATCAGCAAGCCTAGTCTCTGATAACAAGAAGCAGGACCTGACAGTTCATCCTAATTGTTCCACTTAACTATAACAGAATTCCAGTATTCCCCCCTGAAGTCATCATATAAATCACCATTATGGGAGCCACGCAATGAATTCTGATTCTCGATTTGCCCCTGTTTATGGGAGTCATCATAAGCAACCATTCTTATTCTAAGAATTTTCTTTATTTGGAATTTGCAGACATCCTCTAAAATTAAACTCATTATCTTATACAGATAACTGCACAAACTCAAGAAATGCTATCAATCAAATTTTATATATAATAAAATACACACAATTAGCGAAAAAACCAAACTCACTTAAAATAAGTAACATATAAATTAACTTTGGTGCGAGAACTTTATCCTTGTTACCAAACTGCTGTGTGCAGTTTTTACAGTTAGCAGAGAAGATCTAGCTAATTTTGGAATGCCTACTTAATCGAAAGGCAAGATAGAGTAAAAAACACACCAAAAAAAAGATTAAATAAAACTTTTCACAGCAGAAAATAACTCGAATGCAATACTTAACCACCAAATTCTAGGGCAACAAATTAGAAACAATAGCTCCATCACTAGTAACTAATCATTGAGAATAAAATCTCTGACCTAAAAGACACTACAGGCCCAACCTCTCTGCAGATATCAATGAACTGTTCCTCGGTAGCATCATATGGTATATTCCCAACTGTCAAATAACGTAAAACCAATCAAAACGAGCATCTTCAAAATTTCAAAAACAAGTAAAGGAACGAGCATAGAATCTCAGCAATTTTGACCGATGGTGAGAGAGAGAGAGCGAGAGAGAGAGGCAGGTGGCAGCACCGGCAGTGAGTTTGCGAGATGCGTGGCAAAGAACTGATTTTGCTTACCTGCCTTCAACGATACAAAAGGAATTACATGAGCTCAGCAAAGGAAAAATCTTTGAACGAGAGGGCAGAATTGGGGATTACCGATGCAATACCTTCACCGGCCAAAGCAACTTTGTGATTTTTGATTTATGGAATGAGGTGAAAGAGCGAGAAAGAGTGAGAGGCGGCAGAAAGAGATAGAGGACAACGGACGAGAAAGCAAAGAACAGATTAGGGTTTTATTTGTAGGCCTAAAGAGAAGGGAGCGAACGTGCGAAAAAATCCCGCTAACAATAGTTTTGTCCCGCTCAAAATTTTAAGGAAATCAGCTAGGAAATACCTCTCGCAAATCTTGCGAGAACTTTTTCCTAGCTATTTTTTGGAAAAATAGTTTCCTAACAATATAAATTTTTATTATATAATTATTAATAATTAATATTATTAAATATAACAAAATAATTTAATTTAATTTAGTTAATTTAATTAATAATAATTTAGTTTATTTAATTTTTGCTAAAAAAATTAAATTTACTAAATTTACAAAATTAAATATAATTAAAATTTAAATATTAAAAATTAAAATTATATAAAAATAGTTAAAACATAATTATCTAATTTATATCAAATGGTTCATATAGCAAATGTCAAACCATTTAACCATTAGCAAGGAATTTGTCCTTGCTAATTTAGTGAGGATTTTTTTCTCGCAAAATTAGCGAGGATTAAGTCCTCGCTAAATGGTTCATATTCTAAATTCTAAACCATTTAACCATTAGCGAGGATTTGTTTCTCGCAAAATTAGCGAGGATTAAGTCCTCGCTAAACGGTTAATGTTCTAAATGTCAAACCATTTAAATCCTCGCTAATTTAGCGAGGATTTCTTTCTCGCAAAATTAGCGAGGATTAAGTCCTCGCTAAACGGTTAATGTTCTAAATGTTAAACCATTTAACCGTTCCTCGCTAATTTAGCGAGGATTTGTTTCTCGCAAAATTAGCGAGGATTAAGTCCTCGCTAAACGGTTAATGTTCTAAATGTCAAACCATTTAACCGCTAGCGAGGATTTGTTTCTCGCAAAATTAGCGAGGATTAAGTCCTCGCTAAACGGTTAATTTTCTAAATGTCAAACCATTTAACCTTTAGCGAGGAATTTATCCTCGCTAATTTAGCGAGGATTTCTTTCTCGCAAAATTAGCGAGGATTAAGTCCTCGCTAAACGGTTACTGTTCTAAATGTCAAACCATTTAACCGCTAGCGAGGATTTGTTTCTCGCAAAATTAGCGAGGATTAAGTCCTCGCTAAACGGTTAATGTTCTAAATGTCAAACCATTTAACCGCTAGCGAGGATTTGTTTCTCGCAAAATTAGCGAGGATTAAGTCCTCGCTAAACGGTTAATGTTCTAAATGTCAAACCATTTAACCGCTAGCGAGGATTTGTTTCTTGCAAAATTAGCGAGGATTAAGTCCTCGCTAAATGGTTAATTTTCTAAATGTCAAACCATTTAACCTTTAGCGAGGAATTTATCCTCGCTAATTTAGCGAGAGATTTTTCCTCGCTAAATTAGTGAGGATTAAGTGCTCGCTAAACGATCATCTTCTAAATGCCAAACCATTTAACCGTTAGCGAGAGATTTTTCCTCGCTAATTTAGCGAGGATTATGTTTCTCGCAAAAGTAGCGAGCATTAAGTCCTCGCTAAACAATTCATGTTCTAAATGCCAAACTATTTAACCGTTAGCGAGAGATTTTTCCTCGCTAAATTAGCAAGGATTAAGTCCGTGCTAAACGATTCATATATCATTCTAGCCATGAATTAAATTTTAGCGAGGGGTTTATGCTCGCAAAGTCATCTCTATTTTTTACGCAAAAATTTTGTCGCCCAAAATTAGCTACAACAAAAATATTTGTCGCAAATTTGTCGCAAAATTTGTTTTTCCACTAGCCCCTAACAATATTTGCGACAAAAATCATTTTTCGTCGCAATGTTGTCGCTAAATGGTACGTTTAGCGACAAATTTTTAAATCCTCGCTAATTTTCATCGCTATTCTGTATTTTTTTTGTAGTGTTAATAGAACATACATAATTAGATTTATATGAGTTGGCAAAAATCCATACTCAGAATCTAATTGAGATAAAAGTGGTGAAAGGAGTAATTGCACGGTAACTGTTTTTATGGAAGGGTACAGTCAAACCATATGACTTTCCTGACATTTGGGTAGTCATGATGCCTAGCTAGAGGCCAATCATGACTTGTATAATGATGTATTAAAATATCAATAGAGATTGATAAAATGATTTAAAGGAGTTTAAATCATGTGAGTTTTGAATAGAACTCACAATTACATATTATACTGCCAACATGGACAGGAATCCAATAGGTCACACACATATGGAGAAACGGGTAAAATGGTAAAATGACAAGGATAATAATATTTGATATTATTATGAAGGTAGAGAAGAGAATATGATAATAATTAATTAAAGAGTTTAATTAATTATGATCAAATAAAATTGTCTGCGGAACTTTTGAGAAATGTTCTGTAAATTGGACCTAAATGAAATAATGTATTTCATGATTAATTATTATTGTCTTATAAGTGTTATAAGACTACTATAAGTGTTATAGGACTGATATAATAATTAATAGGACCATTGGAGGAATTATTAAGGGCCAGAGGAATGAAGAAAGTTGGCGAAAGCCCTCCAGAAGAGGGCCACACGCCAACTCCATACAGAAGGGCTTGGAGGGCTTTTTCTTTGACCAAATTAATTTATATATGTTACATAAGTGTTATGGAACTCACATATTTAATTTGGTTGGATTTGGAATCCATTTGGGTATTTAAATCCAATTACATGCACAAAGGGCCTAGTTTGTGGATTTTGTGCATGGTCTTTTATGAAAAGATTTAATTTGGATTTAATTAAGCCCAAATGATTATAATTAATTCCAGAGGCCCAATTAATAATTCTCCAGCAATTTTAAAGAGCCCAATCTCATTAAGGAGTTGGAATTTTAACCTAACTATAAAAGGCCAACTAATGAGAATTAGGGTTAAGTGATTAAAACAAAAAGGAAAGTCTTTTCTCTTAATCTCTCTCCCTTTTTGCGTCACTTTCATTGCTAGCCTCTTGGATTT
Organism: Excoecaria agallocha; assembly: GCA_037975025.1. Taxonomy (NCBI): domain Eukaryota; kingdom Viridiplantae; phylum Streptophyta; class Magnoliopsida; order Malpighiales; family Euphorbiaceae; genus Excoecaria; species Excoecaria agallocha. The sequence continues at coordinate 26,875,634 of CM075819.1, forward strand.
CGGCCACTCCTTGTATTACACCAATTTTTTGGTTCAATTTACTCCTCTCTAGTGTTGATTACTCATTGGTGGTGTTCAATTTTGGACACTGTGGTTTGTGACAACCCGGTGCGAAGTAAAATCAACTGTTCAACAAAAATTAAAGGTGATTTTTCTTATTCTCATATAGTTATATTGTGTATTAATGGCAAGATCAGATCTAATGGTTAAAAAATTTTAAAATTCCGCTCATGTATGTGATGCATGTAACCGTTAAAATCCAACATTGAGGCGATCCCACTTTGTGGCTATACCTTGGCTTGAAGGCAATCCCACTTTGTGGCTATACCTTAAAGATGATCCCACTTTTTGGCTATACCTTGAAGGTGATCCCACTATGTGCCTATACCTTAAAGGTGATCCCACTCTATGTCTATACCTTGAGGTGATCCCACTCTGTGGCTATACCTTGGCTTGAAGGCGATCCCACTATATGGCTATACCTTGAAGCAAAAAATTTGTGAGGATGTTAGGATGGCTTGGATCTGAAGTTAATGAACTCGACCATTTGTCCCCTGTAGCGAAAGGAGTGTCATCATAGGTGGCATTCCCGAGGCTACACTAATCATTGCCATTTAGCTAATTGAATTTAGCTTGTCCTGCATTTGTAATGTTAAAAAAGTTAGATTAGGATTCGTTACCCCCAGTTTAATCCATAAAGACACTTAATTATGTTCATTTTTCATGTCCATATTTTTCCTTCTATATTATTATCATGTTTATAGATATTCTCTTTTGGAAAAATAATATACAAATTTTATTGAGTATAGTGCCTGTCTAGCATTGTAGCATATTTCTCATTAATAATCAATCATGTTTATTCTGTAATGTGAGCATTTTTGAAGCATGCTCATCCTAGCGTTATCAAATAACATTGCCTTATGGTATAAGGCATATTATATGCTAGCAAACAACTAATGTCAATCATAGCAAATAAATGGTAATTTCAAGCAAGTTCTGAATGACAATCCTAGCAAATTTTAAGGGAAATGTCCAACTGTAAAAGAAAACAAATATCCACAATGTAATGAAAAAAAAAACAACACAAGTATCCATAATAATTGTCCCAAACTAAAAATGTGTGTGAAAACTATGGTATAAGAATGTATGTATATGGAAAGTCATCATCTCCTTGAATCCTCGAGATCTCAATGTAGGCCATAATTTGTGGGGCCTTCTAATGAAGATTAGGATTGGGAACGGCACTTATAAAATGGTGGACTCGATGCCTGAGATGAAGAAGGTCCTAGATGTGTGGGTCCTAAAGGCTAAACTACAATAGGATGCAGGAACTCATTGAGGTACCCTGCGAGGCGGTCTACATCTACCTGGATGCTAGCCAAATTTGCCGTATGTGTAGCGATGTGACTTGTAATCTTCCTATCTATATTGATCACATAAGCCTTAAGGTCGGTGTCCAGCTTGTCAATCTTGTTCTCAATATCATCTCTGGCTCTATTAATAACCTCCTTGCCAATCAGGAAGGCTATCTCCAATGCTGTGAGGTGATCTGTGGCCTTCTGCACACTCTTATCCACATTTTTGACCCTTGTCTCTATCTTTGTCAAATTAGCTACAAACCGCCACTGGAAATCATCAAAATCATTAAACCTCTTTATGTAGGCCTTATTCTGCTTACCCTGCTCCTGGCTTATCCCCTGTATATCTGCTGCCATGGCAGTCTGAGTCATAGTCAAGTCTTGGATACCCTATAGAATAGCATCACATGGGACAGCCTACTGAGGTGGAAAGGGTGCTGAAGATAAAGATGCACCCGGGTGATTATAAGCTTTAAGAGGCAGATCCTGATAGAAGGTAGGGAAGTCCTGTAGGGGTGGAGACACAATTGGCTCTTGGTGGGCTTCCTCTACAAAATAGTAAGTGAAAGGAATCTCCTCTTCCTCCTTAAGTCCTGGCCCCAAAATGTCCTCCATCTATTGATCATCATCTAGCACCTATTAAGGTCGTGGCAGTTGTGGTCCACGACCACATCTCATCCTATCTAGGTGAAGAGCAGAATCCATATCCTCAAGGGTCATCAACCTAATCCCATTTGGAGTAACATCATCCCTATCCAAATATATACCCCCCAGCAGATAGCCTTATCCATACCTCTAACATACCCTCTTTTAGAAGTAACCTGGTGACTAACCCTTCGATAGATGTAGCATCACCTAGATAGTGTTGGTTAGTGCGTATGTGCTTCAAAATAGAATGGCTTAGGTCTATATGCCTACCTACCACCATGCCCCATAGGATGTATATCTCTACCACCATAAGAGAACTAGGACTGTCGGCCTACCCAAGTATAAGCTAGAAAGGACCCTGTGCAAGTAGCACATCAACTATAATCTCAGCAATGTAGACTTCACCGTCCATCTCACATATGGAAACCTCGGTCAAGCAATCTCTGCTGAGGCTGATCTCTCAGGTCTCACAACTCCTTTGCTTATAGGCAACCCTAGGATTCAAGCAAAATGCTTTCATGTCATAGACACCAACTGACCCTGAATGCAGTGGGTAATGACCCCATCCTCATCATCTAACCTTTGATGTTCCAAGTATCAAAATGTTGCTAAAAATTGTCTAGTTATCTTTGAGTATGTCCGATATTCCCCTGCATAAAAATGTGTCCATCCTGCTCGGGCTATCAAAGTATCTGCCTCGTCTATCAACCACAACTATGTCAGTAAGTGTCTCGATATGAACCAACTGGGAAGTATGCGGCTCTCCCCTAAAGTACGGCATAGGTTGCCTTACTTTGGTGTCATCAATATTGGGTACTGGGGATCCATTCCTACATAATTTAAAGTCCTATAGTTAGTTGAGTTGCATATATTAAATATGCTAGTTAAATAGTATAGCAACTTGTGCCTGAATTTAAGTAGCATAACGACTTAGAAAAACTAGGCCCAATCCTGCATAAAACTCATTCACAAATTTGTATTAGCTAAGAGATTCTTTATTTCTCCTAACCTGCCACCGAGCATCTAGCAATCATGCAAAATTACTCACAAGTACCGATGTATATATATGAATCAAAACAAGTTGTCCAAAAATCATCATTTACACACACGTATATTGATATGCACATCATGTATAAAACATGCCTACATTAAGATACGCATTCTCGATGGCTCAATTTTTTTCTGTCCTTTTTTTTCACATTTTAGCACACAAATTTAGAATCTAAACTAACCACAACAAAGGAAATAACTAGCATATGCTAATTAGTATCATTTTTATTGTGCTGTTATTATACATGTTTGTTTTCTTTTTACTCATGCATCATATTTACATGTCATTATCACCAATATACATTTTCTATACAAGTAACCTAACACATATTATTACTACTTATAGAATTTATGTCATAAGCTATATAAGTAAAATAATAGAGATAAACAAATAAATGAAAATGGCATACATTAACTTGCACCACTTATTATTTTCATGGTATTATCTATGTATATGGATTTTATCACCTACATATTGTTATTTTTTTCTTTATCTGTACAACATGCACACGTTGTTTACAAATTCCTACCAAACAGGAATAGTGCTATATGAAATTAAATAGATAGTTATAAACTTAATAAGTTCACTATGTTGCACTAATACAATCCTACACACTTTCTCAATTTTCTCAAAACAAAATAAAAAACAAACATTGGCAATACATCATGTACAGTAAGGAAAACATGTATTAACAAAATTATGCAATCTCATACTCATTTAGGTCATAAAAATTAGGTGAAAGAGACAATCACATACCTTTTGGGAGAATTAAAAAAATCTTTATGAAAATCTATGACATTAAACTTTAAACGTGTGCAATGGGAAGATTCACCAATGTATCGAATTAGAATCACAAAATAAAGCTTTTATGGTAAAAAAATGGAAAAAAACTAAAAGGTTTTTCTTTGGAATCGTCGAAGAGGAGAAGAAAGAAAAAATCGACTATTCATTTCTTTAAAGAATGTACGGGCATGCAGAGGACATATACGGCTATACCATCTAGTGCAAGGGCATGCACTGGAGGTGCAAGGGTGTACACTCCAAAAAAATCCAAATTTGAAATGCTTTTGAATATGAAATGTTCCCATGCATGCAAAATACTATGTGAATAGCATTTTTTCATGGGTTTTGACTCGAATTCATGAAAAATGACCCCAAAAATATTTTTTTCTTTTTCAAAAGATGGCTTTAAAAATAATAAAATCTTATTTATCAACTTGGTTAATAAAAGCTATTATTTTATTTACAAGAAATTATATTTATAATTAATGAAGATTTATTCCTAAATATCCTGTTAAATATACCTCTATTACTATTTTGCCTATCTTTGTGCGTTTGAATTACTAATTATGTACACAAATATTTTTCTTCTTTTCTCTTTTTTTTTAGTTTAAATTTCTACCTTGATTTCTTTTTGTTTAACCTTTGTCCTTGTGCATATGTACAAAACATATCTCTTGATGTGTATGAAGCATGTGGTAGGAATTCATTTCTTTGAATCGTGAGCCTACCTTAATTTTGTAAATTCTATATAATTACCTACAAGAATCGTTCTGGAAGCATGCATGTTTGAAGTTAAAATGATGTAGGGTGAGGTGTATACCATGCAAAATGATTTTTACTATTCGTTTTCACCAGGTGGTAATTGGGCAAGATGTACGGGTGTGCCCTATGAATGTACAGCCATACAGTCTAGCTTATAAGTAAACCCTCTAGATTTTTAGTTGTCTTTGCTCCCCACTTTGAGTGCTTCTCACTTCTATCCATCTTTTACACTTGTGTGTTGGGCTTTCACCTTGTGTTACTTCCTATTTCTTTTTAGTAAAATGACTCCCTTCACCGAATGCATTGCCTTGCTACTTGACGACTATTCCACTTAGGACAACCCCTTTTTGTCACTTTATTCCAATTTTAAGTTCCTTCGCTGGGTGGAATTAGATGAATATCTGTTAGTGGCCTCAACCCGCTATTGGGATCCTCGATTCCATATTTTTCATTTCAATAATGTGGAGACATGCCCATTACACGAGGAATTTGCTGCCATCTTAGGCGTCCCCTTTACATTATGTACTCTTTCATGTGTGCTGAATTGCATGCCTAATTACCCTTGAGAGGCTGTCCATGGCTTGGGAATCTGTTCCTCTGATGTTAGAGCCTTCATTGAGCCTTTCGAACCCATGGTTCTTGATCTCTTATTCGACTACTTGTACTATTTTAATGGAATAGAGACTTACGCTGTGGGTGCTACCATTTTCATATGCTTGGCTCCTTATCTTTGTATAAACAGTAGAAGAGGTATCTTTGGAGATTACCGACTATTCGATGTCATGAATGACATTCGCGAGGGGCTTACTCTATTTCCCTTAATCCTAGAAGAGACTTTGCTTGGACTAGACGCTATTCATACTGATCCAACCGTACTACTCACTGGTAGCCCTTTACTTCTTCAGGTATTTTGATAAGTGTGAATTTGAGTATGTTTTTAATATGTTTTTAATATTCTCAGTATGTTAATTTAGTAATATTTAGGTCAATTCAATGTTTAATTTTGTAAATTTGCAATTTGACGTCTTACTTGAGAAATTTGTTGCTTTTAGGTGCTTATTTGAAGAAAAAAGGAATTTACAAGGGCTAAAGCAAGTTTTAACAAATAAAGATTATTAACATAAGTTCGGAAGAGTACCACTTGGTGGAGTGATATCTTCACTCTACTAAGTGGCTTAAATAAGCGAAAGAGAAAGCCTTTGATCAATCTGGAGGAGCACCATTCGATAGAGTCACTTTTCACTCTACTGAGTGAGTAAGGAAAACATCACTCAATGGAGTGATATTTTCACTCTACCAAGTGATAAGGCACTTGGTGGAGTGATGTTATCTCTCTATCAAGTGACTAAATCTCACTCGATGGAGTGATGTTTTCACTCTACCAAGTGACTAAATCTCACTCGATGGAGTGATGTTTTCACTCTACCAAGTGACTAAATCTCACTCGATGGAGTGATGTTTTCACTCTATCAAGTATCTAAACCTCACTTTGTGGGTTGAAATCTCAAGCCCAATCTTTGTTACCGAATTAAACTCTACTTCTTGCCAGTTTGGAAATTTTTATTAATTTGGAAGTCGTATGGTATGTGAAGTTAAGAGGAGACAAATTTCTTCCTATTTGAAGGTTATAAAAGCACCAAGAGACATCAGTTGGGAGGAGCTAGTTATGAGTTAAGCATATTAGTTTGTTTTAGTTTTGCACTTAGGTCAGAGACTACATATTTGTATTGTTTGCTTTAGTTTTCAATATGAATAGTGAGTAGTTTTCTTTACTTTTGCTAAAGGATACTTAAAGCTTTAACTTTATATTGTAATGAATTAGTTTGCACTTAATTTGATACAAGTTGATTACTTCTTGGTTTTATGCTACTTCTTACCTTTGGTTATTTATAAGTTGATTGTTAACTTATTGAAATAAATAGTTGATGATTGATTTATATATGATTATAGGTTTGCATGTTCTTAGGTTAATTTATTGGTATTAATGCATGATTATATTCTAAATTAAGGCATAGTTCTGTCTTGGTAATAATAGATTAAATTTAAGAAAAATTAAACTCAAGAATAGATTTACTTGTAAAAGAGTTTAATAGACATCTAGGAGGCTAAAATCAGATCTTTATGCCAAGTGTTGAATATGCTGAACAGGAAAGGTTTGATGCTTAGAATGATACTCTTGAGTTAAGTTATCTTGCTTTATTTATCCGATTTCTTCATAATCACTTGTGTTCTCTTTTTTATCAAGTCATTATAATATAAGTTGAGGTGAATAGTCCCTTTAACAAGAGAATTTTATTTGTTGTTTTGTATTTAAGTCATGTTAGTTTAATTTTAGTTATTGTTTTGCTTTATTGTCTATTTAGTTTAGTTCTTTCCTTTAAATCAAAAACTTAGGAAACAATCTCAGATTAATTTAATTCATACATAGATATTATTCTTAACAATCCATGTTCCCTTAGGTACAATATTTGGGATCTTAATCTATATTTTTCTATATTACTAGCCGATCTAGTACACTTGCTAGACACCAGTCATATCTGTGGGTTTTCACACTAGCTTTTCCTTATGGGATATGTGTCTTTTTCATAGATTTTCACATGACTCTATGCCTAATTTTTTTTCTGAAATGGATGCCAAGCCATTTCAGTGGCTTTTATGCTTATTTATTTTTTTATAAATTAAATTATTTTTATTATTTATTTATTTTTATTTTTTTTATATATTTTTAGATCTAGCTGTAGGAAAAAGTCAAGATTTTGGCTGAGCCTTCCCCTCGTGCCATTGATGCATACTCCTTGAGGTTTTTTGGGGCAAGCATGCATTGGTATTAGATTACCTTCAAGGAAGAAGGCATTATGTAGTTGAGCTCCATGGTGGAGTGGAGAGTGAGCTTTATGTGCCCATGGATTTGGGTGGAGAGCTCCAAGTGTGTGCCCCTCTGCGGTCTCCATCGAGTGACCTTTTGTGTTACAGCTCACTGTACCTGCCAGTTTGGTCTTCGACAAAAAGTGGTGCGAGTATGCCTGAACTTTACAGGTGGAGGCTTGACTGACACCTTTATCATTGGATATCATTATATTTGGAGGCATTTACCTGTGAGGACCAATATTCCACCAATGAATACTAATGACTTTGAAACTAGTGTGGAATACCGCTCGTGGGTTATGGGAACACTAGACACTAGAGCCTTTTTAATGAGACATCCTAGGCATAGAAGGCCATAGTAGAGGTTGCAGTGATTTGAGGGTTTCGTGTTTGTTGTTGTTGTTGTCCTTGCACCTTTTTTATTTTGGGTTGTAATATATTGTATCTTTGCTGCTTGAACAATGTTTTTGCTTCCCTTTTCTTATTTATACTATTAGGATGCTTGTGTAGCACTTGGTGTGATTGTTATGTTTGTATAGTGGGAGGCTTGCTTTTTTATTGTGTGTCTTTGTTTTGTTGCCAATGGTAGCTACACTTTTATAAATAAATAAATCTTTGTTTATCTCAACTGCAGTGCATAATTTAGATTATTAATACATGCTCTCATGACCACATTATTGCAATAATGGCAATCACGACATGATAATTAATACAATGCACAACCTTCATTAAATCTCAAGTGATTGCATCTTAAATATATCTAACTCCTATCGCCAATCAGCCCTTACGAGTTTTCTTGATTGGCTATTTTCTCTCAACCTTTAATTTTTTTCTCAACCCTTAATTTTTTTCTAAAGTGCCTTTTTTCGATTTTCACCTTAGTAGGGTGCCCCCTTTTAGCAAGTCTGCCTTTTTTCGATCTTTGACCCGAAGGCTAATCATTTCTCTTTTTTTTTAGCTTTGAAACATTTTTAGCCTATCAATTTAACCTACTCCTTGAACTCGTTCCCTTTGCTATCTTTAAGAATAGCAGCTCCTTTAGAGAGTAACTTTTTCGGAATGAAGGGGCCTTCCTAATTTGGTATGAATTTCCCTCTATAGTTGGGTAAGCTAGGTCTCATTTATATAAAGACTAAGTCCCCTCCTTTCAAATGATGGCCTTTGACCTTCTTCCCAAATGATCGAGCTAACCTTTTCTAATACAACCGATTATGGTAGTAAGCCCTCATCCAATTCTTATCTAACAGGTTCAGCTATGCCATCTTTTGTTCTACCCACTCTGTCTCTAGTAGCTTGGCCTCCAGGACAACCTTTAGTGACTATAGTTAAATCTCCATCGGTAGCACTGCTTTCGAGCAGAACACAAGGGAGAAAGGAGTAGCTCATATGAAAGTTCTAATAGTGGTTCTGTACCCTCAGAATGCGAATGGTAACTTTTTAGCCCAATCTTTATATGTTTGTACAATCTGATAGAGTATTCTTCAAGTTCTTATTCGTGGCTTCAACTCCCTCGTTTTCCTATGGACGGTAAGAAGATGATTTGTGGTGTTTAATTCTGTACTTCTAAAGTATGTGCCTTGTCTCTGCTTGGAACTGGACCCCATTGTCTGATACTATGTGATGAGGCACCCCATATCTGCATACCAGATTCCTTTTGATGAATCAATACATTTCTCATGCCCTTAGTCTTTTGAAGGATTCTACCCACTTCGTGAAACAATCAATAGTGACCATTATATACCTATGACCATTGGAAGCTGTCAAATGAATTTCCCCAATAATGTCTATTCCCCAAGCTTAAAAAGGCTAAGGTGAGGAAAGATTGTATAATTCTAAGATAGGTAGGTGACTTAAATTAGCATATTGTTGGCATTGGTGGCACATCTTTACATATCTGGAGCCGTCAGCATCTATGGTTTACTAGAAAAATCCCTGTTGCATGATCTTTTTGGCCAAGGTTAATCCTTTCATATGGGCCCCACATACCACTACATGGATCTCCTCCATGACTTTTTTCGCCTCTCTTTCGTCTAGACATCTTAGATGAATACCGTCAACTTGTCTTTTATATAGGACCTCATCTACATTGATAAACTGACTAGATAACTTTTGAATTATCCTCTGGTCTTTCTCCTTTGCATCCTCGAGGAACTTAGAAGTTTCCAAGTAGTTTTAAAGATCGTAATACCAAGGCTTGCCGTTAGATCCGTCTAGACATATGAGGTTTTCACCTCCAAAGCAAGGCTTGGTTGAGCTTGTGACTATCATAGGTCATATGGTAATTCCTTTGGGGTTGTCCCACATAGACACTAAGGTTGCCAAGGCATCTGCTAATTGGTTCTCATCCTGTGATACGTGTTGAAAGGTGTAAATCTCGATTTGACTGCTCAGTCTCTTCAAGTATTCTACATAAAGTACCAGCCTCTCTTCCCTGATGGACCATTCACCATTTGTTTGGTGAATTACTAAGGATGAATCTCTAAATACCTCGACCATTTTTGCCCCTAGTGCTATCAAAGCTTCCACTCCATGTAGACAAGCTTCATATTCTGCTTCGTTACTGGTCACCTTGAATCCTAGTTTGTTGGCTAAAGGAAGCTTCTCGCCATCTGGTGTGATGAGAATGACTTTTACTCCTGCTACTCTCTTATTGGTGGCCTCGTTGAAGTACATTTACTAGCCTTTAACTATTATGGAATTAATACTTTCATCTCGGAATTCGTACTCAACTCAATCTTTCTCTAACAGGTGGTCGGCCAGAAACTTTGTAACTGCATTTCCTTTGATTGTCTTCCTAGTTAAACACTCCACTTCAAATTCCTACAAGAGCAATAATCACCTTCCCATTTTTCCTAGTAGAGATGAGGTTGACTGGAGGTATTTGAGCAGGTTGTGCTTAGCCACTGCTTGGATCTTATAAGAGTGAAAATAGTACCTTAACTTCTTCGAGGCCCATATTATTGCTAGGCAAATATTTTCTAGGCCTATGTACTTAGTCTCGATGGCAGGGACTTCTTACTCAGGTAGTACATAGCGAACTCGGCTTTGGCATCATCTTCTTGAGACAACATGGCCCCTATTGAACTTTGCTCCACTATTATGTACAAGATTAAAGGCTTCGATGGTCTAGGTCGCTGGAGAACTGAAGAAGGCAACAGGTACTACTTGATGGGGTCAAAGGCCTTCTGACAATCATCATTCCATTGGACCGATTGATCTTTTCTCAAAAGCTTAAAAATTAGCTCATATATGGAGAAAAGTCTAGTGAGAAATCGGCCGATGTATTGAATTCACCCCAAGAACCCTCGGATCTCTCTCTCTTTCCTCGGTGTCAGCATTTCCTAAATGGCTTTCACCTTGTCTGGATCCACCTTTATCCCCTTTTGACTGACTACATGCCCTAGTAGCTTACCAGAGGTCATCCCAACCACACACTTCTTCGGATTAATATGGAGGTTGTACTTATTAATCCATTAGAAAAACTTCTCCAAGGCTTCAAAATGTCTTTCCCTTGTAACTAACTTGTTCATCATGTCGTCGATGTACACTTTTACTTTCTTGTGGATAAAATTGTTGAGGATTTTGGTAGCCATTCGTTGATAAATGGCCTCTGCATTCTTCAGTCCAAATGGTATGACCTTGTGTGTATAGGTCCCCCATTCAGTAATAAAGGTTGTCTTCACCTTGTCCACTATCTTATTTAAGATCTAATTGTACCCTACGTATCCATCAACAAAACTATACATCATGTATTTTGCTGCACTGTTGACCAATAGATCTATGTGAGGGAGCAAAAAATCATCTTTTGAGGAAACTTTATTCAGATCTCGATAATCCATGCACATTCACACTTTTCCATCCTTCTTAGTGATAGGGACAACATTGGCTAGCCAAGTAGGGTACTGGACTTTAACCAGGAACTTTGCTCCAATCTGTCTTTTCACTTCTTCTTTAACCTTTTTTGCCCATTCTAGCCTAATAATTGAAGCTTCTGCTTTACTGGCTTACTATCTAGATACATTGGAATGGCATGTTCTGTAATGTTTTTATCAATCCCAGGCATTTCTTTGTAGGTTCGGGCAAATACTTTTTCATATTTTTTCAATATTCTCTCAAATTTTATTCTCTCTTTAGGAGTGATGTCAAATGCAATCAAAATGCCTTTAGGGTCATCTTGTGTTTTGAGATTACATGAAGTAGTGTTGTTGAATTAATATCAAATATGAATGAGTCATGATTATGATCATACATGATGCAATCAGATGAGACATCGCACAAATAAACAAAGTTATTCATCTTATTAACTTAAGAAGGAAAGGGTACATCATTATAGAATAATTTAGGAACATAAATTACATCATCAAAAGAATCATTCTCCAAATTAGGGATGGCCGATGCAGCAATAGATGCCTCTCCTATCTCTAGTGATGCCTAATTCTCAAAGGTTGTAGCTTCATCTTCAATTTTCTCTTTACCCTTAGCCTTGATGGCTAATGACTCTGGTGTCAATACCTCCCCGGGGTGACCTAGATCTAAATTGGTGAGGTTGGCCATAACCTCTTCATCCCAAAATCCCAATACAAGCTTGATGGTTTTGGCTAACCAGTCAAAGATGTCTTCAAAGATTTCAAACCTAGGGACAATCTTTCTATGGACTATCATGGGTTTAGCCTCACCACAATATTTGCATTCCTCGGATGTTGGCATAAACCTTTCAAGTATATAAGGAATATTTTTTGGTTGCATCTCGTGCAGCTTCTTATCATCACCCTTACAATAACCTAAGCCCTTCCTATCTTTATGACCAATGGGAGCAATAGTTGTAGGAATCCCCTGAGAATTCGTTCCCAATCCAGCACCTGGCAAGTAATTTATTTTCTTCATCATGTTAAAGGCCTGAGAGCTTACAGAATCTGTCTCTTACCCTTTAATACCAATTCTAGCCATATGGAACAAGTTGAAAGGCTGATTAGCTATACTTAAAGCAGAAACTAAATTTTCTTTTACCGCCTTAATGATAACCATACCTCTTTCATGTGAGATTCAGACCATTTAATGCAGGGTAAAAGGGACCCCTCCCAACTTATAGAACCAATATCACATTAAAAACAAAGAGAAATTGGCCGATATATGTAGCACCGCAAATTCTGCCTAAATCTCAATAGGTCCCATCTTTACTACCACCCTAAAAGTGCCAGTAGTGGTCATAAGCTGCTACGGTAAGTCGAGATTGAGTGAGCATAGTCTCATCAATACCATATGCCACTATTGTTGTAAAGGGACACACGTTGATAGAAGAACCATCATTCACCATTACACATGTAGTGTGTTTGCCATTTACCATAGCCCTAATTTATAAAGGGCGGTTATGCTCATGTCCTTCTAATGGGAGATCTGCATTAGTGAACACAATCGTTTCTTCAGAATCCCCTTTTTCCATTTTTAATAGCTCGAAAGGGGTTATGGTGGTAGCATCAATGGATTCACATAAAGCCTCTACCAACTTCTGGTGATGGAAAGGTGATTGCCTAAGCAAGTCCCAAATTAAAATTTGAGCAGGAGTTTTCTTCAGTTGCTTTAGGATCGGGTTATCTTCTATGCTTCTTTCCTCCATGGGAGCAGCGGGTTCCTGCGGCCTCTCAACTTTTGGCATGACTTTCCCACTTTTGGTGACTACCTAAATCATCTTTCCATCTATCACTTCCTTCTCATCTTTATCAATTTCCCACAGGTCTTTCAGTTTCTCTTCAACCTTGACTGAGCTCTTTTCACTATCCGTATCCTAGATATCCACTAGCTAAATTGATTCCCTCATTTTTATCGACCCTTATGCACTTGTGGCTAGACCATTACTACTTCTTTGGACCTTATGCATGAGATCCAAGTACTTATTTCCATATAAATCCTTTAGAACATACCATTTTGGCAACCCGAACCCGGCCATAAATACCGATAATGGCATAACATTATAAGCTTCTTTCTTCTTGGCTCTCTTCTCTGGATTAGGAATCTATCGAGAATCAATCAAGTCCTAGATACGGCCCCTCAAGGTGTGATAGTAATCAGTCTCATGCCTTGTATGTTGGTGAAAGGAAAAATACCAATTAAAATATGTCCTGGTTGGCCTTAACTCCTTGAAGGATTGGAGAGCATCTATTGCAACTTCCCTTCTTTCATTAAATGACTAAGACACCAGGATTGTGAGGCCCCTAACATGACCCTAGTTAGAAATACATGATTTTAATAGGGTTATAATTACCTGAGATTAAATTTAAAATGTGAATTTCATATAAGGTGTGGGACAAGTGATAAATTCATTATATTATAGTAATTGCATGAAAGTAAAATTTAAAATTTTAGTTTAATAATATTTAAAGGTATAATTAAAGCATGAAGTACTAATTTTGGGGTAAATTTGTAAATATGTCATCTTAAGGGTTAATTGTGATTAAAGTTATGAATTAAGAGGCTGATTTAAGAGAAGGAATAAATGGGAAGGTCAATTTACAAGATGCAAAAAGGTGAGAGGCTTTAGTGAAACATATAAAAAGGGAAAGGATTTAAGAGGGAATTTTTCCTTGCCTTTATAAATAGTTATCTTCATGTTAAGAGTGAGAAAGAGGAATGGCAACGTGAGGAAAAATTTATAGAATTTCTTTCATTCCTTCATTCACCTCCATTGTTAAATCTTTAAGTGGTCTTGAAGAAGAAATCATTGCATGTGGAAATTAACCAAGGGCAATTAGTGTAAACATTAAGGTAAGCTTATCAATTTCATAATTAATCATCCTCCTCTTCATTTTATTTTATTTTTTTAGGATTGAGTAAGTAAAATGCTGAAAATTCTTGTTAAATGGATGAATTGTTGTGAAAGGAGAAGAAGAAGTTAGGAAGAGCAAAGGAAAAGGGAAGGCACAAGATTGAGGCTAGGGGATTTCTGGCCAAAGTATGGGATTCTTAGGACCCTCGTATATGTATGTAGTTAAATGGAGAAGAAGAATGATTTTTTATATGATAGGTTGAACAATTGATTTGAGCATAAATTTTGTATGAGCATTGATAAGAAGAAGCATGTAATCATCAAAATTTAGTTGTTATAATTTAGGCATAAATTGAGTTAGAAAGCTTAAATTAAGATAATTTTAATTTTATACTTTAAATAAGTAATATACCTATAACTTTGTAGAAGCAACTTAGGGCTAAATATGTCTAAATGATAATTATAATTTCACTTGAAATTATAGAGGACTGCTGATTTTGGTTCTGGAACAACTTTTGGAAAATGTGATGTAATTCCATGTATAATGGTTAGAATGCTATGAGGTCAAATTATATGCAACATATACTTATAAATTAACATTTTACATGAAGGAAGCATTATCTAATTCTATTTGTATGAATGTCTAATGTTAGCTTGAAATTCGTGAAAACTGGTTGCACTGTTAAGGAACAAATTGTGGTATTTTGGGCATAAATTTTGCTAGAGAAGTAAAAATGCTATGCTATAAAATTTTGGGTAAACTAGATAACTAGGAGCATAACTTTGTTTCAGGAAAGTTAGGCTGATTCATTCCGCATTTTATTCTATGATTTTTTTAATTGGTAACAATAATTATTTTTTGATTTTATGAACAGCCTATGGTGTTTCTTGAATATCTTGAATTATATATGTTATATTATGATGAATTTTTGATGTTTTAGAAATAGGAAATATAGGGGAATGAATTTGTAGAAGGTCACTTGGCCTAAAAATAATATCTTTCAAATCAAAAGGGGCACCTAAGTTGGATCCAGAATGTTGCCCTTGTTCAGAGTTGTGTAGGCAGAATTTTAAATTATCTTCTATATTGGTTTAACTATAATTATTCTAAAAATGTGTTTATATGAAAACACAATGAATTGGATATGGCATGTGATATGATTATTGATAAAATTTCATATATATATATATATATATATATATATATATATATATATATATATATATATATATATATAGTAAAGATTATTAACAATTATATCAAATATACATGTGATTGAACTTAGTTACTTGCTTGTTATGTGCAAGATGATTTGCAGGCATGTACTCCTATGAAGAGTAAATGTATATTTTAACATGTACTTATACTATGAAATGAGAAATGCATTAGCATAACCATGTTCACATGTAGTGCCTTATTGATAACATGTTAAAGTACATATTATGATGATTTATGCTCAATGATTAATACTTGTATTGTTATATGCCTGTATGAATTCATGTGTATATATATACTAGTGATTATGAATCTTTTTACATGATCACATACATATGATGTATTATAATGTAACGTTCTTATGATGAGGCATGTTTTATGATGAGCAGTTGAACAGGTATGATACATTATGTGATTGTCATAATATGATCATGCCAATATGTGATATCTGATCATAGCATGATTAAAAAGTATGTGAAGCATTACATGAATTTGCATATATAATTATGCCATTGTAATAATATATCTATTCTATGGATGTACATGTCCAAATTGATTAGTTAAATGCAAGCATGATATGTGAAAAGAGAATTAAATGGAGTATTGCTTGCAATTAGAGTTCAATTGTGGATAGATAGGCGCTTATAGGGATATTGCAGCTGCCACCATCAAGCTGCTTAGGTCTAAAGTCCAGTTGATCCTATTGGATCTCGAATAGCCATTTGGGTTGTTAATTGACCTCGTTTGGGTCCATTTGACCGATCCACCGTACAATCAACCCTATTTGGGTCTATAATTTTGATATCCTCAGATATCCACCATTTTGATACCTTCGGGTATTCACCATTCCCGTTATCCACCTTTGGAACCTAAGCAAGCTAAGTTACAGTATAAATACATCATAGTCAGTTATAGTATAACAGGCATATGATTTATGGAATGTCATGTTTAATTGAGTTTTCTAATGCATGTATTATATTCTTTTGCTTATTTATATATGTATAGATCATTTTATGAAATGTTGTAATTTATGGAGAATAATATGAATGTAGGAATACATTGTTGATTAAAATCATTATATTTTTATCATATGCTTGTCATTTATATATTACTTTAAATGTTTTTTAAAATTATGTATGATTGATGAATCTGACAATCATTGTGAGTGGATGTCTTTCGTATTTATTATCCCCACTAAGCCGTATAGCTTATCACGGGTTATTTGATCCATATAGGTTTTGGCTTTTGCATGGGATTGTTCTCTGTATCAGGATAGGCCAACACCATTCTATAGAAGTTGATGTAGGGATTTTGATTAATTTTGTATAAGTTTCTTAACATGTTTAATATGTAAAAAAGGTTATATAATATATATATTTCATATGGAAGATAATGTTGTAATAAGCTCATAGTGAGAATGCTAGTATATGCATGCATCTAAGAGCTAGAATGCTTATATTCATATGTGTTGGAATGTTGAATGCTATGCATGATAGTGAATAGACTAAGATAGTTGAATCCAGCATGACTATGATAACGGGTTGCATAATGAGTCATTGTGTATATGTAATCAAAGTACACAAAAGATGTGAGAAGTACCTAACTAATATACAGGTTGATTGATTAAATGGATCAGGTGATATGAATGCATGTAGATTTTAATTGGGTTAATAACCTAATATAACATAACTTAAATATATAGTATAATAAATGTTAAAGGCTTTAGATGTAGGGTGTTTTAATTTTGTATCAGAGCCTAGGTTTAGTCTTTTCAGGGCAATATGAGTATAGGATTTTATAACATGAGATAGTGCCGTGTCAGCCTAATGCAGAACTTCTTGTTTTCTTATAAATTAAAGATGGAGAATTCCTCTAGGGATGCTATATAAGAATCGATTGAAAGCAAATTGTTGGTTAGATCAAATCCTTCTACCCAGTGACTTCATCATCCCTTCAAAATGAAATTCCTGCTGCTGTTTCTAGAGAAGCCTTGTTAAAAATTTCTCAGGATATAACCCAGATTTTGCAAAGAATGACTATGCCCAAAGCTTGAATATCTAAAATTAGGAAGTATGGGGCATAAGAATTTTTGGGCACTAATTTAGAACAATATGAAGAAGCTGAGTTATGGTAGGAAAAATGGAGAGGATATTTGATGAAATTAACTATCCTGCTAATTACAAGGTATCTTGTGTTATGTCCTCACTTCAAGGCATGGCTTATGATTGGTGGAAGTTGATATTAAGAAAACCTCAGCTACCTGACCCACTTACCTGAGAATTATTTGAGGAAGAGCTCAGGAAGAAATATGTTACTGAGGCATACAAAGACGAGAAATTGAAGCAGTTTTTGAATTTGAGACAAAAACCTTTATTTTTGGCTGAGTGTGTAAAAGAATTTAGCCGATTGTGCAAGTATGTTCCCAAAGAGATGTTGATAGGAGTTTTTAAATGCAGACATTTTGAAGATGGGTTGAATGATCGAATTAAAGAAAAATTGTTCGGATTTACATCTCTGAATGTGGTGGATTTTAATCAACTGGTTATAACCGGCATGAAAGTTGAGAAGTACGAGATAGCTAAAAGAGAGAGGGAGCACAAAAGAAGTGGGCCTAAAGGATGATCTTCCACTAGGAAGAGATTTAGAGGAACTTAAGGAGGTTAGCCTACAGAGTCTATTTTTAGTTCTACTAACAAAGGAAAGAAACGAGAATCCTCTACCAAGTTTAAATCTGAAAAGGAAGCTTCTATAAGACAGAGTAGGGGTCAAGCACTTGAATGTCCACATTGTTCTAGGCATCATTGGGGTAATTGTAGGAAACTGGCTAGAGAATGCTTTAGATGTGGTAGTACTGACCATTTTATGGCTAATAGTCCTTTAAAATGGGACCAATATTTTAAGCAACAAGGTATTAAGGGAGCTTCTAATGCATCCCCATCTAGTAGAGGTAGAGGCAAAAGGAAGGGGTGGGTCAAATCATCATGGATCCCAGTCTCAAAATTTGTCAAAAATAGTTGATAGACCTTCTACTCAGATGGTTTCTAGTCGATCTTATGCAATGAAGGCTCGGAAGGAACAAAATGCTCCAGAAGTTAAAGCTGGTACTTTTTCTCTCTATAATTGTGACATACATGCACTTATTGATCATGGCTCTACTCATTCTTATATTTGTATTAGGGATTTGGGTAGAGATATGTCTAAAATACAAAAGTTAGATTTTGATGTATGTGTGACTAGTCCATTGAGACATAGTGTAATTGTTAATAAAGTATGTAAAAACTATCCAATAGTAGTTCAGGGGAGACTGTTTTTAGCAGATTTGATTGTGTTGCCTTTTCATGAGTTTGATGTAATTATGGAAATGGATTGGTTTTCCAAACATCATGCAGTGGTGAATTGTGAAATGAAAATAGTAACTCTCAGGGATGATGAAGGAAAAGAAGTGGTAGTTGAAAGCAACTTTTCTAAGCTAATGACTAATGTTATATCAGCACTGCAAGCTAGACGTTGTCTTAGAAAAGGAAGTGAAGCTTTTTTAACTTTAGTCCTTGACTCAAAAAGAGATATAGTAAAGCTTGAGAATATACCTATTGTGAATGAATTTCCAAAAGTATTTCTTGAGGAATTGCTGTTAGAGAGTATGCCCTAGAGCCCATGTAATAGGGATGTATTTCATATACATGAATTTATATTCTTAATAAAAGGCATCATTCATTTATTAATGATATGTTTAAATACATGAGTTTGTAAATCTTAAATTAATAAATGAAGTCCTAGATATTATAAACACAATGCAAAGGCAATCATGAAAGTGTTCATGATATGAGATGACTATTGCATGCAAATGTGTTAATATCTAAATATCCCTAGTCATAGAATTAACAAGATAGGGTACTGTTAATACAGACAGACTAGCACATGTTATGCTTCTTGAATGGTTTAAGGAGTGGTTCTCATAACTATGATTATGAAAGATAATCAAAGCTAACATGTGGATGCTTGTTAGAATAACAAGTTCATTGGAGACCTACAAAGAGAATCCTCACATGAATATTAAATCTATGTCAGTGAGGAATCTTTTCATAGCGGTTGTGCAAGTATCCTCAGATTTGAGATCACCAAAGTTATCTTAAGTAGCTAGTGGTATATTTTGACTCCATAACTGATTACTTCCAACTGGAAGTGAACATAGTTAGGAGATTGGGTATATCATGACCTACTTAAAGATAGTTGAGTGATTGACAAAGGATTCACCACCCCAGATTTAATAAGGAAAGTTATCTCGCATGATTCTATAATTGCCTTGTTTAGAGAATCTCTGGCCAGAGTAATATGCCAAGATGGATAAAGATCCATGGAGGGAATCTTGGGAACAATGGTTAAATTAATATAACATACATAATTAGATTTCTATGAGTTGACAGAATTCCATACTCAGAATCTAATTGAGATAAGAGTGATGGAAGGAGTAATTACATGGTAACTATTTCTATGAAAGGATATAGTCAAACCACTTGACTTTCCTGAAATTTTGGTAGTCATGATGCCTAGCTAGAGGCCAATCATGACTTGTATAATAATATATCAATAGGGATTGATAAAATGATTTAAAGGAGTTTAAATCATATGAGTTTTGAATAAAAATCACAATCACATATTATATTGCCAATATGGACAAGAACCCAATAGTGTTAGTGTAAGCCCTAGCCCCAATGCATTGTAATAAAATACTTTGAATTAATAAAATGAGGCACTTGTTTTATCCATTGTATTCCTGTGCATATCAATTGATAGAACTGTCCAAGAATGTTGTCTCGGTTTAAGTTATCATGTGTGAGGCACATGGTTGTAAGACCTTGAAACAAATCAGACTTCATTCTAAATATCCCTAGTTAATCATTGTTATGGGAATAACAATGAATTAAGACTAGTATGCTCTCTCTGATATTATGAGTTCTTTCTTACGGATCATTAGGACAAGAGTGTCAATCAGAGATCATAGATACATGTTAAAGAACATGGTATCTGGATACGATCCGCTCATGAGAACACTACATGGTACAAGTCATAAGTGTTTCTCATATGCATGTTTTGTATCGGAGTTCTTAGACCTGAAATCTCTATGAAACTCTTTATGAATTACTATGTGCTTTGACATACACCTAATGTGCTCGTAACAGAGTGATAAGTACAGGTATGATTGGGTATGCATTGATTCATGTTAGAGAGCATGAGAGAAGTGAAGGGATTACCCCTCTCAATAAGGGAGAAAATATCATTGTCCACTTGATCAGTGAACTGAGAAGTGTATGGCCATACCGAGATGAAATAATGAGTAATCATTATTTATCTGAGAGTTCAGTGTCACTGGAATATTAACAAAGGAATTAATATATATAAGGATGACTAGTTCCATGCCTTATATTAATTCTGATATTTATGGGTAAGGGACTATGCAAAATTGCATTAGGTCACTAAATGCCATATTCATTTTCATTTAATTTGGAATGCTATAATATCTTGCTAGAGAATATATATAGCCTTTGAATTAATTCATTAATTCATTGCCAACATTAAATGGACCTATAGGATCGTACACAAAGCATTGGGCTTAAAATATTTAAATAAAGTATTGGGCATTAATTTGGGCTTTTAATTAAAGTCAAATTAATGTGTGTAATGGGTTTTAAAATTGCTATTGGATCTTGGTCCATGAGAGAGAAAAATTCAGCCCACAAGGTTTAATTTCAATTAATTAATTATCTTGTATTAATTAAGTTAATTGAGTATTAAAACCTAAAAGAATTTAAATTAAATTAAATCATTTAAATAATAAATGAAGTGGCCGAAATTCCAAGATGGAAATCAAGGAATTTCGGCACATGCTCACTAGTTATATTAAGTGATTTTATTTAGTTAAATGTCTTGTGTTTTATTTCAAATTTGAATTTTAAATTCAAAAGAGTTTAAATCAATATATATATTACTTATTTTTAGGAAGTGATTGAAGTTGAATTAATTATCTTGAGATAGTAAAATTCAGATCAAACACTTGCCAAAAGATAAGGATATATATTAAAAGGAAATAAAACCCTAAAGGAGACTAAGATTGTGGCGTGAAACCCTAGTCCTTCTAGGTTTGGCGTGAACTCCTCTCTCTCTCTCTCTTAATTCTTTTGATCCAATTTTCACAAGGAGAAAGGATTGTTCCTCATTCTCTTGTGTTCTTGGGTAGTAATAGCAACCTAAGAGAAGTACAAAAATCAAATTTTGTAGCTTCAAACCATATCCATTACACAATACCTTAAATGAGAGCTAGCAATCTCGATTTTAAGCCGACGGTGCAATTGTGTGTGTGAGAGTAGAGGGAGTGGCGTAAAAGGCTATTCCTTGGCATTGGTGATCGAGATCTGAGGCGGACAAAGTCATGTTAGTTGCTGGTCATCACCAAATTCAAGATATAAAAGGCATCAAAAGTTGTAAGTTTCAATAACCCTAAAATTGCATGTTTCAATTCTTGTCATGGAATTGTTTGGCATATATGATCGTTTTTGTTGTTTTTCTGCTGCGTAATTGCCATGTTCATACCATGTCATATTCCATCAGTGGTATCAGAGCCTAAACATGCTTATTTTAGTGCTTTAGATGCATGAAAAAATTAATTAAAAATCGTCATTATGAAAACATGCAAATCTGAAATTTTCTGTTTTGAGTTTTTTGCATTGTTTTGGTGTAAAAACGATTTTAATTGATTAGATAGGTATTATAATTAATATGACATGTTAATATACTGTCCTAAGATGTTCTTGGAGCTATTAATGGTCAGATTTAATTGCTAATACCTGATGGTACATGTTAATATTAAAACTAGGTGCATTTTGGCATGTTAATTATAAATTTAACAACTAGTTTTAAATATTAAATGTAAAAACATTTTTTGAATGTTTGTAAGTGATTTTTAAAGATTAAATATCAGGTCTGGACATGTTTTAAATTTGGTTTTAATTCTTGTCCATGACAATTTAATTGATTAATTTTAAAATCACTTAAAACTATGACTAGTTTGTGTTTGTTACATGTTTAATCAACATTGTTTGTTTTGTTTTGATTAAAATGGTAAAAACACATTTAGATCAGATTGGTATAGAATATTAAATCACTATTTATGAACTTATTTAGATTATTAAATGACTCATAAAATTGATTTAAATGTTTGTACATTTTATGGCATTATATAAGCATTAAACAACAAGTTTTTGTTGTTTGTTTGTTTTTGCATGAATGCCGTGTACTATATGTGTGTTCTTCATGATTTTATATTTTTAATTCATGTTAGCACATATTATATGTATTTTTAATTTTTATGGGTTGTATAACATAAAATTAAAAATGGCAAAATTGGAAATTATACTAGAGTTGATTTATAGCGCAAATCTAACTATTTTGTGTTTTGGGCTTTTAAGAGATCTTATTCAATAAGAGGATTTAGTCCATTGGGCTTTGGCCCAGGCCCATCGTGGGGTCTTCTCTTAAAGGTTCAAGTACACAATTTCCATTAATGGGCTTGGCTAAATTAATTAAAATTGGACTTTGTTTGATCCATGAATGCTATGTATATTTATTTGCTAGTTTGGTGTGATGAATGGATATGCATGGTGCATTCATGGGCCCTGGGTTTTGTAATTAAATATGGCCTATGAGCCATTATATTTTATTGTAAAAGTTTCATTTATTTCTTAAAATAGAATATACTTGAAGACTTTGTAAATCAAGACAAAGCCCACCGGAGTGAAGAAGCCCAACTCGAAGATTCTTATGTAATAGTATAGAATCTTAGTTGTAGGTTTTTTGGGCCCATGTTTGTCACGCTTTACTTTATGCAATTATTTATATATGCATGTTATGTATGGATGACAAAGCATATGCCATGTAAGCCGTAATAAAATGAATCCCTAAAATAATAAGTCACGAAATTGCCTTCCTAATTCGAAACATGTTAAGGCATCGATCATCGGTCACGTAGACTAGGAGTCCTAGATGCGCCCGATTATCTTTGTGAGGCATGGGTTGTGGATGTAGGTTGGACTTAACATGGAAAGGGATGCCCGGACCTAGGCAACTAATAAATGGGTTTGTGCTATAACATCTTAAGATGTTAGCCCATTTGATCCAAGAGTCATGTACGAGGCATGATTGGAGTTTTCCTAGCTAAGTAACTTAACTTGTTAGGTGTACAAGCTCAGCTTGACTAATAAGTTGTTGTGAAAAGTGGATCTTGGCCCACATTAAATCACTAACACGAATTATTTAAAGGGATATTAATTCGGTTTGTGGGATCATAAATAAGACCTCATTTAATATTGCTAAATTTTATTGTAGATTGAAAATGGCATCTTCAAACAACAATTATTCATTGCGATCGGTCCTTGAAAAGGACAAATTGAATGGCTCCAATTTCATAGACTGGTCTCGAAACTTAAGAATAGTTCTTAAGCAAGAGAAAAAGTCGTATGTTTTGGATGCACCCTTGCCTGAAGAACCTACTAGGAACGCCTCTGCGGTTCAAAAGGAAACTTTTGAGACCAAGAAGAGCGACTCCAATGATGTGACCTGTTTGATGTTGGCCATAATGGTGCCTGACTTGCAAAAGCAATTTATGGACCAAGAGGCTTATGCGATCATGGTGCACCTTAAGGAGATGTTCCAAGAGCAAGCTTGTCATGAGAGGTTCATGACAACAAAGGCCTTAATTTCTTGTAAGATGGCTGCGGGTACTCCTGTTAGTACCCATGTACTCAAGATGAAAGGGTATCTTGATACTCTTGAGAAGCTTGAGGTACTAGTGCCAAAGGAATTGGCCACTGACTTGATCTTAGGTTCATTGACTAATGATTATGATCCATTCGTGATAAATTATAACATGCATGCAATGAACAAGTCAGTCACTGAGCTTCATGGGATGCTTAAGAATGCTGAAGAGAACATTCGAAAGACTAATCCCGTATTGATGGTTCAAGGGGGCATTAAGAAGGAACCCGCTAAGGGAAAGGGAAAGGGAAAGGCAAAACCCAAGAATGACCTGGCTCGATTCAAGTCAAGTGGGAGTGCACTTCAGGCCCAATCCAAGCCCAAAGCGCAGAAGCTCAAAGAGAGTGAGAGCACTTGCTTCCATTGCAACAAGATAAGGCATTGGAGGAAGAATTGCACTCTCTTCAAGGAAGAACAAAAGAAGAATGGAGCCAAGGCATCCAGTTCTGGTATTTTTGTTGTTGAGATTAACCTTTCTATTTCTACCACTTGGGTATTGGATACCGATTGTGGTTCTCACATTTGTTCAAATGTGCAGGGGCTAAGAAATAGGTGGTTACTTGGGAAGAATGAAGTGGTCCTCCGTGTGGGGAATGGAGCACAAGTTGCTGCCATGGAGATAGGCGACTATCACCTCACTTTACCTTCTGAACTTTGTATTGTTTTGAATAATTGTTATTATGTACCTGCTATGAGCAGAAACATTTTTTTAGTTTCATGTTTGGATAATGATGAATTTGATTTTGTTATTAAAAATGGCAATGCTCATATTAGTCGCCAAGGCATTTCTTATGGCAATGCTATAGTGCAAAATGGCCTTTATATCCTTGATTTGAAAAACAAAGAGTCTGTATACAACATTAATATGAAGAGGGTTAAATCAAAAGAATTGAACCCTACTTTCTTCTGGCATTGTTGTTTAGGACATGCAAACGAAAAACACATTTCAAGACTCCACAAAACGGGAGTGCTTGGGTCATTTGACTTAGAGTCTTATGATACATGTGAGCCATGTTTGTATGGAAAAATGACAAAGAGTCCTTTTAAGAAGAAAGGTGAAAGGACTAATGGCTTATTGGAACTAATACATACCGATGTATGTGGACCAATAAGTACACAAGCTAGAGGTGGTTATAGCTACTTCGTGACATTCACAGATGACTTCAGTAGATATGGCTATGTCTATCTAATGAAGTACAAGTCTGAAACTTTTGAGAAATTTAAAGAGTTTAAGAACGAAGTAGAAAACCAACTTGGCAGAAGTATAAAAACCATTCGATCAGATCGAGGTGGCGAATACTTAAGCCAAGAGTTTGACAGTCAACTAAATGAGTGTGGTATTATATCACAGCTCATTCCTCCTAGAACACCACAATGGGATGGTGTGTCTGAAAGGAGAAATCAAACTCTGTTTGATATGGTTCGATCTATGATGAGTCAAGCTAATCTTCCTGTCTCTTTTTGGGGTTATGCATTAGAAACTATTCTGTTTCTATTAAATCGTACTCCAACTAAAGCAGTTGAGAAGATACCATACGAGGTATGGACTGGGAAAGAACCCAATATGTCTTTTCTCAGGATTTGGGGCTATGAAGCACATGTTACGAAATTAAAATCTGACAAAATAGAGTCTAAATCCACTGTCTGCTTGTTTGTGGGTTATCCCAAAGAAACAAAGGGATACTACTTTTACTCACAAGCCGAGAACAAAGTATTTGTTGCTCGTAAGGCTGTTTTTTTGGAAAAGGAGTTCCTTCTCAAGAAAGAAAGTTGGAGTAAAGTAGAACTTGGAGAAATTCAAGCGCTACAAACTCCTGCAGAGGATGAGTTGGAAATGGGATCAAGTTCACAACTAGGTGTAGAACTAGAACCCATTGCACAAGAAGATGAGCCTTGTGTGTACAAGAAGGTTAGTGGGAGCATAGTAGTGTTTTTGGTCCTATATGTGGACGACATCCTTCTCATTGGGAATGACATTCCAACATTGCAAAAGGTTAAGCAATGGTTAGGAAAATGTTTCTCAATGAAAGACTTAGGTGAAGCCGAGACAATACTTGGTATTCGAATCTATAGAGATAGATCGAATCGGCTTCTAGGACTAAGTCAAGAAAAGTACATAGACAAAGTACTAAAGCGGTTTAGTATGGGAGACTCAAAGAAAGGATAAATACCTTTGGCTTTGGGAGTTCCTTTGACTAAAGAACAGTGCCCTAAAACCAAAGAGGAAAGGGACAACATGAGTAGAATCCCATATGCATCTGCTATTGGATCTATCATGTATGCTATGTTATGTACTAGGTTGGATGTTGCTCATGCACTGAGTATAACCAGTAGGTTTCAGCAAGACCCTGGTGAAAAGCACTAGTCTGCTGTAAAGGGGATTCTGAAGTACCTACGAAGGATGAAGAATCACTTTTTGGTGTATGGTGGTCAAGAAGAGCTCGTCATACAAGGTTATGCCAATGCTGCTTTTTAGACTAGCACTCAGGATTCTAGATCGCAATCTGGATTCTTTTTTGTTTTGAACGGTGGTGCTGTCAGCTGGAGAAGCTCGAAGCAAGAGACCGTTGCCAACTCAACTACAGAATCTGAGTATATTGTAGCAAGTGAGGCTGCAAAAGAGGCTGTTTGGATTAAAAATTTCATTTCTGGATTAGGAGTGGTCCCAAGCATCCTAGATCCATTAAAAATTTTCTGTGACAACAACGAGGCCATCACACAAGCGAAGGAGCCCCGGTCACACTAGAAATCAAAACATATACTCAGGAGGTACCACTTGATCAAAGAAATCATTGATCGTGGGGACGTCAAGGTTAGCAAGATAGTAAGTGAAGATAATGTAGCAGATCCTTTGATGAAACAGTTGCGTGCAAGTCTGCACGAAGCTCATTTGAGAGCATTCGATCTTAGAGCTATGCCCAATTGGGACTAGTGCTAGTGGGAGATTGTTAGTGTAAGCCCTAACCCCAATGCATTGTAATAAAATACTTTGAATTAATAAAATGAGGCACTTATTCTATCCATTGTATTCCTATGTATATCAATTGATAGAACTTTCCAAGAATGTTGTCTCGGTTCAAGTTATCATGTGTGAGGCACATGGTTGTAAGACCTTGAAACAAATGAGACTTCATTCTAAATATTGCTAGTCAGTCATTGTTATGGGAATAACAATGAATTAAGACTAGTATGCTCTCTCTGATATTATGAGTTGTCTTACGGATCATTAGGACAAGAGTGTCAATCAGAGATCATAGATACATGTTAAAGAACATGGTATCTGGATACGATCCGCTCATGAGAACACTACATGGTACAAGTCATAAGTGTTTCTCATATGCAAGTTTTGTATCGGAGTTCTTAGACCTGAAATCTCTATGAAACTCTTTATGAATTACTGTGTGCTTTGACATACACCTAACGTGCTCGTAACAGAGTGACAAGTACATGTATGATTGGGTATGCATTGATTCATGTTAGAGAGCATGAGAGAAGTGAAGGGATTACCCCTCTCAATAAGGGAGAAAATATCATCGGCCACTTGATCTGTGAATTGAGAAGTGTATGGCCATACTGAGATGAAATAATGAGTAATCATTATGTATTTGAGAGTTCATTGTCACTGGAATATCAAGAAAAGAATTAATATATATAAGGATGACTAGTTCCATGCCTTATATTAATTTTGATATTTATGGGTAAGGGACTATACAAAATTTCATTAGGTCACTAAATGCCATATGCATTTTCATTTAATTTGGAATGCTATAATATCTTGCTAGATAATATATATAGCCTTTGAATTAATTTATTAATTCATTGCCAACATTAAATGGACCTATAGGATCGCACACAAAGCATTGGGCTTAAAATATTTAAATAAAGTATTGGACATTAATTTGGGCTTTTAATTAAAGTCAAATTAATGTGTGTAATGGGTTTTAAAATTGCTATTGGACCTTGGTCCATGAGAGAGAAAAATTCAGCCCACAAGGTTTAATTTCAATTAATTAATTATCTTGTATTAATTAAGTTAATTGAGTATTAAAGCCTAAATGAATTTAAATTAAATTAAATCATTTAAATAATAGATGAAGTGGCCGAAATTCCAAGATGGAAATCAAGGAATTTTTGCACATGCTCACTAGTTATATTAAGTGATTTTATTTAGTTAAATATCTTGTGTTTTATTTCAAATTTGAATTTTAAATTCAAAAGAGTTTAAATCAATATATATTACTTATTTTTAGGAAGTGATTGAAATTGAATTAATTATCTTGAGATAGTAAAATTCAGATCAAACACTTGTTAAAAGATAAGGATATATATTAAAAGGAAATAAACCCCTAAAGGAGACTAAGATTGTGGCATGAAACCCTAGTCCTTCTAAGTTTGGCGTGAACTCCTCTCTCTCTCTCTCTTAATTCTTTTGATCCAATTTTCAGAAGGAGAAAGGATTGTTCCTCATTCTCTTATGTTCTTGGTAGTAATAGCAACCTAAGAGAAGTAAAAAAATCAAATTTTTTAGCTTCAAACCATAGCCATTACACAATACCTTAAATGAGAGCTAGCAATCTCGATTTTAAGCCGACGATGCATTTGTGTGTGTGAGAATAGAGGGAGTGGCGTAAAAGGCTGTTCCTTAGCATTGGTGATCGAGATCTAAGGCGAAAAAAGTCATCTTAGCTGCTGGTCATTACCAAATTCAAGATATAAAAGGCATCAAAAGTTGTAAGTTTCAATAACCCTAAAATTGCATGTTTCGATTCTTGTCATGGAATTGTTTGGCATGTATGATCGTTTTTGTTGTTTTTTCGCTGCGTGATTGCCTTGTTCATACCATGTCATATTCCATCAAATAGGTCATACACATATAGAGAAAAGGATAAAATGGTAAAATGACAAGGATAAAAATATTTGATATTATAATGGGGATAGAGAAGTGAATAAGAGAATAATTAATTAAAGAGTTTAATTAATTATGATCAAGTAAAATTGTTCGTAGAACGTTTTTGAGAAATATTCTGTAAAATTGGACCTAATTGAAATAATGTATTTCATAATTAATTATTATTGGATTATAAGTGTTATAGGGCTGATATAACAATTAATAGATCCATTGGAGGAATTACAGAGGCCTAGAGAAGTGAAGTTGGCGCAGAAACTGTCCAGAAGAAGGGCCACATGCCAACTCCAAACAGAAGGCCTTAGAGGCCTATTTCTTGGAGCAAAATAAATTAAATATGTTACATAAGTGTTATGGATCCTACATATTTAATTTGGTTGGATTTGGAATTCATTTGGGTAATTAAATCCAAGTATATGTACAAAGGGCCTAGTTTGTGGGTTTTGTGCATAGTTTTTTGTGAAAGGGCTTAAATTGGATTTAATTGAGCCCAAATAATTATAAATAATTTAAAAAGCCCAATTAATAATTTTTCAACAATTTTAAAGAGGCTGTTCCCATTATGAAGTTTGATTTTTTAACCTAACTATAAAAATCCAAGAGATGTGGAATTAGGGTTTAGGGTGAACAATTAAGAAAAGCTTCTTCTCTCTTTTCTCTCAACCCTAGCCGCCACTCCCAAAAGCTAGCATCTAGGGATTTTATCCAACCCTTGTTTCTCCCAATTATTGGTTCATTCATTCCTTCTCTAGTGTGGATTACTCATTGGAGGTGTTCGATTTTGGACACTGTAGTTTGCGATAACCCGGTGAGAAGGAAAATCAACTGTACAACAAAAATCAAAGGTGATTTTTCTTATTCTCATTAATATGTATATTGTAAATTCATGGCAAGATCAGATATATTGGTTAAAAATTTTAAATTTCGCTTACGTATGAGATGCATGTAACCGATAATCCCCAACATGGTATCAGAGCCTCAGTTTTGCCATGAATCTACACTTCTATATTTTTCTGTAGAATAAGTTTATTTTTGAGTTATTTATTTCATGAAATTTAAAATATCATATTTTATTGTTCATGAATGAGAAATATTTATTTCTGTATATATGTGATCAAATATATAAAACGAAATATAAAAACGATTCTTTTGAGAAAACAACCATTGAGAATGGCGTGAATGGCTTTTATTTTTCAATGAAGTTTAGGGGCTGTTCTAAATTAATTTTTTATAGATCCACTATAAGATCATTTTGATGATAATTTATGTGTTTAGTATATGATATTAATCCATAGGATCAAACGAAATTAAAAACGAATAAGTTTTGCATGAAAACTAGTTTAGTCGAAAAGTTCGATAAATTGGTGTTCTTGGTGTGTTCTTGATGTGTTCTTGTTTAGAACAATTTTTAATCTCCTAAATCTGATGTATCTGATATATTAAAGTGTTTTTAATTAATTGGATTAATTAAAATGGGCCTTGAATTAATTAGATTAATTTTAATTCATTAAAACCACTTAATAGGCTTAATTATGTTTACGAACTTGATTTAAATTAGTTAATGACTTGGTGGGCCCAAGGAGCTAATTTAAATTAAATATTATAGACTTTAATTAAGTTTATTAATGGGTTTTAAGGACTGGAGTGGGCTTGGTTCATTCCAAAAGGCCCAAATGTTCCAATAGATACAAAACTAGTTTGTGTGTGAACACATTTAGTGTTTAATTTTGTGGGTTTCGGCCTACTCTTTATCTTAAGCCAAAAATTGATTATTTTAATTATTTAATATGATCAATTAATTAAACAATGAATTAATAATTAATTAATAATCAATTAGATTGATTATTAAGGTAAGAACACATGCATACAAAAAGGTTTCCTAAAATGAAAGTTTCCAAAATGGAAAAGTTTCCTAATTTGATCACATTATTAAAATAACTCAAAAGTATGTTTCAAGAGTTGAAAAAAAAGTTAGCAATCCATTAATTTATGCATTAGAAATGCATATAAGGGTGTATGATTGGCATGATGGATAGTTATGGATAAGGCCCAATGTGATTGAGCATTATGCATGTTTTGGCCCAATGAGGACTTTCATGTCCCGACCACTTGTTTTTGGTTTGTATTTCTTTTCAAATTGTAATATGTAATTAGATAACTTAGATTAGAACTAGAGATAGAGATGGAGACCACTATCAAGTAGTAAGATGGGCCAGATCGAGATCTAACAAGTTTGAAGATAATGTAATTATTTTTGTCTTATTTGAATCATGCATACTACCTAGGTGTGACCTTTTAATTTCCCTTTTTGATCGGGAAATCAATGTAGTAAAATCCATAACTATACCATATTTGTATGCTTATATTTATGTGATAGATATAGGATGCATACCAATGTATGCTAACCATGTATGATGAGACTTGATTAACTAAAACCCTTAAACAAATACTATGGTACATAAGCCTTCCATTAATTTGAGGAGAACCAGAGTTTTTTACAGTGTGGGTAGTTGACCATAGTCAAACTCACATTATATGGAATATGTTCAAATCAAATTAAATGAGTAATTTTAGCTAGCCCATTAGCTTGTTGACCACAGTCAAGGCTAATGGTTCTAGAGGCAAGATTAGGGAATGCATATATGATATGCATGTATCAATAGTTGATAACCTAATGATCCAATAGTTATGTAGAGACACAATTGGTATAGAGATACCTACCTTTCAAGGGTATGGAGTTTGGCTTGTTGACCACTGTCAAGGTCAAATTACATATCAAGGATTGGATATTGGCCCACTAGGAAAACCATCAGGTTTTCTCGAATTATATAGTAAGGGCTATTAATTTGCAATAAAATAGTGCGAGTATATGGATTAATTAAAGACCTAATTAATGCATACATATATATGAACATACTCTTATATGTTTTCTTTTTCACATCTAGGTCATCATTATGAGCACATCAAACATTAAACATACAATCAATCTTAGATAACAAGCTGGTTGGCAGCAATTATTCTGACTGGATCAGGCAAGTGAGAATTGTTCTCAAGCTAAAAAGATCCATTATTTCTTGGATAAAGATCCACCACCACTTCCATCAGATGATGCCATTAATGAGATCAAAGGCACTTATCGTAAATACATGGAGAATAGTGAAGCAGCAGCATGTCTAATGCTAGGTGCTATGTCCTCGGAGCTTCAGAAGCAACATGAGATGATGGATATTAGAACCATCATTTTGCATCTAGAGGAGCTTTATTCTTCTCAGGCTAGAACTGAGCAATATGAGATTGCTCGAGCTCTATTTAGCTACAAAATGGTGGAAGGCACTTCAGCTCCTACTCATGCATTGAAGATGTATGGGTATATTGAGCATTTGAGTAGACTTGGCTATGTAATGGATAATGATCTATACATAGATTTAATCTTGTACTCGTTGGCTCCAAGTTATGAACCTTTCATGCTTAACTTAAACATGTACAAGATCTAAGTTACCATTCCTGAGTTAATCAACATGCTCAAAACAGCTGATGGATCCTTTAAGAAGGATCGAAAAAGTGTCATGGTTATCACTTCTGCTAAATGCAAGAAGCACAAGAAAAAGAAGATAACCAAGGTGCAGCCAAAGAATGGTGGGATCTCCAAGAAGAAGGTTGCCAAGAAAGAGAATCCCAAAGGAACTTGCTTCAATTGTGGAAAGGATGGTTACTGGAAGCGTAACTGCAAAGCCTATCTAGATTCTCTTAAGGAGAAGAAGCATCTTGATGCTTTTACTTCAGGTATTCATATGATTGAAATTAATACTTATTCTATTGCTTCAAAACAATCTTGGGTATTAGATACCGGATGTGGATCTCACTTGTGTAATGATCTACAAGGGCTTAGAAGCTTTAGAAGAGTTGGAAAGGCAGAGATATATTTGCAATTAGCTACTGGATAGAACATCTCTACAACGGTTGTGGAGACTTACCATTTGCCTCTTCCAAGTGGATTAGTACTGGAATTAAATAATTGTTATTATGTTCCAGCTTTATCCAAGAGTATTATTTCTTTTAGTTGTTTATTAAATGATTATGACATTTCTTTAAAGGGCAAGTGTTGTTACATTTTTAAGCACAATATGTTTTATGCAAAAGCTATCATTGAGAATGGTATATTTGTTCTTGATTTAATTAAAGAAGTGCATAATGTGGATACCAAGAGAATGAAACATGATAATCTAAATACCTCATACTTATGGCATTGTCGTTTAGGCCATATAAATGAGAAATGCATGACCAAATTACACAAGTCAAGTGATTTGGGATCATTTGATTATGAATCATTTGATACATGTAAATCTTGTTTATTATGAAAAATGACAAAAGCTCCCTTTATTGGTAAAGGAGAACGAGCTAAAATGGTTTTGGACTTAATACATTCAGATGTATGTGGTCCAATGACTACACATGCCAGAAGAGCTAAAATGGTTTTGGACTTAATACATTCAGATGTATGTGGTCCAATGACTACACATGCCAGAGGAGGTTACTCCTACTTCATTACTTTCATAAGTGATTATTTTAGGTATGGATACATATATCTAATGAAACATAAATCAGAAGCATTTGAAAAGTTCAAAGAATTCAGAAATGAATTAAAGAAACAACTTGGCAAGAGTATTAAAACACTTAGATTAGATCGAGTTGGAGAATACTTAAGCCAAGAATTTCAAGATTATCTTAGAGATAGTGGGATTTTATCTCAACGGACTCCACCATATACACCACAACACAATGGTGTATCTGAAAGGAGAAATCAAACACTATTAGATATGGTTTGATTAATGATGAGCCGAGTAGACTTGCCTAAGTCCTTTTGGGGATATGCACTAGAAACTGTTGTTTATGTATTAAACAGAGTTCCTAGTAAATCGGTTGATGTTACTCCATATGAGATGTGGAATAACAAAAAACCCAAACTTTCTCATATGAAAGTATGGGGTTGTCCTGCTTATGTGAAGAGGACAATCTCAGACAAACTGGATGTTAAGTCTGACAAATGATTATTTATGGGATATCCAAAATAAACATTTGGATACTATTTCTATCATCCCTTATAACAAAAGGTATTTGTTTCAAGGCATGCTATCTTCTCGGAAAGAGAATTTCTCCTACGAGAGGACAGTGGGAGTAAAATTGAACTTGGTGAAGTTCAAGACCCACAAATAGAAGAAGATCAACCGATTGAACTCGAAACTGAATTTCATAATGATGAGATTGCAGTTGAACCTAATTATACACAAAATCCTAGAAGATCTACTAGGATGCATTCTATCCCTGTGAGATATGGATTTCACATTGATTCGGATAGAGGCATAACTTTAGTAGAGGACAATGAGCCTACAAGCTATCAAGAAGTTTTGAATAGTTCAGAACATGGTCGATAGCTTAAGGCTATGCAGTATGAAATGGACTCCATGTATGAGAATAAAGTATGGACTTTAACTCAACCACCTGAAGGGATAAAATCCATAGGGTGCAAATGGGTCTTCAAAAAGAAGACCAACATGGAAGGTAATATAGTTACCTATAAAGTATGCTTAGTAGCAAAGGGCTATCGTCAAAAAGAAGGTATTGACTATGACAAAACCTTTTCTCCTGTAGCGATGTTTAAGTCTATAAGAATACTTTTAGCCATTGCAGCTTATTATGATTATGAGATTTGGCAAATGGATATGAAGACAACTTTCCTAAATGGAAATCTAACTGAGGATGTGTATATGACACAACCAAAAGGATTCACATCAGAAAATGGCAAAAATGTATGCAAGCTTCAAAGATCCATTAATGTATTGAAGCAAGCCTCTAGGAGCTGGAATATACAATTCAATGAGACAATCGAAGAGTTTGGTTTCTCAAAGAATGAAGATGAACCTTTTGTGTATGAAAGGGTCAGTAGGAGTGCAATTGTCTTCCTAGTTCTATATGTGGATGACATATTGATCATGGGAAATGACATTTCTCTTCTCCAATCTGTTAAAATATGGTTATCCAAGCAATTATCCATAAAAGACCTTGGAGTTTTCTGGAAGTTAGGACAAATATATGGCTTTAATGGAATTTGCCTACAATAATAGTTATCCAAAGAGTATTCAAATGGCACCATATGAGGCTTTGTATGGCAAAAAATGTAGAACTCCAGTCTATTAGACTGAGTTGATTGAATGCAGAATAATTAGCCCTGACCTTGTTAGGGATACAGAGGAAAAAGTTTAAGTTATCAAGCAAAGGCTGAAAGAAGCTAGTGACAGATAAAAATCCTATGCTGACTTGAAAAGAAAGGATGTCAAGTATCAAGTGGGTGACAAGGTATTTTTGAAGGTATCTCTATGGGGAAAGGTGCTTAAATTTGGAAAAAAAGGGAAAGCTCGGTCCGAGGTTCATTAGTCCATAAGAAATCCTTCAAAGAGTCAGACTAGTGGCTTATAGATTGGCTCTTCCTATGGAATTAGCCAAGTTTCATGATGTATTTCATGTATCTATGCTTAGAAGATATCGCTCAGATGAGTCACATAAGCTACAAGTTCAAGACATTCAGGTACAACCGAATTTCACATATGATAAGAACTGAAAGAAATCTTGGCTAGGGAAATCAGACAATTGAAGAACAAGAAAATCCCTCTGGTCAAAGTGCTCTGGCAAAATCATGGTGTACAAGAAGTAACTTAGGAACTGGAGGCAACCATAAGAGAGCAATATCCTCAATTGTTTGAAATAGGTATGAATTTCAAGGATGAAATTTCTTAAGGGGGAGAGATTTATGAGCCCCCTAATATGATCTTAGTTAGAAATACATGATTTTAATAGGGTTATAATTACCTGAGATTAAATTTAAAATGTGAATTTCACATAAGTGTGGGACAAGTAATAAATTCATTATATTATAGTAATTGCAAGAAAGTAAAATTTAAAATTTTAGTTTAATAATATTTAAGGGTATAATTGAAGCATAAAGTATTAATTTTGGTGTAAATTTGTAAATATGGCATCTTAAGGGTTAATTGTGGTTAAAGGTATGAATTGAGAGGTTGATTTAAGAGAATGAATAAATGGGAAGGTCAATTTAAAACATGCAAAAAGGTAAGAGACTTTACAGAAAAATGCAAAAAGGGAAAGGATTTAAGAGGGAATTTTCCCTTGCCTTTATAAATAGTCATCTTCATGTTAAGAGAGAGAAAGAGGGATGGCAACTTGAGGAAAAATTTATAGAATTTCTTTCATTCCTTTATTCACCTATATTGTTAAATCTTTAAGTGATCCTGAAGAAGAAATCATTGCATGTGAAAATTAATCAAGGGCAATTAGTGTAAACATTAAGGTAAGATTATCAATTTGATAGTTTATCATCTTATTCTTATTTTCGTTAGGGATTGAGTAAGTAAAATGTTGGAAATTCTTGTTAAATGGATATATTATTGTAAAAGGAGAAGAAGTTAGGAAGAGCAAAGGAAAGGGGAAGGCACAAGATTGAGGCTAGGAGATTTTTGGCCAAGGTATGGGATTCTTAGGACC
This sequence comes from Excoecaria agallocha, assembly GCA_037975025.1. NCBI lineage: Eukaryota > Viridiplantae > Streptophyta > Magnoliopsida > Malpighiales > Euphorbiaceae > Excoecaria > Excoecaria agallocha. The sequence goes on from CM075819.1 coordinate 26,912,348, forward strand.
CTCATGTATGTATGTGGTTAAATGGAGAAGAAAAATTATTTGTGATATGATAGGTTGAACAATTGATTTGAGCATAAATTTTGTAGGTGGATTGATAAGAAGAAGCATATATGCATTAAAAATTAGTTACTGCAATTTAAGCATAAATTGAGATAGGAAGTTTAAATTGAGATAATTTTAATTTTATAATTTACATAATTAATATACCTATAACTTTGTAGAAGCAACTTCGGACTAAATATGTCTATATGATAATCATAATTTCACTTGAAATTGTAGAGGACTGCTGATTTCGATTCTAGAATAGCTTCTATAAAATGTGATGTAATTCCTTGTATAATGTTCAAAATTCTATGAGGTTGAAATATATGCAAAATATACTTATAAATTAACATTTTACATGAAGGAAGCATTGTCTAATTCTATTTTTATGAATGTCTAATGTTAGCTTGAAATTCATGAAAACTCGTTGCACTGTTAAGGAACATATTGTGGTTTTTCAGGCATAAATTTTGGTAGAAGAGTCAAAATGCTATGCTATAAAATTTTGGGTGAACTAGATATGTAGGACAAGAACTTTGTTAAAGGAAAGTTAGGCTGATTTATTCCCCATTTTATTCTATGAATTTTTCAAGTGGTAATAATAATTGTTTTTTATTTTATGAATAGCCTATGGTGTTTCTTGAATATCTTGAGTTCTAGATGTGATATTGTAATGAATTTTGATGTTTTAGAAATTGGAAATACAGGGGAATGAATTTGTAGAGGTCATTGGGACTAAAAACAACATCTTTCAAATTAAAATGGGCACCTAAGTTGGATCTAGAATGCTGCCCCTATGCAGAGTTGTGTAGGCAGAATTTTTAAATTATCTTATATATTTGTTTAAATATAATTATGATAAAAATGTGTTTATATGAAAACACAATGAACTGGATATGGCAAGTGATATGATTATATATATATATATATATATATATATAAGTAAAGATTATTGGCAATTATATCAAATATGCATTTGTGATTGAATTTATACACTTGCTTGTTATATGCAAGATGATTTATCGGCATGTACTCCTATGATGAGCAAATGTGTATTTTAAATTGTACTTATTTATGTAGTGCCTTATTGATAATATGCTAAAGTACATATTATGATGATTTATGCTCAATGGTTAATACTTGTATTGTTATATGCCTATATGAATTCATGTGTATATATATACTAATGATTATGAATCTTTTTTACTTGATCACATCCATATGATATATTATAATGTAAAGTTCTTATGATGAGACATGTTTTATGATGAGCACTTGAACAAGTATGATACATTATGTGATTGTCATAATATGATTATGCTAATATGTGATATCTAATGATAGCATGATTAAAAAGTATGTGAAGCATTATATGAATTTGCATATATAATTATTCCATGGTAATAATATATCTATTCTATGGATGTACATGTGCAAATTGATTAGTTAAATGATATTGCAGCTGCCACCGTCGACTTGTTTAGGTCAAAAGTATAGTTGATCCTATTAGATCATGAACAGCCATCTAGGTTGTTAATTGACCCTGTTTGGATCTATTTGACCGGTCCACCATACAGTTGACCCTATTTGGGTCTATAATTTTGATATCCTCTGATATCCACCATTTTGATACCCTTGGGTATCCACCATTCCCGTTATCCACCTTTAGAACTTAAGCAGGCTAAGTTACAGTATAAATACATCATAGTTAGTTACAGTATAACAAGGCATATGATTTATGAAATATCATGTTTAACTGAGTTTTCTAATGCATGTATTACTTTCTTTTGCTTATTTATATATGTATAGATCATTTTATGAAATGTTGGAATTTATGGAAACTAATTTGAATATGGGAATACCTTGTTGATTAAAATCATTATATTTTTATCATATGCTTATAGTTTATATGTTACTTTAAATGTTTTTTTAAATTATGTATGATTGATGAATTTGATAATCACTGTTAGTGGTTGTCTTTCATATTTATTATCCCTACTAGGCTGTATAGCTTAGCATGGGTTATTTGATCCGTGTAGGTTTTGCAGTCAAGGCTTTGTGCTGGAATGCTGAATGTTATACATGTAACACCCTAAACTACTAACCATGGATAATCATCAATAATCATCATCATAAACCTAGTAAAGGTTAGGCGGAAATAATAATAATTAATAACACAGGCCATGGTTACATACCACAATAAAATAATCATAACATATAAATAAATAATCATAACATGAATGACCTTCAAGAATCCTGAAATCCTCGAGGCAATCACTTCTTGCCCGATTCTCTAGAGCTTAACTCAAACCTACACGGATAAACAAACCCCGTGCTCAGCTATAAAGCTTGGTAGGTAACAAAATTCTATAGATAACCTCTTTCCTTGAGTCATATAATCATGCATAGATATACACAACTTTTTTTTCAATAACACCAAATAACATATGAGTTTATTATACTGATCATTTGAGAAAGACTTCAACTTTAACAATGAATACCCTGTTACACTAATCTAGAGTATTTACTTGACTTAGCTCGATCCTGCTTAGACTAGTTAATTCACTAACATCATCATAGCTTACTATTCATGTCAAACTATTATCATTCTGCATTTCATAATTCTTTCTTCTTACAACTCAAGAAATCATGATTATTGATCTTACAAGCTCAACTTGCTTTAATTAACCAATATGGCATGCTTAAGAAAGTGTTTATGCCATGCAACATCCCTTTTCTCATTGGTAGAAATGATTTCTTCTTATAATAACTCAATTTTCACTCCTATTTCATGCATATGTGTTCCTTAATATTATCTTAACATGGTAACTTAAACCTTTTACAACACCAATTTATATCATACGTTACATTTAGTTAGGTCAATGTTATCATTATGCATATGTGTGTGCACACCTTCATATACATCTTATAATCCTTGTTATCAAGAGGCTAGACATCATAGTTATTAATGGTACAAGATTTCCATTTATCTTATTAAATCACTTTGTTCAACTAAAATAGGCATTCGACATTAATTCATAATATAAGGGTGTATTTAAGTCATATAGCATCTATAAGTAGTCCTGGTAAGCATATTTACTTCACATATATAGTACAATTCTAATATTAGGTTCATAAACTTTACATCCTTTATGTTATCTTAGCATGGTAACTTGATTCTCTTATAATCTTCATTCTATGTCATGCATTGCACTTGGTTAAATGAATGTTATCATTAAACCTACATGTGTGTAAACATTATATATATATATATATATATATATATTAAACAGACTGGTAGAGTTGCATGTGATCACACAAAGAACAAGCATTACATATCAGGATTATAAAACAAGGTTTCAATGTCACATGTATGCATTTTATAAATAGAGCACATAAAACTTAGTGTACATGTTATAGTCCATGTAAGTTCTAGTACAATATTGTACATTTTAGGGTCCATATATTCTCCGTGGAATGCACTGATGGAGTTCTACTCACACCGGCACTCACACGGGAACCTTCTTCATGGTCGAGGTGATATACATATCTCATAATCATGATATAATGAACATGGCATCTCATTTCATAAAGAAAGTTATAGCCAAAAGGAATTTAAGATAGAACAACACAATACAATAAGACATTCATCATGCTTATGTTAACTACGTGAAGAAATCAATACGTATATATATATATATATATATATATATATATATATATATATATATATATATTTCTTGTATTTTTTATCATCTTTAATAGCCTGCCTAAGTACTAGTTCGAAGGGTAGATAACGAGAGCAATGGATACCCGAAGGTATCAAACTATGGATATCCGAAGATATCAAACAATGGACCTAAATGGGGTCAAACAATGGTTCCAAAAAGGAACAAAGTATGGAACCAAATGAGGTCAAACGATGGTTCCATTAAGGAACAAGACCCAAACAGGGTCAACTAGGGCAGCTACTACTGTATCCCTCTAGGCATGCCTATCTAATCCATAACTGAACTAAGACCCATAGGCTTAATCACTTAAGAACATCTTTAATTTAACATATCCTTCTTTACTTAGCACATCATTTGGCTTAAAGCCACTTTTCATAAAAGAATGCATGTCATTCATATCATACTTCAAACATTAAGCTCTAGGCTTCAATACACATGGATGCTATCATGTGATCATATAGTTGCATCAACTTTCTTTCATTCATATCATGATGGTTTCAAGTTTAGACAAATAATAATATGTAATCTTTCATAATTAGCATTGCACATGCCCATATGTACATATACATATATATGCAGCTTAAATTATGAAATTACATGCTTTCATTACTCATATCAACGATACAACATATAGTACTTACATACCTCATGGATAGTTCTCGATGACGTACCTTGTTACTACTTGCTATGAATAGCTCCCTATTCTCATAATTATTCACATTACGACATAAACATATATAGCAACACTCAAGCATTTATGGTCCATATACTAAAATAAATGAGTTCTCTTACAGCTTAAGGTCAACACGTGTTCATATTCAATCACTTGATTCTCTTACAAGGTCTATCAGATTATAGATAATAAGTTATACACCTTAACATTTTCAGATATATATATATATACTTCGATCGTCTTACTTGTATTTTCATCTTGTGACATTTTATACTTATTTGGGGTATGTGTGATCATGTCATCTTAGTCATTAGCACAATACTAATGGGCATGAGTTAATCATAATATAGTATAGGCACAAACAAACAGGCAAACAGGTTCTTATACCTCAATGCTAATCATATTTCTTCTTATGACCTCGAGGGCATTCAAGCTTTTACGGTTTCATAATTAAACATAAGTCATGTTGGCCCATTCTTTTTATCTTAGATTTGCAACCTTGCACTATTATCTTATTACAACTAGGTTAAATCACAATATTTAGATAGTATCATCCCTTGACCTAGTACATACCTCATAACAACCTTACAAGACACATTAATTAGCATATCATTTAAGTTACTATATTGCCTCCTACTCTCTCTTTAGGTTTATGCTCATTAGGCCTTAAAATATATTCTTAACAACATATCTCATATTAGCATCCCCATGCACAAGGCCCTCTAATTAAAAGTTCAAGTGGTCTTTATATCATGACTTCACAGTTTTATTCTTATAAATCTTTTCAGTCTTCTATATATATATACTTAGAAATTCTCTAATTAAATGATCTTGCCCTATACAACAAATGGATGGCTTCGATGACTTACAATTTAGTTCAATACTTTCCCTCTTATAAGTTCATTCCTATCCTTCAAATTCAGATAATAACCCAATAACATACTATACATCACTTTAATGTTCAAACTCCCTCAACATTATTCGTGGTTAACTTGTTTATCTCAATTATACACCCCACATTATTTGTTCATAAGTTAATGAATGTTTTTGCAACTTGGGTGGAGAAAAACTATTTGAAAAAAGAATGTATAAATGGTTGGGCTTTTCATGAGGAAAATAACCAAGTGGCAGTGCACGACTCGTGAAGGCATTCATGAGTCAAATAAAATTTCACGACTCGTGAAGTCATTCACGAGTCAGTAGAAGGCCAAAACTAGGTTCACGAGTCGTGAAGGAATGCTTAATGAGTGAAGGGACTCACGAGTGAAGAAAAGGAATGAGACTCACGACTAATGAAGAAGTTCACGAGTGAAGAGATAAAAGGATAAGTTCAAGACTCGTGAAGAGGTTCACGAGTGAAAAAAAATGGGTAAGGTTCACAACTCGTGAAGAAGTTCATGAGTGAAGGCAAAAGGTGCACGACTCGTGATAGACTTCACGATTTAGTCATGACTAGTGAAGAAGTTCACGACTCGTGAAGAATGTCACAACTCGGTACCCTAAGAAAGAATGTTGCCAAAAATAGAAATAGATCAATCTGATCTCCATTCAAACGTAAACAAAAATAATCCCATAAGCCAAACGATCTTCAAAACTCATTTTAAAACAAACAATCCTTCCTTACTCATCTTAAAACAAATAATCTTTCATTACTCATTTAAGAATTCAAACAACATAACTCTAATCTCTATAAATCTATCCATAGATAACAAAATCACAGTAATTCCCATACCTGGCCTTTGAAGCTTCAAACCTCCTTCACTTTTCTTGATCCATCCCATTTACTCTTGATTCCCTTATTCTCTTTCATGAGGTTGAAACACTCAAAACCCTAGGTTTTTCTATTTTAATCCTGTAACCAAGAGAGAGAGAGAGAGAGTGAGTGAGTGCTGATCCCTTATCTCTCCAAGAGTCCCATAATAAATGAATAGGGAAAATATCTTCCCAAGTAAATCCCTATAATGCCCCTAAGCACAATTAAACCACCATTATTTCAATTCCTCCAACTTAACCCCAAGACTTTCTAATTCAATCCAATTGTATCCTTTTCTCTAATTATAATTTAACTTAACTCATATACTTACATACTGAAATTTCCAAAATACCCCTCTCGGGACTTAATCTCGATAATTGCAAAATAATTCAATTTTGCCTTAATTAACAATTGGCCTCATTAATTAACAATAATTCAATTAAGGTCATGATTGGGTCCTCACAATACATGATAGTGAATAGACTAAGATAGTTGAATCCAGCATGACTATGATAATGGGTTGCATAATGAATCATTGTGCATATATAATCAAAGTACATGAAAGATGTGAGAAGCACCTAACTAATATAAAGGTTGATTGATTAAATGGATCAGGTGATATGAATGTATGTAGATTTTAATTGGGTTAATAACCTAATATAACATGACTTAAATATATAGTATAATAATTTTAAAGGCTTTAAATGTAGGGTGTTTCAAGGATAATGACTTGCCTAATTTAGAGTAACGATGTTGATTGACTCCTGTTGTTGATACCTTACCATTTCTTCCGATGTTACCTCTGTTACCACTATTGCTTTTAGTGTTCTTACCAAATCCTAAGTTCCCAAAACCTGTCTTGTTATTGTTATATCCTCCACTATTTGAACTTATAACAGCAGCCTTCTTCGCCAAATATTCCCCTTTGGCTTTAATCGATATGTCTTTTAAGGAATCCCAATCTTTCAACGCCTACATTTTAAGACCTTCCTTCTGATAAGGACTGGCATTTTGAATGAACAAATGGATCTAATCCAGTGTGTTAGATTTTCTTTTAATCTCCATTACTTTTTTCCTTCATCGGGTGAGGTACTCGTGGAAAGACTCTCCAGGTTTCTATTATAACAACTCCAAATCCTTTTGGATAACTTCCATATGTGTGCTACAATCATACAGCTTAAAGAATTCATTCGTCAATCTCTCCCAATCTTCTTTTGTCTTTCTATCCAAACTATGATACCAGTCAACAACGGGGCCCACTAGGCTGAGGTTAAAGAGATCCACCTTTTGCCTCTTGGTAAAGGTAGTCCTTTTCATAAGCAGGACATACTGCTTTATATGGGCTAGGGCATCAGATGTGCCATCAAACTTCATCAAGTTAGGTATTTTAAATTGACTAGGAAAAGCATCTTTGCCATCTAAATCAATATCCTCGGGGCTGACTCCCTTTCCTACAGACAACATTCTAGTCAAAGCCTCTAACTTTTCTTCCTTCTTATTTACAACTAGACTTTCCTCCTTAGAGATAAGGTTTTTGAGCATTTGAGGGGCCCATAACTCATCCTCTTCGTTAGTTATAAAATCATATTTCGAGACCAATTCGAGCACCATTCCTTTCGGCTCCACACGAAGTAACATTCTTGATATCTGCTATAGGTGGGGGTATCACGATAGGAGCTACTAGAGTCTCTCAGATAGGAGTCAGTTCAACTCGAGTAGCAGCTACCATAATAGGTTGAGAAGTTGACATAGAGGCCAAACTAGCTGTGAGACTTGCAAACATCGACACCATTTTTCTCTCAAGATCATCCATCCTCTTTTCAGCATCTTGGGAACCTGAGGAACCAACTGGAGGAGTGAGCTCAGCCATAACTTCCCTTTCTGACTATTCTAAAAATCCGTCTAAAAATTCTTTTTAAACACTATTTATTCTCAACTTAAATGCTAATTCTGAACTGTGCCCTGATACCAATGCTTCTATCTGTTTTGCAAACCATTTCTTAACTAGATGATCGTTCGAACCCTGAAACCACATAGGAAATGATCACTCTATTATGGCTGCCAAAATGGGGGTTATCAGTGTGATGCATAAGTAGATGCAGATGCATGATCGTGGGATGTAGCATCGATAACCATATCAGGGGTCCTCTGCACCTTATTCCTCCCACACAAATGGTCCAAGTCATCTCTCCTAGGCGGACTTAATTCATGGGTCAACAGGGGACCTTGATGAATGTGTATGGTGCGTGGCAAACATCCAGCAACATAATGTCTCTCACAAAGGCACACAAAAAGGTGTTTGATCAATGCATATTTAGGTGACCTAAACAAATCAGAATGAGCTTACCAAGGCATGGCAACCTTTGATAAGAAAACACTCAAACTTGTTTGGGCATGCCTAATACACAAGGATCTATATCACAAGCAATGCAAAATTATTATGGACATCCTAATGGAGATTTCTATGTCATTACATGGACTTTTGGTCCAGGTACTTAATTACAAGGCTACCCAAGCATGGTCCCTGCCAATAGGTCTAGCTCATCACAAGCATAACGACCGATCAGGTCACCATTCAATATACTATTAGGTACTAGACTTGGGCTAGTGATTATTTCTAACATTACCCTCAGTTGAGTGAACGACACGGGAGTGCCTTAGGAATGCACTGGGGTTAGAAAACTGGGACACCTAACTTTATCTAAGGCTCTAGCATGATTTTAATGCAATTTCAAAAAGAGATAAAATTTATTAACCGAATTCCTTTTATGTCACACAAGTGAAAAAGTGGTTTTAGAGTGAAATCTCAAAATAAGTTTCCCCAATGGAGTCACCACTGTGATGCACGCCCTTCCCTTGGTGTAGTTTGGCTATTTTTTCTTTTGAGCCACCGACACTCAATTTCACCCCCGAAACCAAGGGATCATCGAGTTTGAATGAGGAAACCTCTAACCTTTAGTAGTTTGATCCCACTTTTAGGGTCAGAAATAGGTTGAGGTTCCCTATCCAAGGCGATGGTCGCTTCGTGATAGGAAAGAGAATCAACTCGGCATGCCACAATTATAAACCTTGAGAGGTGCAGTGTGGCATGTCTAGGTGTCCCTATCTTATTCCTAATGATCGATATCGGGAGGCATCTAGTTCAACACCACAAGGTTGAATAGTAAAGAATCACCACCTAATAGAACATTGGGAAAAAAATAGTGTTCGGACCTTGTGAGGCCAAAAACCTATAAAGGGTCTGAAATTTCACTCTTATTTTTACCTTTGACAAATGTGACATAACGGCTCCCAAATTAACCGTGTTATCTATTTTCTTTTATGCACAAGCAGAGAAAATATTGAAATTAAAGGTGCACCCAATCATGTAAGAAAGCAATAAATTATGGCATAAAATAAAGCGATAAAAACTTCCATAAATCGGGTAGTTCATTGTGACCCTTTTTAGGTAAGGACTTTGGTCCTTACATATAGATTGTTGAAGAAGTGTTTCATTGCGAGATCTTAAATATAGGGACTTGCCAGTCCAAGTTTTATTTAAGAAATACCGCATGTTATTTAATTATATACAAAATTATTTACATTATTAAAGCCCAATTTTACATGTGAATTTTCTAGGTAAAATATGGACATTGGTCCGATTTTGTTAATGGAACACCCTAATTAATTACTATAAACATTTTAGTGACATTGACCATTTGTAGTTGAAAAAGTATTTTTACAGTAAAAAGAGAGGATAGTGGACTTACCTAGAGCACTTTCGTAGTTTTTCGGGAGCAATAATAATAACAATAACAACAACAACAACAATGATAATTATAAAAATGAAAAGAAAATATACATAAAACCAATATTAAATTAAGAGGTATAGAAAAGATAAAAGAATAAGGATCCGACACATATGTCAAAAAATACACGAGCATGCATTTGACGACATATGGTCGACTCACTTACCTTAAAAAGCAAGAAAACACTTTTTTAACCGTGCACCATTTAACACGCGAGTGTGCCTCAACCGATACATGACCATATCAGCTTGATAATGGTGAGTTTTCTTTCCTTTTTAAAATAGAATCCTTGCCAACAATAGATCCAAAAGGGAGCAAAAAGAAGAAGTTAAATACAAAGATGAAGTTTTTAAACCGAGTTTTATTTTGATAAAAAAAATGATTTTAAAAGAAATGAACAAAATAGAAATTAAAGAAGATGACCTAATAATTTCTATCACACAACAATATACCCCTTTTAAAGGGTTTCACAACCTAAATCTAACAAAGATTAATTAATATATAATAAAACTAACTAATGAAAAGAATGACAAAATTCATTGTAATTATGAAAATATTGAGAAAGGCCTTTTATATTACATTTAGTGTACTTACTCGATTAGACTATCAAATGTCAGATTTGTGGAGCCTTTGTAGTATTAAAATGCTCAAGTAATAGTTGAAGAATTAAGAGCTAAAGGCCAAAAATTCACTTTTGGCTTAGAAAAATTTTACAACTATTTGGAAGTTTCTAAGATTTTTTTTGAAAGCGATGTTAACTCTCTTTTCCAAATCCCAAGACTTAGCCAACTAACCCTTGAAAAGAATTCAAAAGAAACTTCTAAAGGGGGAGTGTACGGCCGTACCATAGGGATGCACAGCTGTACACTTAGGCGGTGCCCCCCACTTGCCCACTTGCCTCATAGGAAAGTTCAACACCATTTAAGTGCACGGCCGTACCATAGGGATTCATGGCTGTACACTCCAAAAAGAGGTCAACTTGCCTGAAAAGGCAAGATTCCTAGAAGTACATGACTGTACACTCTTTAATGTAAGGTTGTGCATTCCAAAAAAGGTAAAAATCCTACTTTACAAAACAAACGATGAATATTCTTCGAATGTACAGGCGCATTGGCCATAAATGCATTATGTGCAAGACTCTTAAATGTGCATAACTCAATTTCAAGTTCCCGACTAAGGGTATATTTCATCGCTTGCCCCTCTGAGAAAATCAACTGCACATACCAAGCTCGAAAATGTTTTAAAAAACTTTTTATTTAGAAAAATAATTTCAACACAACAAAGAGTCCATCATCCTTGATTCAATGTTTCTAAAGGAGGGATTTTCCTCATTAGGTAACCCGAACAAGGCCTCATTAGTACCCAGTGCGTACATGACTCATCATGCTTCTGTTAGAGTAACTCAAGGTCCTTCAAGGTGACTTCCATCCTCGTACTGCAGTCGTATTGCTTGAAAAATTTCTCTATCAATAGGTCCCAATCCTCTTTAGCTTTCCTATCTAAATCGCGATACCAATCTATTACAGTACCAGTCAAGCTCAAGCAACAGTATTCTACCTTCTGCTTCTTGGATAGGGTAGTCCCCTTCATAATCAATGTTTACTACTTAATATGAGTTGAAGGGTCTGAGGTACCATCAAACTTTGGCAGGTCCAACATTTTAAACCTTTGGGGTAGTGGCTCGTCTCCATCTAGATGCCTATCTTTGGGGTTCATCCTCTTGCCAATAGACAATAGTCTAGACGTAGCTTTTATCTTCTCTTTTATCTTCTTAAAAGCTAAATCCTCAGCACTAAGACCCCTTATTCTCATATTCATTACCAGAGGAACATAATCTTTGTCCTCTTCCTCTATGAAATCATCCTTAGGATCTTGTCTCCTTTCACTCCTAGGTTGATCTCGAAGCATAATAGTATCAGTTACGGCAGCGTTCCCAAGATGAGTCAACTCCACTGTCTTACGAGCTAGTGCTGTAAGTTGAGTTCTAGTGTTAGGTTCCTCATAAGCCACCACTCCACCAATCATAGCTAACATCCTCTCCTCAAATTCTTGTAGATGCCTATCCAACCTTCGGTCAAAGTCACCCCTTACTGTTAGCCCAATAGGAGTGACATTCGCCCTTTTCCTCAAAAATGGAAACCTTGCTTTAAAGTAACATTAGCAAGTCTCCCAGTTTCATTTCCTCTTTCAGCCTCATTCATTTTTTCACTTACCATTTTTAAACTTGTTCCCTAACTACTTTTTGATAACTGACTGAAACCCAACTCAGAATCAACCTCTTAACCCAAATCTAAACCTACATCTGACCTAAGTACACTAGGTATAGACCTTCGAACTAGAGGCCAGTTTAACCCTCTAAATCACCTAGATGAGTCTATGATGGCTACAAGAATCAAATATTAGGGGCGATGCACAATAATTAATGCATGTACAAGATACATATATGATGTATGAATGCAATGCGTGGTTTCATTAGGTGTCAATTAAAAACACACATAAGCATATACAAAGCCTCCTAACCTTATTACTCTCGCATAGAAGGTCGTGCAGTCTTTTTCCTAGGTGGGCTTAGCCTATGGGTTAGCATGGTATCCAATGGACATGTATGATGCACAGTGGAAAACTAGCAGTATGACCTCTCTAATTAAAAGCAAAGGCGTATAGGCTTTGACTTTTATGTATTTTAACTAACTCATACAGACTGAGTTAGGCCCACCAGGGCATTATAGCCTTTGACTAGTACCCTTCTAATTTGTTTGAGTTTGACCAATACATAACGGTCCACATAGCAAGCATAAGTTATTATGGTTATACAACCTAAAGGAAGTTGTTATTGTCATTACATGGGCTTAAGTCAAGGGTGATAAAACTTTAGGGCTACCCAAACACGGCCCCTACCAATAAGTCTAGCTCATCAAGAGCATAACGACCAATGGGTCACCATTTTATATACCATTTGGTACTTGACTTAGGCTGGTGGGTCTCCTTGGCACCTCCCGATACTGAGTGAATGTAAAATGTGCTTTAGGATTGCATCAGGGCTAAAAAGGGACACCTAACTTAATTCTAAGGCTTTATGATATATGCAAGAAATGTAGTTTAGAAAGAAGAGAGGATTAACTATTAAAACCCAAATATAAAAAACTTAACCAAGATACTTTTTGGAGCAAGGTCTTAGATGTCCCCAGTGGAGTTACCACTATGATGCATGCTGGAGCTCACCCTTCATTTCGAGTTTTTCCTAAGAGGCTTGCTTTTAGGGCTCGAGAATGGAGGGAGCTCACTTTTGAACCACTTCGTAATAAGAAGGATTGAACCCTAATTATTGCTGACAATCAACCTATGAAGGCATCTACTGGTGGGCTCAAAGATGCAGGTGTCATGGAGTCGCCACCCAATAGAACATTAGGAATTAAATCTCGACCTTATCTTGATGCCCAAACAAAGACTAGTGTTTGGGACATCCCTCTTATTAGGCATCTCGATTAGGTGTTTGTTTTATAATCAAGTTTTAGAATTCATTGGCTCTCCTCTCTCACACGATGCAAAGTGCTAAAATTAAATAAACATCCCAATAAATAAATAAAATGGTGGAAACAAATAAAGTAAACCTACTTAATTATTACATAAGCAAATCGTCCACAACATCAAAGCACAAATAAATATACATATATAAATTGGGACATTCATTTAGGTTAGGAATATTGGTTCCTTTATGCATATTTTACAAAAGATGGTTTTATCATATTATGTGAATTTTGGGTAGAAAATTGGACATTGGTATATGTTTTATGGAAAATTCCAATTCTTTTGCTAGAAAACATGTTAAATGCCTTTTGGTTTAAACCCCAAAAAATAACACATTCAAAGTTAAATAAAATATTAATAAAGAAACAAATGAGTAACAAAATAATAACCAAAAAATTAAAGTAACCCAGATAAAAAGGGTGACCAGAGCGAGAGCACAACTTTCCATGCCAATACTATATGTCCTTCAAGGCCATAAATATATGAATTGCTCGAAAAGAATAAAACAAGCAAATTAGTTAGCATTGATAATAAGATTTACATAATTTATATACACAAACAAAACTAATTACAGCAACATATGAACAGTAAAAAAACTCACCAAAATATTGCATAAATGCTTCATAAAAAAATATTAAAATAAAAGAAGAAAAACCCTAAAATGCGTAAAAAACTTTAAAATATCCCAGGGATGGCCAAAAGGAAGCAAGGGACGACCAGCCATGGAGCGAAGGATGGCCAGAAGCAGGGCGAAAGGATGTCCCATCCTTCGATTGAGGGACGGTTGTCCCTCACACCTTCTTCCTATCTATCACCTCTGAAACAAAACAAAAATTTTACAGAGCGAGGAAAAATGAAAAAAAATGGCCTAAACAAATACCTTAGTCTTAAATATGTAATAAGTAAACATTAATTCATGTCAAAAAAACACATTAAAACACCAAAACATGCACCATATTGCATTAGAATTAAGGAAATACACCATATATACATGTTAAAAAGAAAAACGTCAAAACAATAATGAAGGAATCTCTTTTGATCACCACGCCTCTAATACATTAGACAAACCAAAAATGAATCATACTTTAACAAATCAAGCATATCATTTAGTTTTAACAGTCAAAACGAATCAATTTAACATCCAAATAATAATGAAATTTAGGTGAATAAACTGTAGAGAGAGAAAATATGAATGAGCCTAGAATGTTACCCTCAGGAGATATTCTGACTCTGTGATTTCTAAAGTCCAGATATCAGCTCTAAATAGCAATATTTGATTCTTTAAAAAGAATTATGAAATTCATATAGTGTGAGTTAAAAAAATTGCAAAGGCATAACCCTCTTAAAGAGAGAGAATTTGATTTTCTTCCTTCTCTAATGGTTTTTTTCTCAAAGAATAATGATTCTTCTTCTTTCAAAACCCTAAATTTTTGTTTTTATACCTAAAAGAGTTTCAATTCAATCATAACTTAAAAATTGCCAGATTAGAAGATAAAATCCCCAAAATCCAAACCTGATCTTTATCCAAAACTTTCCTCTTTTTTAAATTTTGAAAAAAATGTGGGAAAATCTAGGTTTTAACCCAGGGATGGACGTTTGTGAGTGAGGGATGGCTGTCCCTCATCACTAGACCTCAAATTTCCCAAAATGACCCCTAATTTACATTATTCCAGAGGTGAAGACCCATAGAAGGCCAACCCTCAGGTGACAGACGACCATCTATCACCATTGTCAGTCCAAAAAAAAGGGTTTTCTTGCCTATCTTATTAAAATACTCGAAAATGTTTGAAAGTATTTAGAGAATCACAAAAATCTTTAAGAAAAATGATAAATCAACAATCGAAGCTTCGAGATCCGAACTTGTTGTCAGTGATATATTATTTTTTCATCATCGGGAAACCCTGATCTAAGCTACCTCGAGTCACAGTATCTACATATTAAATATGATGATTGTTGGAGTTTGAATTGGTGAAATGAGTACTTGAGTATGATTAATCCTATTGGGTAAGTAAATATGGAATAGAGATGAAAATGTTGATGCTAATAATATAAGAACAGTAGGTAGGATTTTAGGAGTAACATCCTATGTAGAAATCCAATTGAGATTAATCCAATTTATGGAGAAATAACACCTATATTTTTGAACAATTTTCATAAACACATGACCTAATTTTATTTTTAACCTACCCAAAAATTTGGTCAAAAGTGAAATAACAATTTTGTGTCAAATAGGTTTGAGGTTCTTAGGAATAGTTTATAGTATTTTTGTTATAACTCAGCCTAAATGCCTTAAAATTGAGTGATTCCAATTTCTTTTAATGCATACTACATATACCTGCAGCCTTCATGAAGAAATTCATACCAAATTGAAAATTGTATTGAAATTGGTGACCTGTTCCTGCTTCTATGTTTGGAGTAGTCTATAGTAATTTGATTTAACTTTTACTATAGAACTTTAATTGATATGAATCAAATTTTTAAAGAAAAAGAAAAATAATGAAGAAAATTTCATAAAAACATCTATGAAAAATTCTATCTCAATTATTCCAAAAAATATTTCTAAGAGAGGATAACAAATGTATCCTTAAAATGTACCAAGGAGCAGTCTGTGTTATTTTAGGTATATCTCCTAGTTTGACTATACAAATTGATTCATATTTTTTCCACTGAAAAAAGAATTAGAAAAGCACTTGTTTAGAAGACCATTTTTCTTGAAATTATCTTTAGCCTAGTAAAAAATGCAGCACGTAATGACCTAAGGTTTATGTCCTAAAATCTAGACAAATTCGTAACTCACAAGATTGGGTTGTCAGCCATGAGGTACCCCTACCAGCTATGTGAAATGATTTTAGAAATCGAAAATGTGATTTTAATTGACTCTCATGAGTGTTAATCAATACCTACCAGTTGTGAGTCCCCTTCTTTTGCCTAAAACATGAGTTTTTCTCATCAAAACGACCTCGAACATTACCTGATTTTTCCCAGAAGTTGTTGACACTTGTTTAACACATGATTAAAGTTATTTAAGAATTGAACATAAATGTAAAATGTGACATTTCATTAAGGTATAATTTTAATAGAGTACATGTAAAGTAAATAAATATATATATTTGGTTTATATGCACTTACATTAATTATAAGTATGTGTTGCGGATATATGAATATAAATCTTAGTTATATGATTAAAATTGAATATATATTGACATACTAAAGATTTGGAAGGTGAGATAAGATGATAAAGAGAATGCAAAATATGCATAATAACTTGCTTTCATAAACATGAAAATAAAATAGTTATGCATACTTATCATGTTAAATTAAGAAAATGACATGCTTAGGCTTGTGTCTTGGTCTAGCATTGTTATGTGTAAAATTATGACTATTCAAAGATATGTAAACCTTTCTCAACATGATATGAAGCTTATATGCCCATATTTATATACATGACCTTAACTTTATTTTGAAAGGTTTATGTTAATTATTGATAAAAATTGACTGGACTAGATTTATACCTGCAATCTTATGGTAGATAAATATGCATGTAACTTAAATATGTACTTGTGAAAGGTAAATAGCTACATATATGACATTATAGAATGTCCATAAATAGACTAACATGTTTATATATATATATTTTATGCCTTTGGATACCTACTGTATAAGTACATATGAACCTTCAAGTACCAACTATATTTTACATAAGATACCTTCGATATCCTACCGCACCCATTAACCACACCTATAGTGAAGAGCAATCTGACTATAGAAAGTAACTAAATTAGTATAAATGAGAAAAGTGAAAGGGAAAAATAGATGAGCAACAATATAAGAATTTTGTACATGAATACATGAATTATGTGACATCACTATTTGATCTTAACACAAGTATTATAGCATGGAACGAATTCCAGCTTTATGCTCCATAACTTTTTATTATGTCAAACATGAATAGGATATATGTGAATGTGATTGGGACATACAAGATTTTCTATATGGTCTTAGCATTTAATTTATAAGTGCATCTTCAATTATAGTAATCGTGAATGAATAAATGAATATATGAAATATGTGACTCAGTTACTTCAGGTATGATTATTTTTTATTTTGTCAAGTAGGAATATTATATACATGAATGAAAACTAGACATATGGATGATACAAGAATATCTATATAAAGTTAGTAAATGATACATAATTGCATCTCTTGCTATAGTGGATATAAATAAACATAGGATGTGAAATGGCAAAAATGACTCTAGATTCTAATATAGAGTTTTGTTGTGATAAAAGCATACAACAAAGGTAATATAATAAGTATCATACACTACAAGAAAATAGCAAAATAGCAATGGAAAAATAGCAACGAAATTGTTTCCGTTGCTAAATTAGCAACGAAAAATAAATTCCGTAGCTATTTAGCAACGGAAATCAATTTTCGTTGCTAAAATTGGTTGAGGTTTTATTGATTTAGCAACGGAATACAAATGGTTGTACTCTGTTGCTAAAAAGGGAGGGAGATTTTAGCGCCATTATTTAGCAACGAAAATTAGCAACGGAATTTCATTTCCGTTGCTAAATATGGCGGCAATTGAGGGAGGGAAAAATTGGGATAAAAAATAGTAACGAAATATTATTTCTATATATAGATGGTGGTAAGAATAACCGAGGAAGGATTTTTGGCTTAGGATCAATTGCAAATACATTCCATTTGCATTCATCTGAATCAACAACAGTTGCTTGTAGTAAGCGTTATGAACCTTTAGAGAGAGTCATTCAGCTTGAGAATACTGTCAGTATGTTGCTCGATACTATAATCCAGCTAAAGAATGAGATGAAAGAGTTGAAAAACAAGGATACCTCTCAACAGCCAGATCGTCCGCCTTCACCTATAAATTTTATATTTGTAATAATTACATATTGGTACTGATTTTGAGTTGTATTTCTATATATTTGTTTTTATAGATTCTACTATATTATTTAGGTACCTATACTGAGTTTATGTTAATTTTTTAAGGATTTTTTATTCATACTATGGATTTTATGTTATAATTAAGTTAATTGCATTATATTTTTTTAATGACTAATCAATTTAGATCCTCAAATTTTTATCATTTCAATGGCTACATTTGATTCTACTAATCAATTAATGATCCTCAAAATTAGCTACGTAAAATATAATATTTTTTTTGCTGATTTTAGCAACGGAATTACATTTTCCATTGCTAATTTTAGCAACGGAATATAGATTTTTAGTTGCTAAAATTAGCAACGGAATGTGTAATTCCGTTGCTAAAATTTACCAATCAACCGAAAATGAGTTGGTTGAATTTAGCAACGGAATATGAATTCTGTTGCTATATTTAGCAACGAAATATAGATTTTCGTTGCTAAAATTAGCAACGGAATGAAAATTTCGTTGCTAAAAATTGCAACCGCCCGATTAGCAATGGAATTTTTCGTTGCTAATTTCCGTTGCTATTTTTTTTAGCAACGGAAAATTGGCATTTTCTGTTGCTAAATTGGATTTTTCTTGTAGTGATAAAGAAGGTTAAGTCATTAATAAATTATTTCAAATATGTTACTAAAGCTTATATGATAAAAAATCGCATTAGCAAATCTACGTGGTTCTGATTCCCAATTGAGGGATATGTAGAAAGCTTGGAATGTACATTCAAAAGTCCAAACCAAATTAGACTAAATTAATAAATAACCAAATGTTAAAGGTAATATAATGTATGAAATTTGACATAGAGTTTTGCCTATATATATTATACGTATATTAAGATACAGTTAGCTTAAGAAAGTATTAAAGTATGAATACACAATTGATATAAATGTATAGTTATTATAACATCATTTAAGCATATGCAAGATATAATGAGTAAGTGCAAGTTAGTTAACATTAAATAAGATTTGGTGTTAGTAATTAAACTATGACCTTTTAAAATAATATAAAAGTAATATATGAATTTATATAAATAAAAATTATAGATATGACTTCTAATAAATCAGTTATTTGTTATTTATCTATATTGGATAGTACATTATAAGTATGACTTAACATATGAGTTACCCTTTTGCAACGTAGGTAGAACTAAAGACTAACTCAACATGAAAGTAGGGACTAAAAGATGAAGATTAGTATGAAGTGTAGGCAAAAGATATATCTTGTTAAATTAACACATACAAGTGAAACATGTATTAAGTTATAAATAGAGAGTTAAGCATATAACTTTTGTACATCAAATTAATCTTAAGTATGGATTAATATATATAATTTGGCCTATAAATAAAGGTATTTAAGTAGAGTAAAAATGCATATAAATTTTAACTTTTGAGTCAAGATTTAATGACATGTAATATGTAGATGAATTTGTTTATGATTAGTCATAAGTCTTTGGTAGTACTCCTATTGCTCTTGTAACACCCTTACTTTAACAGTCTTACTAGATTATGCAAATGGTAAAAAAAAATTTTTTCAACCAACTAATAGCTTTTCCATTAAAACTTAATATCCTTATTCCACCTAACTTCTAGTAACCGTTAACCTAGAGCTGTCCAGTTTATACTATGTATTTTACAAAAATTTGGCAATATAACAGTTATATTCTTAGCTAGCCCCCTGAAAAGCAAACAATAACACAGCCTCTCTGAGGCACAATAGTTTATATATCCAATCACATGACATAACCACCTAATCCATCACATCATTTAAGCATACAATCCATTCCTTAGCAATACCTCATCCACACTTCTATATACAATATAGTACAATACTATCACCATACAATATAATCTTCTTAACTGTAAAACAAATATATACATGCCATCAAAAATAAACATTATAGTTCTTTAGCGTCCTCTTTGTCCTTTATGTACCTATGCTCCCACAACATCAGTACCTGCATGCAGTAAATCATACGTGCTAAGCATTAAAATGCCCAGTGGTGACTAAAAATTATAGCATTTCCCTAAAAACACATTTTCCTAATTAATTCAATTAAGCTATTTATTATCGATTTTTCTTATTTAAAAGCATAATATATATTATTAACAACTAATTTTTCGATTTAATTTAAAAACTTTACTTAATACTCGATTTAGTCCTTAGACTTTTCATTTATTTCAAAAATGCCCTTTTTATGCCGTTAATTACTAATTTGCCCTTTTTATTCATTATTTTCTTAATTTAATCTATCTATTGGCTTATAACTCACCGATTAATCCTTGTTTTAACTTTTTCCCTGTAAAATTATATTTTAGTCTTTTAACTTTATAAGGTTGACTTTTAACATAGCTGGTTGACCAAATTACCATTTTACCCTTAGTAATTATTTCCTTTTCACTTTTACTTATTAACTTCTTCTTTTAGGAAAATTACCGTTTTATTCCTAAACTTTTAACTCTTTTCATTTTAGTTATTTTTCTTCTTAAACTTTAATTTTAACCTTCTTTTTACACTTTTAACATTTTCTCATCATTATGCCCCTAGTACAGACCTGGCAGAAAACTCTCAGATCGGATATACAGGACGTGGACCCCACATAGCCATAACAAAATGAGAAATGACCTTCAAGAATCCCCTCAATAACATATGAACATATGACAGTACGTATGATATATACTATGGAGATCAACGATCCAACCATAGTAAAGTAAGCCGCCATAACTTACATCGCGGTATAGGTATCCCTATAGCCAGCCAATTATATCCTGAACTAGGTTTTACTACCTGACTCTTTCTAAGGGCACATATTTCCTTAATTTTTATTTTATTATTCAATTTTCCATTATTTTCATTACTTGTCAATACTGTACCAGTGCATTACAAATACAGTCAGTCTTCTTTATACAGTATATGAATTATTTTTGCAATAATTTACCATTTAATTTATAAATTATGCAATAATTCCTCATAATTTCACATTTTTCCTCTAATACCTAACCAAAATTCATTCCAAAAATATTCATTTGATTTCCATAAATTCTATAAAAATTCATGGACATCAATACTCATTATTATTATCATTATAAAGCTTAAATACATTAAAATAACTTAGAATAACATAGATTTCCCTTACCTTTCCATTCGGCCTCAACTAGAATTACACCATACAAATTATTTTAGATTTATTTAAGGTTTCTAATAAGCATAAATAAGTTCCAAATACATGAATATAACATTACTTTCAATTATACTTAAATATATTAAATTTTCCTTAATAAACCTAATGGAAATTCACTTAATTAATAGGAAAATAAAAGGATTAATTAGTCACAAACCTTTTTTTAGTGATTATCCTTGCCTAGGCTTCCTTTCCTTTGCCTTTGGCTTGTGAGATTTGCTCCTCCTCTTGATTTCCTTCAATAGCCGAATTCTTTATCAAAAAAAAAACTCTAATATTTTGACTTTAAATTCTAAAATTAACAGAGAAAATGAACTCTAGGCACCCAAAACTAGTAGTAGGCACCTAAAACCAAAATTAAAATGAAGTATTTTACTTACCCAACTTTGACACCTAAAATTTAACCCTTGATTTCCTTTGATTCCCTTCCTTGAATCAAAGATCAGAGGTGGCTAGGGTACTCTAAAAAGGATGAAATCACTTTCTTAGGCTTTGATTTGGTGAGATTTGGTGAAGGATTGAAAGAAAAAGAGAAGAAAATGGAGATGGTATATTTCGGCCACCAAGGAAGCTGAAGAAGACGAGAGTTTCTGCTGGAGTTTTTTGGAGAAGGAGGGCATTTATATGGCCTTATAATGGGCCTTGGATTGGGCTTTAATTGGGCTTGGATAATTTATTTATTTAAGCCCGATAATTACCTGATAAATGATCCTAAATAATTTCTCCCACTTCCCAACTTCAAATCACATCAAATTTGATTTCATTATTCATATAATATTAAAAATAGGCTATACTTAAAATTTCAACCCAACTAAAGTTCATTTTTTATTCGATTCAATTTTATCGATTCGATTCGAAATTACCGGTGTTACCGAAAAATTCACTTTTTGTTACCAAAATAATTTACATATTATTTTAGGCACATATGTAATTTTTGATAATTTTTAAACATCATTTGCTATTTTTAATAGCCAAAATGATAAAAAAATCAATTAAAAACCCTAAACCCTAATTATCTCGTTTTTCGTTATTTTGGCTTTTGGAGGCCTATTTGACCTCAAATTTACTTCAAATTTCAATTTCGGACTATCCGTGACTAGTACTTTCCAATAGTCCAATAAAATATTTTTCACTTTCGGGGGTAATTTTCAGCTCGAAAATACTATTCATTATCGGAAAGTACTATTCACGATTAGACCGACATTAAGGCCATTACAATTCTCCCCTACTTAAAATAAATTTCATCCTCAAAATTTACCTAATTCGAAAAGTAGAGGATATTGTTGCCTCATGATTGCTTTTGGTTCCCAAGTCGCTTCTTTCATGTTGTGATGGTGCCACAAGACCTTCACTAGTGGAACCTGTTTATTTCGTAGCTGTTTAATCTCCTTAGCCAGGATTCTTATTGGTCTTTCCTCATAAGTCATATCGGGTTATACCCAAATATCCGCTGGTGTAATAACATGGCTAGGATCAGATCTATACCTTCTGAGCATTGACACAAGGAACACATCGTGGATCTTTTCTAACTCTGAAGGTAGCTTCAATCGATAAGCTACTGGACCTACTCACTGAAGTACTTCATAGGGGCCAATAAACCTCGGACTTAGTTTCCCTTTTTTGCCAAATCTCAAGATTTTCTTCCATGAAGATACTTTCAGGAAAACTTTATCTCGGACTTGAAACTCAATGTCTTTCCTCTTCAGATCTACATAGGATTTCTGTCAATCCATGGCTTCTTTCAGTCTACCTTAAATAATTCGCACTTTTTCTTCTGAATCGCGAATTAAATCATATCTTATCAATTTCTTTTCATTTAACTCAGTCCAACATAGAGGAGTCCTGCATTTTCTTTCATATAAAGCCTCAAAAGGAGCCATCTTTATACTAGATTGATAGCTGTTATTATAGGCAAATTCTGTAAGAGACAGATATTTTTCCTAACTGCTACCAAACTCTAGTACACAGCATCGCAACAAATCTTCCAGTGTCTGAATTACCCTCTCTGACTGACCAAATGACTGGGGGTGAAATGCTGTGCTAAAATGGATCCTTATAACCAGAGCTTCTTGTAGACTTCCTGGGATCACTATCTGAAATGATGGATGATGGTACCCCATGAAGCCTCACTATCTTATTAATATAGATTTTTGCCAATCTTGCCAAAGGATAATCCATCCGCATATTTGGTGAGTCAATCAATAATCACCCATATAGCATCATGTTTCTTCTGAGTGACAGGCAATCTAGTGATGAAATCCATAGTGACTCTATCCCATTTCCACTCCGGTATCAAAATAGGATGAAGTAATCCAGAAGGAACCTAGTGTTCAGCCTTTACTTCCTGACATATCAAATATTTACTCACGAACTCTGTCACATCCCGCTTCATTCCTAGCCACCATTAATAAGATTTCAAATCCTGTACATCTTGTTACCTCCAGGATGCATAGCATAACTACTATGGTGTGCCTCTATAAGGATATTCTTCTTCAACTCTTCTTGATCTGGAACACAGAGTCTTTTCTTGTAGCAAAGGCTTCCATCTTCATTCAAAGAATAGTCTCCTTCATTGCCATCTTTTAACCTATTCATAACGGTTTTCAATCGAGCATCTTTTTTCTGAGCCATTTTCACTTGATACACAAAATTATGGTTTCAAATACATTTCACCCAGTAAAGGTCCATCTGATGCCAGACTCAAACTAATATTCATTTAAAAACATTTACATTACCTGTCATGAATTTTCTGCTAAGTGCATCAGCCACCACGTTAGCCTTTCTTAGATGGTAGTCAATAAAACAATCATAGTCTTTAATCAACTCCAACCAGCGTCTCTGTCTGAGATTAAGCTCTCTCTGAGTGAGTAAATACTTTAGACTCTTGTGATCAGTATAAATATAACATTTCTCTCCATACAGATAGTACCTCCATATCTTCAGTGCGAAAAAAATAGCTGCTAACTCCATATCATGAGTAAGATAATTCTTCTCATGAGTCTTGATTTGTCAGGAGGAATAAGCAATGACCTTGCCTTCCTGAATCAGAACGCAGCCTAGCCCATTTCTAGAGGCATCATTGTAGATCACAAAATCCTTACCCGGCTTGGGTTGAGTGAGGATAGGAGCTTTAATCAACATGATTTTAAGTTTCTCAAAGCATTCTTGACATCTATAAGTCCACACAAACTTGATGTTCTTCTGTAACAGTCGAGTCAGTGGAACTGTAATAGTGAAGAAACCTTTTATAAACCTCCTGTAATACCCGACTAATCCCAGAAAACTTCTCACTTCAGTCACATTCTTAGGTGGCTTCCACTGAAGAATTGCTTCAATCTTTGATGGATCCACTTTAATACCTTCTGCAGAAATCACGTGACCTAAGAAAGATACTTCATTCAATCAGAAGTCACATTTGCTGAATTTAGCATACAACTGCTTCTCCCTTAGAGTCTGCAAAACAATTGGCAGATGCTTATCATGTTCCTGTTAGTGTAAGCCTAGCCCCAATGCATTGTAATAAAACACTTTAATTAATAAAATGAGGCATTTCTTTTATCTATTGTATTCCTGTGCATATCAATTGATAAAACCATCCAAGAATGTTGTTTCAGTTTAAGTTATCATGTGTGAGGCATATGGCTGTAAGACCTTGAAACAAATGAGACTTCATTCCAAATATCCCTAATCAGTCATTGTTATGGGAATAACATATGAATTAAGACTAGTATGCTCTCTCTGATAAGTTGAGTTATGTCTTACGGATCATAAGGTCAAGAGTGTCAATCAGAGATCATAGATACATGTTTAGAACATGGTATTTGGATTCGATCTGCTCATGAGAACACTACATGGTACAAGTCATAAGTGTTTCTCATATGCAAGTTTTGTATCGGAGTTCTTAGACCTAAAATCTCTATGAAACTCTTTATGAATTAATGTGTGCTTTGACATACACCTAACGTGCTCGTAACAGAGTGACAAGTACAGGTATGCTTGGGTATGCATTGATTCATATTACAGAGCATGAGAGAAGTGAAGGGATTACCCCTCTCAATAAGACAGAAAAATATCATCGACCACTTGATCAGTGAACTAAGAAGTGTATGGCCATACCGAGATGAAATAATGAGTAATCATTATTTATCTGAGAGTTTAGTGTCACTAGAATATCAAGAAAGGAATTAATATATATAAGGATGACTAGTTCCATGCCTTATATTAATTCTGATATTTATGGGTAAGGGACTATGTAAAATTGCATTAGGTCACTAAATGCCATATGCATTTTCATTTAATTTGGAATGCTATAATATCTTGCTAGAGAATATATATAGCCTTTGAATTAATTTATTAATTCATTGCCAACATTAAATGGACCTATAGGATCGTACACAAAGCATTGGGCTTAAAATATTTAAATAAAGTATTGGGCATTAATTTGGGCTTTTAATTTAAGTCAAATTAATGTGTGTAATGGGTTTTATAATTGCTATTGGACCTTGGTCCATGAGAGAGAGAAATTCAGCCTACAAGGTTTAATTTCAATTAGTTAATTATCTTGTATTAATTAAGTTAATTGAGTATCAAAGCCTAAAAGAATTTAAATTAAATTAAATCATTTAAATAATAAATGAAGTGGCCGAAATTCCAAGATGGAAATCAAGGAATTTCGACACATGCTATTTATTTATATTAAGTGATTTCATTTAATTAAATGTCTTATGTTTTATTTCAAATTTGAATTTTAAATTCAAAGGAGTTTAATTCAAAATATATTATTTATTTTTAGGAAGTGATTGAGGTTGAATTAATTATCTTGAGATAGTAAATTCAGATCAAACACTTGCCAAAAAGATAATGATATATAAAGAAATAAAATCCTAGGAGAAAAGTGAGTTGGTTTTGGCGTGAAACCCTAATTTCTCTAAGTGTGGCGTGAACTTCATCTCCCTCTCACAAAATTGTTTTGGCCAATTTTTTACAAGGAGAAAGGATTGTTCCTCATTCTCTTGTGATCTTGGGTAGTAATAGCAACCTTAGGGAAGTGCAAAATCAATTTTGTAGCTTCAATACATTTCCATTACACAATACTTTAAAAGAGAGCTAGCAATCTCGATGTTAAGCCATCGGTGCAATTGTGTGTGTGAGAATAGAGGGAGTGGCGTAAAAGGCTGTTCCTTGGCATTGGTGATCAAGATCTAAGGTGGATAAAGTCATCTCGGCTGCTGGTCATCACCAAACTCAAGTTTTAAAAGGCATCCAAAATTGTAAGTTCTTAAAACCCTAGAATTGCATGTTTCGATTCTTGTCATGGAATTGTTTGGCATGTATGATCGTTTTTTTTTTCATTTTTCTGCTGTACAATTACCATGAACACATCATGTCATATTCCATCAGTGGTATCAGAGCCTAAACATGCTTATTTTAGTGCTTTAGATGCAGGAAAAAATTAATTAAAAATCGTCATTATGAAAACATTCAAATCTGAAATTTTATGTTTTGAGTTTTTTGCATTGTTTTTGTGTAAAAACAATTTTAATTGATTAGATAGGTATTATAATTAATATGACATGTTAATATACTGTCCTAAGATGTTCTAGGAGCTATTAATGGTCAGATTTAATTGCTAATACCTGATGGTACATGTTAATATTAAAACTAGGTGCATTTTGGCATGTTAATTTTAAGTTTAACAACTAGTTTTAAATATTAAATGTAAAAACGTTTTTGGAATGTTTGTAAGTGATTTTTAAAGATTAAATATCAGGTCTGGACATGTTTTAAATTTAGTTTTAATTCTGGTCCATGACAATTTAATTGATTAATTTTAAAATCACTTAAAACTATGACTAGTTTGTGTTTGTTACATGTTTAATCAACATTGTTTGTTTTGTTTTGATTAAAATGGTAAAAACACATTTTGATTAAAATGGTACAGAATATTAAATCAATATTTATGACCTTATTTAATTTATTAAATGACTCATAAAATTGTTTTAAGTATTTGTGCATTTTTGTGGCATCACATAAGCATTAAACAACTAGTTTTGTTGTTTGTTTGTTTTATATGCATGTCGTGTATCATATATATATGTTCTTCATGATTTTATGTTTCAATTCATGTTAGCACATATTATATGTATTTTTAATGTTTATGGGCTGTATGACATAAAATTAAAAATGGCAAAATTATAAATTATACTAGATTTGATTTATGGCACAAATCTAACTAGTTTGTGTTTTGGCCTTTTAAGAGAACTTATTCAATAAGAGGATTTAGTCCATTGGGCTTCGGCCCAGGCCCATCACGGGGTCATCTCTTAAAGGTTCAAGTACACAATTTCCATTAATGGGCTTGGCTAAATTAATTAAAATTGGACTTTGTTTGATCCATGAATGCTATGTATATTTATTTGCTTATTTGGTGTGATGAATGGATATGCATGGTGCAATCATGGGCCCCGGGTTTTTGTTATTAAATATGGCCTGCATGCCATTACATTTTATTATAAAAGTATCATTTATTTCTTAGAATAGAATTTATTTGAAGACTTTGTAAATCAAGACGAAGCCCACCAAAGTGGAGAAGCCCAACTCGAAGATTCTTATGTAATAGTATAGAATCTTAGTTATAGGTTTTTGGGCCCATGTTTGTCACTCTTTACTTTATGCAATTATATATATGCATGCTATGTATGGATGACAAAGCATATGCCATGTAAGTTGTAATAAAATGAATCCCTAAAAAAATAGTAAGTCATAAAGTTTCCTTCCTAATTCGAAACATGTCAAGGCATCGATCATCGGTCACGTAGACTAGGAGTCCTTGATGCACCCGATTATCTTTGTGTGGCATGGGTTGTGAATGTAGGTTGGACTTAACATGAAAAGGGATGCCCGGACCTAGGCAACTAATAAATGGGCTTGTGCTATAACATCTTAATGAATGGCTCCAATTTCATAAACTGGTCTCGAAACTTAAGAATAGTTCTTAAGTAAGAGAAAAAGTCATATGTTTTGGATGCATCCTTGCTTAAAGAACCTGGCAGGAACACCTCTGCGGTTCAAAAGGAAACTTTTGAGACCAAGAAGAGCGACTCCAATGATGTGACCTGTCTGATGCTGGCCACTACGGTGCCTGACTTGCAAAAGCAATTTATGGACCAAGAGATTTATACGATCATGGTGCACCTCAAGGAGATGTTCCAAGAGCAAGCTCGTCACGAGAGGTTCATGACAACAAAAGCCATAATTTCTTGTAAGATGGTTGCGGGTACTCCTGTTAGTACCCATGTACTCAAGATGAAAGGGTATCTTGATACTCTTGAGAAGCTTGAGGTACTAGTGCCAAAGGAATTGGCCACTGACTTGATCTTAGGTTCATTGACTGATGATTATGATCCATTCGTGATGAATTATAACATGCATGCAATGAACAAGTCAGTCACTGAGCTTCATGGGATGCTTAAGAATGCTGAAGAGAACATTCGAAAAACTAATCCCGTATTGATGGTTCAAGGGGGCATTAAGAAGGGACCCGCTAAGGGAAAGGGAAAGGGAAAGGTAAAACCCAAGAATGACCTGACTCAGTTCAAGTCAAGTGGGAGTGCACCTCAGGCCCAATCCAAGCCCAAGGCGTAGAAACTCAAAGAGAGTGAGAGCACTTGCTTCCATTGCAACAAGATAGGGCATTGGAGGAAGAATTGCGCTCTCTTCAAGGAAGAACAAAAAAAGAATGGAGCCAAGGCGTCCAGTTATGTTATTTTTGTTATTGAAATTAACCTTTCTATTTCTAACACTTGGGTATTGGATACCGGTTGTGGTTCTCACATTTGTTCAAATGTGCAGGGGCTAAGAAATAGGCGGTTACTTGGGAAGAATGAAGTCGACCTCCATGTGGGGAATGGAGCACGAGTTGCTGCCATAGAGATAGGCGACTATCACCTCACTTTACCTTCCAGACTTTGTATTGTTTTGAATAATTGTTATTATGTGCCTGCTATGAGCAGAAACATTATTTCAATTTCATGTTTGGATAATGATGAATTCGATTTTGTTATTAAAAATGGCAATGCTCATATTCGTCGCCAAGGCATTTCTTATGGCAATGCCATGTTGCAAAATGGCCCTTATATCCTTGATCTACAAAACAAAGAGTCCATATACAAAATTAATACGAAGAGGGTTAAGTCAAACGAATTGAACCCTACCTACTTCTGGCATTGTCGTTTAGGACATACAAATGAAAAATGCATTTCAAGACTCCACAAAACTGGAGTGCTTGGGTCATTCGACTTAGAGTCTTATGACACATGCGAGCCATGTTTGCATGGAAAAATGACAAAGAGTCCTTTTAATAAGAAAGGTAAGAGGACTGATGGCATATTGGAACTAATACATACCGATGTATGTGGACCTTTAAGTACACAAGCAAGAGATGGTTTTAGCTACTTTGTGACATTCACAGATGACTTCAATAGATATGGCTATGTCTATCTAATGAAGTACAAGTCTGAAACTTTTGAGAAATTCAAAGAGTTTAAGAACGAAGTAGAAAACCAACATAGCAAAAGTATAAAAGCCATTCGATCAGATCGAGGTGGCGAATACTTAAGCCAAGAGTTTGACAGTCATCTAAAGGAGTGTGGTATTATTTCACGGCTCACTCCTCCTGGAACACCTCAATGGAATGGTGTGTCCGAAAGGAGAAATCGAACTCTGTTGGACATGGTTCGATCTATGATGAGTCAAGCAAATCTTCCTATCTCTTTTTGGGGTTATGCATTAGAAGTTGCTGCATTTCTATTGAACCGTACTCTAACTAAAGCAGTTGAGAAGACACCATACGAGGTATGGACTGGGAAAGAACCTAATATGTCTTTTCTCAGGATTTGGGGCTGTGAAGCACATGTTAAGAAATTAACATCTGACAAACTAGAGTCCAAATCCAGTTTCTGCTTGTTTGTGGGTTATCCTAAAGAAACAAAGGGATACTACTTTTACTCACAAGCCGAAAACAAAGTATTTGTTGCTCACAAGGCTATTTTCTTGGAAAAGGAGTTCCTTCTCAAGAAAGACAGTGGGAGTAAAGTAGAACTTGGAGAAATTCAAGTGCCACAAACTCCTATAGAGGATGAGTTGGAAATGGGATCAAGTTAACAACCAGTTGTGGAATAAGAACCCATTACACAAGAACCTAGAAGGTCCGGTAGGGTACGCCAGGAGATTGAGAGATATGGATTTCTAATCACTGACAGTGACACTATTGAGTTAGTAGATCGTGAGGATCCTACTACCTACCGAGAAGCTATTGAGAGCCCAGACTGAGAAAATTGGCTTAAAGCCATGAAATTTGAGATGCAATCAATGTACGGTAACCAGGTTTGGACCTTGTTTGATCCACTGGAAGGTGCTAAGGTAATTGAATGCAAGTGGCTATTCAAACTCAAAGCTGATAGGACCTACAAAGGTAGACTAGTAGCAAAAGGTTTTCGACAAACTCATGGTGTAGACTATGACGAGACCTTTTCACCTGTAGTCATGCTCAAGTCCATTAGGATCTTGCTTGCCATAGCTGCATATCATGATTATGAGATATGGCAAATGGATGTCAAAACTGCTTTCCTCAACGAAAATTTACTTGAGGATGTGTATATGACACAGCCTGAAGGTTTTGTTAATC
This sequence comes from Excoecaria agallocha, assembly GCA_037975025.1. Taxonomy (NCBI): domain Eukaryota; kingdom Viridiplantae; phylum Streptophyta; class Magnoliopsida; order Malpighiales; family Euphorbiaceae; genus Excoecaria; species Excoecaria agallocha. The sequence continues at coordinate 26,943,673 of CM075819.1, forward strand.
CCAAGCATCCTAAAAAGGTTTGCAAGCTTCAAAAATCCATTTATGGATTAAAGCAAGCATTCCAAAGTTGGAATCTTCCTTTTGATGAGGCTGTCAAGGAATTTAACTTCATCAAGAACGAAGATGAGCCTTGTGTGTACAAGAAGTTTAGTGGGAGCATAATAGTATTTCTGGTCCTATATGTGGATGACATCCTTCTCATTGGGAATGACATTCCAACATTGCTAAAGGTTAAGCAATGGTTGGGAAAATGTTTCTCAATGAAAGACTTAGGTGAAGTCGAGACAATACTTGGTATTCGAATCTATAGAGATAGATCGAATCAGCTTCTGGGACTAAGTCAAGAAAAGTACATAGACAAAGTACTAAAGCGGTTTATTATGGGAGACTCAAAGAAAGGATACATACCTTTGGCTTTGGGAGTTCCTTTGACTAAAGAACAGTGCCCTAAAACCAAAAAGGAAAGGGACAACATGAGTAGAATCCCGTATGCATCTGCTATTAGATCTATCATATATGCTATGTTATGTACTAGGTTGGATGTTGCTCATGCACTGAGTATAACCAGTAGGTTTTAGCAAGACCCTGGTGAAAAGCACTGGTCTGCTGTAAAGGGTATTTTGAAGTACCTGCGAAGGATGAAGAATCACTTCTTGGTGTATGGTGGTCAAGAAGAGCTCGTCATACAAGGTTATGCCGATGCTGCTTTTCAGACTAGCACTCAGGATTCTAGATCGCAATCTGGATTCTTTTTTGTTTTAAATGGTGGTGTTGTCAGCTGGAAAAGCTCGAAGCAAGAGACCGTTGCCGACTCAACTACAGAATCTGAGTATATTGTAGCGAGTGAGGCTGCAAAAGAGGCTGTTTAGATTAAAAATTTTATTTATAGATTAGGAGTGGTCCCAAGCATCCTAGATCCATTAGAAATTTTTTGTGACAACAACGGGGCCATCTCACAGGCCAAGGAGCCCCAGTCACACCAGAAATCCAAACACATACTCAGGAGGTACCACCTGATCAGAGAAATCATTGATCGTGGGGACGTCAAGGTTAGCAAGATAGCAAGTGAAGACAATGTAGCAGATCTTTTGACGAAACAGTTGCGTCCAAATCTGCACGAAGCTCATTTGAGAGCGTTCGGTCTTAGGGCTATGCCCAATTGGGACTAGTGCTAGTGGGAGATTGTTAGTGTAAGCCCTAGCCCCAATGTATTGTAATAAAACACTTTAATTAATAAAATGAGGCATTTGTTTTATCTATTGTATTCCTGTACATATCAATTGATAAAACCATCCAAGAATGTTGTTTCAGTTTAAGTTATCATGTGTGAGGCACATGGTTGTAAGACCTTGAAACAAATGAGACTTCATTCTAAATATCCCTAGTCAGTCATTGTTATGGGAATAACATATGAATTAAGACTAGTATGCTCTCTCTGATAAGTTGAGTTCTGTCTTATGGATCATAAGGACAAGAGTGTCAATTAGAGATCATAGATACATGTTTAGAACATGGTATTTGGATTCAATCCGCTCATAAGAACACTACATGGTACAAGTCATAAGTGTTTCTCATATGCAAGTTTTGTATCGGAGTTCTTAGACCTAAAATCTCTATGAAACTCTTTATGAATTAATGTGTGCTTTGACATACACCTAACGTGCTTGTAACAGAGTGACAAGTATGGGTATGCTTGGGTATGCATTGGTTCATGTTAGAGAGCATGAGAGAATTGAAGGGATTACCCCTCTCGATAAGAGAGAAAAATATCATCGGCCACTTGATCAGTGAACTAAGAAGTATATGGGCATACCAAGATGAAATAATGAGTAATCATTATTTATCTGAGAGTTCAGTGTCACTGGAATATCAAAAAAGGAATTAATATATATAAGGATGACTAGTTCCATGCCTTATATTGATTCTGATATTTATGGGTAAGGGACTATGCAAAATTGCATTAGGTCACTAAATGCCATATGCATTTTTATTTAATTTGGAATGCTATAATATCTTGCTAGAGAATATATATAGCCTTTGAATTAATTTATTAATTCATTGCCAACATTAAATGGACCTATAGGATCGCACACAAAGCATTGGGCTTAAAATATTTAAATAAAGTATTGGGCATTAATTTGGGCTTTTAATTAAAGTCAAATTAATATGTGTAATGGGTTTTATAATTGCTATTAGACCTTGGTCCATGAGAGAGAGAAATTCAGCCCACAAGGTTTAATTTCAATTAATTAATTATCTTGTATTAATTGAGTTAATTGAGTATTAAAGCCTAAAAGAATTTAAATTAAATTAAATCATTTAAAGAATAGATGAAGTGGCCGAAATTCCAGGATGGAAATCAAGGAATTTCGACACATGCTATTTATTTATATTAAGTGATTTCATTTAATTAAATGTCTTATGTTTTATTTCAAATTTGAATTTTAAATTCAAAGGAGTTTAATTCAAAATATATTACTTATTTTTAGGAAGTGATTGAGGTTGAATTAATTATCTTGAGGTAGTAAATTCAGATCAAACACTTGCCAAAAAGATAATGATATATAAAGAAATAAAACCCTAGGAGAAAAGTGAGTTGGTTTTGGCGTGAAACCCTAATTTCTCTAAGTGTGGCGTGAACTTCATCTCCCTCTCACAAAATTATTTTGGCCAATTTTTCACAAGGAGAAAGGATTTTTCCTCATTCTCTTGTGATCTTGGGTAGTAATAGCAACCTTAGAGAAGTGCAAAATCAATTTTGTAGCTTCAATACATTTCCATTACACAATACTTTAAAAGAGAGCTAGCAATCTCGATTTTAAGCCATCGGTGCAATTGTATGTGTGAGAATAGAGGGAGTGGCGTAAAAGGCTATTCCTTGGCATTGGTGATCAAGATCTAAGGTGGATAAAGTCATCTCAGTTGCTGGTCATCACCAAACTCAAGTTTTAAAAGGCATCCAAAGTTGTATGTTTTTAAAACCCTAAAATTGCATGTTTCGATTCTTGTCATGAAATTGTTTGGCATGTATGATCGTTTTTTTTTTCGTTTTTTCGCTGCACGATTACCATGAACACATCATGTCATATTCCATCAGTTCCTCTGGTGTCTTAGAATATACCAGGATGTCATCGATGAAAACCACCACAAACTGATCCAGATAAGGATGAAAAACTATGTTCATTAGATCCATGAAGGCGGCTGGTGCATTTATACGCCTAAATGGCATGACTAAAAACTCATAATGGCCATACCGAGTATGGATAGCAGTTTTAGGCACATCTGTAGCTTTTACTCCCATCTGGTAATAACCTGATCTCAAGTCAATATTTGAAAATACACCTGCTCCTTTCAGCTGATCAAACAAATCTTCAATGTGAGGAAGGGGGTATTTGTTCTTTATGGTCACTTTATTTAGCTTCTTGTAATCAATGCATAGCCTGAGTGTCCCATCCTTCTTTTGAGCAAACAGGATTGGTGCTCCCTAGGAAGAAACACTAGGTCTAATGAATCCCTTATTAAGTAGTTCCTGTAGCTGAATCTTTGATTATTTTAACTCTATAGGTGCCATTCTGTAAGGAGCAATCGATATGGGTGCAGTGCCTGGAGCAACATCAATAGAAAATTCTACTTCCCTGTCAGGTGGTAAACCTGGTAATTCATCAGGGAACACATCTAAAAACTCTCTGACAGTGGGCACTTCTGACACCTTTGGACTATCTTTCTTTGCCTTCACTGCATAACACATATAGGCTATACACCCTTTCCTGATCAATCTCTTAGCTGCTGTAGCAGATATCACATCAGATAGAAAATCATGTCTCACACCAACCACTGTAATTTCTCGATCATCTTCAAGCTTTAAAATGACTCTTTTATTTACAATCAACAGTCGCTTGATGGGCGGATAACCAATCCATCCCCAGTATCACATCGAACTCGTGGAGGGGTAACTCAATAAGATTTATCAGGAATACATGTCCCTAGGCACTAATAGGACACTATATGTATACCTTATTTACCACTATACTATGCCCCAAAGGATTACTCACCAAGATACCTGGTCCAATCATGCCTCTGTCATCCCTTTATCCCGAGCTAATTTAGTATGAACATAGGAATGAGTCGAACTAGGATCAATCAATGCATGAACTGAATAAGATAATAGGAGAAATGTACCTACTATCACATTTGGAGCATCATCATCCTCTCTGTCTCTAACAGCATATGTCTGACCTGCAGATTGCCTCTAACTCTGAGATGACTAGCCAACTGGTCTAGAAGCTGATGTGATAAGGGCAGCTCCCCTACCACGACCTCTCGGTGCAGAAGACCCAGTACCTGATGTTGGAGATTCCACCGAAGCAGTTGGTAATGCTGGACAATCTTTAATCTGATGCTTTCTGGACCCACATCTGAAACATGCTCCAGTATAAAATCTGCACTCCCCATAATTAAATTTGCTACAATAATTACAAGTTGCAGCTGTCCCACTATCTCTATCTTGAGGGGTACTGGCTGTTGGAGTAGCTGGAGCTCTACCATGTGTAGCACTACCCCGACCTCGTCCTGCTAGAACTGAAGGATGGCTCTGAGGTGTAAAAGATCCTTTTGACTTCTTACTCTGATCACCGTTTCCACTAAACTTTCCTTGCTTTCTCTTTTGCTGGAATCTAGACTATCTCTCAGCCTGCTCAGTCTGGATAGTCTCCAATTTAATGGATGCCTCCACCATAGCTCTCAAAGTAGGGTGATATGAGTTTGAAAAGCTCATAAATATTGTGTGTTAATGAGTGGTTTTATTTAGTATTGTGTTTATTATTTTGGTATTTTATCTATATTTTGTTACTTTTATGTGTTTTGTGTGTGTGTGGTTGTTTTATTTGTTTTATAGGAGAAGTGAATGATTTAAAGATTAAAGGGATCAAGTGGAAGAAGAAAGCCATGTAAGCTAAAAAGGAATTGTCGCGAGCGCGACAAGGAGGCGAGGTCGTGATAGCAAATGGGGAAGAGAGCAAGGAAAGCAGCATGCCTTGTCGTGAGGGCGACAAAGGAGGAGAGCTCGCGACAGCCAGCGGAGCCAACCAAGCAAGGGCGTGTCTTGTCGCGAGCGCGACACAGTACGGATGAAGAGTTAAAATTTATGAAGAGATGTAACTTTTCTCCACAAAATACAACTTTTGTGAAAAGTTATTTTGAAGGGTCATCTCTTTTAAAGAGGCATATATATGCCAAGAGAACAGAATTTTGGGATTAATATTATTTTGGAATTTAATTTATGATCTTGAGAACAATAGTAATTTTTTTTAGTACTTAGCTTTTATTTTCATGATTTGAAGAAGGAGACAAAAAGCAAGGAAGAAGACAACTTGTGTGAAGGGAAAAGGGTTGAGAGATTCCCTTCTTCTTATTCTTAATTTATTTTTTTTCTTCCTTGTAATCTTTAAAATGAATATTATGTTTAGCATTTGATTATATATGAACAAATTTCTATTTCCATTTATAATATTGATCTTTGATTGTTGTATTTGCTATTAAAAGTTTATTAGTATCATTATAAGTTAAGGAAGACGACCTTAGATGTGCAATTCCTTCTCTCAAAATCATCATAATGGTCATAAATAAGGGAGTTAGCGAGAGCAACGTCTCATTAAAAGTTAATAGGAAATTCATTATCAAAGCATATTTTGAGAGATTACTTGTGGAGATAGTTGTTATAGGTTTGTTTTTATTCTTTGAATGTGTGTTTATGTAATTCTTGTCTAAATGCGAGAGCTGCAATTTAGAACCATAAATGCATGTTTAAGGCATAATCTAGTCTAGATTCGAGAGCTGCGACATAAAACATTATTCCAACTTGGCTTGCATGATAAAGATTGAATTATAAATAAGAGAAAAAGATCAAATTCCATAATTATGTATATGTTATATTCATCATATTCATAAGTCTTCTCGGATTATCATTAAAGTAAAAAAATATTTAATTTAGTGTAGTGTAATTTTAATAATAATTTTAACTTGCAAATTAATAAGCATTGTAAACAAGATTAAAATCAAGTAGTAATAGTGTACAATGTTAATCAACATTCCTCGTGGGATCGATATCTGAAGTACTATAATTGGTACACCATATACTTGTGGTATTTAAGCTTTTAGAAAAAGCATATCAAGTTTTTGGCGCCGTTGCCGGGGATTTGTTTGATTTAAGTTATTACATTATGAATCTTGATTTAAGATTTTGGATTACGATATTTAATTTGTTTTAGTTTTGTTGTGAATTTTCAAGATTTAACAGTTCATGCCGCGTACAAGGAGTTCGTAAGAAGAACTTGAACCTTTAAATTTGGAGATAGAGAGATTTCTATTGAGTAACCGTAAGTCGAATAAAAAGAAGAATCAGAATAGAAGAGTTACTATGGCTGAAGAAGACAATCCACCGCGATTAATGGATTTTACCACGCCAGCATTGAGTGGTGCTCAACAAGGAGTGGTAAGACCCACGGTAAATGCCAACCAATTTGAAATAAAACCATCACTTTTACAAATGATTCAAAACAGCATACAATTCTATGGTTTGGCAAATGAGGATCCCAATGCTCATTTGGCAAATTTTTAGAAATTTGTGATACCTTTAAGATTAATGGGGTTTCAGCGGATGCAATCAAGCTTAGGCTATTTCCTTTATGTTGAAGGATAAAGCAAAAGCTTGGTTGAATTCCCTTACAAGGGGTTATATCACAACTTGGGACCAATTGGCCCAGGCCTTTTTATCAAAATATTTTCCCCTAGCTAAAACTGCCAAAATTATAAAGGATATCACTACTTTTGTTCAATATGACTCTGAATCTTTGTATGAGGCATGGGAAAGGTTTAAAGAATTGCAGCGAAGTTGCCCACACCACAATCTACAAAGGGAGTTGCTGATGCAAATATTTTATAACGGTGTGAACCCAATAACGTGAGGCACTATTGATGCAACAGCTGGAGGATCTCTTATGAGGAAGACCACGGAAGCTGCATTCGATTTATTGGAAGAAATGTTAATGAACAACCGCATGTGGCCTACTGAGAGAGCTAGGGAGACAAATTTCTCAAATACAAGGGGAGTTCATGCAGTAAATTCAGTAGTAGCTTTGCAAGCTCAAGTTGAGCAGTTGACACAAAAAATTAATAGCCGAGGTGTGGGTAATAATCCACCTAGTGGGTGTAGTATATGTGGATAATTAGGCCATGGAAGTGAAAGGTGTAATTTGGGTATAGTAAGTACTGAAGAACAAGTTAGTTTCATCCAAGGACAAGGAAAGGGAAATCCATATTCAAATACATACAACCCTAGTTGGAGAAACCACCCGAATTTTTCTTGGGGGAATAGTAGCAACCAAAATAGGGCCGTGGGGTTTCAACAACCTCAAGATAGGTTTGGTGCCTTGGAAGTCAAGATGGATAGATTTTTGGAGGGTATAAATATGAAGTTCAATGGTCAAGAGGAGGCCCAGAAGAGGATGGAGATTAAGTTTGATCAAATAACCAAGAATCAAGCCTCCTTCATTCATAATTTGGAATTTCAATTAGGGCAAATTGCTATGGCTCTACCGTCTCGAGTACAAGGGAATTTACCAAGTAATACGGAGGACAACCCAAGACAACATTTAAAAGCCATCAATTTAAGGTCAGGAAAGTCTTACCCTAATGAATTTGTTACCACTAACAAGTTTTCTAGCGTGTAGGAACATAAAGAGCAAGATGAGCTTTGTATCGCGAGCACGACACCTGTCACAAAGCTCATCCCAAGCGTAGTATTTGGCTTTTCTCTTCAATTTGTCTTTATCAAACCTGGAAAAATCGGCAGGAATGGCACCTGTAACCAAAAAATTCACAATATCAGCATACCAGGGACTGAAAGTGTGGACAACAAATAAATGTTCATCTGGAAAATCATCATTTATAGGCAATGCTTCCTTATTTAGCAACAATCTACTGAGGTGATCAACTACTAAATTTTCAGACCCCTTCCTGTCTCTAATTTCAAGATCAAACTCTTGCATTAAGAGAATCCATCGAATTAGACGGGGTTTGGCTTCTTTCTTCTTCAATAAATACTTTAGTGCTGCATGATCAGAAAAGACAACCACTTTAGTACCCAATAAATATTGCCTAAATTTTTCTAGAGCAAAAACAATGGATAAGAGTTCTTTTTTCCGTCATGGAGTAGTTGCTTTGTGCACTATCCAATGTTTTTGAAGCATAATAGACCACATGTGGATTTTTCTCAATTCTTTGGCCAAGAACAGCTCCTATGGCATGGTTACTTGCATCGCACATGATCTCAAAGGGGTAGTCCCAATTGGGTGGCTGAATTATAGGTGCAGAAACCAGCCTACTCTTCAGCTCATCAAAGGCATCTCGGTATGCTTGATCAAAATCAAAGTCTGCATCCTTTTGCAATAATTTGCACAATGGTTGGGTGATTTTGGAGAAGTCTTTTATAAAGCGCCTGTAAAAACCTGCATGTCCAAGAAAAGAACGAACTTCCCACACACTTGCAGGGTAAGGTAAAGATTGAATAACATCAGTTTTAGCCTTGTCTACTTCTATTCCTTTTGAAGACACGATATGGCCCAAAATCAACCCTTGATCCACCATGAAATGGCATTTTTCATAATTAAGAACCAGATTAGACTCTAAACATCTCTTCAAAATCTTAATTAAATTAGATAGACATTCATGGAATTAGTTACCATAAACCGTAAAATCATCCATGAACACCTCTATTATTTTCTCAACATAATCTGAAAAGATGCTTACCATACAACGTTGGAAAGTCGCTGGAGCATTGCAAAGTCCAAATGGCATCCGTCGGTAAGCAAATGTGCCAAAGGGATAGGTGAAAGTTGTCTTCTCCTGGTCCTCTGGCGCCACAGGTATTTGGTAAAAACCTGTGTAATCATCAAGATAACAATAGTAAGATTTTCCAGCGAGTCTTTCCAACATTTGATCAATGAAAGGAAGTGGAAAATGATCTTTTCTAGTAGAGGCATTCAACTTCCTGTAATCTATACAAACTCTCCACCCATTTTGGACTCGGGTGGGCACCATCTCGCCATTGTCATTCTCCACAACTGTGACTCCCATCTTTTTGGGTATGACTTGGACTGGACTCACCCAATTGCTGTCCGAAATAGGGTATATGACTCTTGCATCCAGCATCTTTTGGATCTCCTTTTTCACTACTTCCATCATTGGTGGGTTTAAACGTCTTTGGGCTTGTCTGCTGGGTTTGACATTATCTTCCAAATGAATCTTGTGCATGCATATGGAGGGACTTATGCCGGTTATGTCAGCAGTAGTCCATCCAATGGCTTATTTATGCTCTTTCAAGGCTTGAATCATTAACGTTTCTTCCTTATAAGTCAGCTTATTGGAAATAATCACTGGCAGTGTTTTCTTCTCACCTAAGTAAGCATACTTTTAAATGATTGGGTAGTACCTTAAGCTCCAATGTCGGCGCCTGTAAAACAGATGGTAAAAGTTTCTGGTCAGTGCTAGTTAAATTCAGAGAATTAGATGCATTTACCACTGGTTTTAAAGCCTCCAACTCCATTACTATTTCTTCGAGCTCTTCTTCAAGATGCAACTCGTCTCCCACTACATCAAAGCTGTCCCTGTGAACACTTTCATTCAAAGCAACTTGTAACTTGTCAGTTCTATCTATTTCAAACACTTTTTGAGTCAAAGGTTTAATAACATCAATTCCACAAATAGAAGACATCTCACATGGATATTTCATAGCATCATACACATTAAATTGAACCGTTTCACCATCAAATTCCATAGTGAGGGTACCTTTGTAAGCATCAATTTTAGTCCGAGCTGTTTGAAGAAATGGTCAACCTAATAAAATATCGGATGACTCCCCTGAATTTCCATCATCTTCCATATCAATCACATAAAAATCAGCAGGAAAGATCATACCATTAACCTGAACTAACACATCTTCCAACAGTCCCTCAGGATAAACAATGGATCTGTTTGCTAATTGAATGACTATCCCTGTTTCTTCTAAAGGTCCAGCATTTAATGAGGAATAAATGGACTTGGGCATGACATTTATAGACGCACCTAAGTCACACATGTCTCTTTTAATACTTAAATTACCAATTTTGCAAGAAATAGCAAACATATGTTTATCCTTGCATTTTTGAGGCATTTTTCTTTGAATAACAGCAGAAACATTTTCATTGATAGTAATTTTCTCATAACCAATTTGTTTCGTCTTGTTAGAACAAAGTTCCTTGAGAAATTTCGCATATCTTGGTATTTGTTTTATAGCATCAATCAAAGGAATATTTACCTCAACCTTGCGAAAAGTTTCAAAGATGTCTTTCTCCTCTTTCTCCTTCTTTGATTTAGCTAACCTGTCAGGAAATGGAGGCTGTATAACTAAAACAGGGGGCTATTTTGAATTTTTACCTGAGTGCTGTTCTGTTTTCTCTATTTCTGCCTCTTTCTGCACCTCTTTTGCCTTCTTCTGATTATCCTCCTTGGGCAAGGATTGTTCCAGCTCTTTTCCACTTTTTAGAACAATGGCACTTGCATTTTGCCTCCGATTTTCTATGGTTTATGATGGAAAACGTCCTTGGGACTCTATTCTACTAAGAGACATTACTATTTGCCTCATCTGTTTTTCCAAGTTCTGAAACCTAGAATCTGTCTTCTCTACATGCTACTGCAAATCTTTTGTAGTAGTTGCTAAAGAATGAACAACATCCTCAAGAGACATACCTTGCTTAGGAGCTGATTGAAAAGGCTGTGGTGGTGCTCTTGAATGGAAAGCTTGCTGTGAATTTTGCTGCCTTGCTCCATAACTAAAGTTGGGATAATCACGCCACCCCGGATTATATGTATTTGAATATGGATCATATTTTCTTAGGGGTTGTCCACCATATCCACCCAGTGCATTAACTTGCTCCTGTGCCTCATCTTGAAGTGTGGGGCACATATCGGTAGTGTGTCCAGCATAAGCACAAAATCCACACACTTGAGCTTGAGGAGTCTTACCTGTAGCCATGTTTTGCACAAGAAAAGTGAGATTTTAATTGTTATTTAAAGGGAAGAAGATTGTACCTCATTTACTAATCTAGGAGGGTCTTGATATCGCCCAAACTGTTGGGACGTTGCTGCCATATTTTGAATCAATTCTCGTGCTTGAGTTTTGGGTTTTGTTGTTGAGACTTCCACCAATCGCTGCATCAATCATTTTTCTTTGCATACTCAACATACCTTCGTAAAAGTACTGAATAAGGGACTGCTCAGTTATACCATGTTGAGGACAGCTTGCACACAATCTTTTAAACCTCTCCCAGTAGTCATGAAGTGATTCTATATCTTTTTGTTGAATCCCACTGATTTCCCTACGAATTATAGCAGCTCTAAATGCAGGAAAAAATTTATCTAAGAATATTCTTACCATATCAGTCCAAGTTGTGATTGTTCCGGATGGTAAATTCAGCAACCAGTCTTTTGCTACATCGGCTAAGGAGAAAGGAAAAGCCCTCAATTTTACTTGCTCCTCGGTAACTCCATGCGGCTTCATTCCTGAACAAACAACATGAAATTCTTTAAGATGCTTATGAGGATCTTCATTTTCCATACCTCGAAAAGTGGGCAGCAGATGAATCAATCTAGATTTCAGCTCAAAATTAGTGTCTACTGCCGGATATGTAATGCACAACTGTTGCTGATTCAATGGTGGCCCGTGTAACTCTCTCAAGGTTCTTTCCGCCATCTGTTCCTTTTCTATCTCAGCTGGATATTCAGTAAAATTAGCTACCTCTTCTTCTTGTTGCTGTTTGGAAAAAGTTCCAGTAAATGCTTTGCGTATTCTTGTCTCCTTCCTCAATCTTCGAGCTATTTTCTCAATTTCAGAATCGAACAATAATTCTCCCGAAATTTCAGATCTGGTCATTCATAAATTAAATCAAGTTAGACTAGTCCCCGGCAACGGCGCCAAAATTTGATGGGTGTCGAAACCACCAAAAATAAAAACCTCACTTATCCTAACAAATAAATTGCAAATAGGGCAAGAAGGGTCGAATCCACAGAGACTAGTACCGAAGTAATTTTAAACAACCAAATTTTTAACAACAAAATTAAATGGGGGAGTTTAATAAATTAAAAGCAAAATGATGAAATAAAATAAAATAAAATAAATGAATCAGAAATTAATTGAGAGAAAATTCAATGGGTAATAATTCCAGTTAAAGATATTCGCAACACAGGATTTATTCAACTGATCATAGATTAAGAAATAGTTCTAAGAAAATCAAATAGTGGGCCAGTTATATAGCCGTCGGCATCACGCTTTCGACCTAATCTTTCCGTTTTAATGAATTAATCAAGTGAGACTGTAATTAATTCCTAACCAATAGACAACCCTTAACAAGCGCAAGAATTTAATCTATTGACAGCATTACGAAATAGAAAGACCCGACCTAAGCCAACCAATCCACAAGCGGGATCGATTTAGACCAAATCATGCATTTACTCAACCTAACAACCTTTGCAAGGTAGCTAAATTGATTGCCACTTGATATTGAATCCACCAAACAATTACGGATTTGATATATTCAATTAGCAATATGCTATTTAATTAAATGAACAACGGCGCCTCATTGAACATGCAACAAATAACAATTGAGAAGAAATTCCTCTAAGCTGTAGTAAACAACATGAACACCAATTGAAATATAGAATAAAGATTAAGCACAGCAATCTCACAGTGAAATAAATCCTAGTTTTGAATTAATCTTTAATTGAAAACAATATTCTAGCCACTCATGGCCATGGGAAAATCACAAAATAGAAAGAAGAAGTTTTAGAGAAACCCCCTGCTACAGTATTTCCGTCCAAAAAAGAACGCAGAAAAAAAAATCCTCCCAATCTCAGAACTCTTCCTCTTAAATAAAAACAAACAAAACAGGAAGTAAATCCTACCAACTAGGAAATTTAAAAGAAAATTCCTAAAGGGGTTTTAAACTACTCAAATCACTCCCCCTTTTTCTCCTAAAATATAGTCTTAAAACTCCTAAATACCAGCTAGGGTTTAAGTGGCGGCTAAGTTAAATTCATATGAATTTATCTTAAAAAAACGCTGTCCACTATCATTTCCCTTGGGCAACTTGGGCAAGGGAACTGGGCAAGGCCGGGCTTTCTACCTTGGGCAACTGAGCATTTCCCTTGGGCAAGACTTCCTTCAGAATTTGCAACTTATCAGCTCTTTTGCTTCAATTCTACCTCAAAAAGTTTTTGCTTCTCCGAATCATCAACAATTGGCCCCAAAAATGCAACTTTCTCAAAATTCACTCCTACAGTCAGAAAAATAAACTAACAAATGAAAAGTATCCAAATCTGACTTAAAAGAGCACAAAATATTAAGCAAAAATCAACCAAATACATGCTCATTTAACAACTTAACAAATTCCCCCACACTTATCCCATGCTTGTCCTCAAGCATTTTTCAAACAACATAATCAATCCCATCAAAAACATTCTCATCCTCAACCAAATCCAAGTCCAAAAGCTCCAACCAAATTGAAGTGTAAGGCAAATCAGAGAACGACATTCAAAATAATTTCCTACTAATTCATATCATAACATGGGTTCCTCAACAATCTTTTTAAAACAAAAACAACAAGACTCAAAATATTTTAATCATGCAAGAATTTTAAGATCTTAGTTTAAAATTAAATCAATACACATAGATAGATGCCAAACCAGAAGAGACAATTCACACACAAATTTCAACAAGCAAGGGAATCAAACTACCAAAACTTTTATTTTTGGCATCATTTTTGCTTTTGATACTTTTATTATTTTTATTATTATTTTTTCATAGGGAAGACTAGGATTGCTTACAAGGAATGTAGAGGTCTTTTTTACGCGAGGGCACCCGATTTTAACCCGCATACACCCGGTTACTCAGACAACACAAATCCAAGCGGTTACTAGCTCTACTTATATCCAAATTTTTAATGGATAGTGGAGTAAAATTTTATTTGCTAATCTCCCATTTTTTTTCACAGTATGGCAACTAGATTCCCAAACCATAAGCACACAAAGATCTATTTGATGTCTCAACTGGTTTTAACAATCACCTAATGTGCAAAGATTTCAAATTAAATTCATGCAAAAATTTATTTCACCTATTAAATATGAGCCTTGAATTTTCTAATTCAAAAGAATGCTGAGGCTACCATGAAATGTATGCAAATAGAGTAAATTATCAAGAAATTGACTCATTACTGCCTAACATCCAATAGGTTAAAACTAAATGGTCAAGGAATTGGCTTAAGATAAGTATTGTCTTCTTAGAAAAGAGAATGCCATTCAATACATGCCAAGAACAATGAACTAGAAGAACAAATCATTGAAATCCATAGGACAAGTACTGACTCCTATAGCCAAACCACAAAATATGCACAATTATGTTCATAACAACCTAAGAATCCACAAGTATGTCTAGCAAAATCAACACATCATCACAAAACACACAGCACTTCTATCTCAACCCCTCCCCCACACTTTCTCCTCGCATTGTCCTTAATGCGGAACAACCAAATAATCGTGGGGCAAAGGGCAGCCATAAAAATGTAAAAAGAACATAAGATAAAACGAATACTGCTCTGTGGAGGAGGAGGAGTCCAATAAATCAATGCTGCGAAGGAGGTGGGGTAAACCCCACATGCTGAAAGTAGGCCAGAAGATGCGCCTGCAGCTGGTGGACAGCAGTTTCAATACGCTCTAAGCGGGCTTCAAAAGCAGTGGTGGATGGGGAGGAAGAGCGAACAGAGGCTGCGGCCTGTGATGCTGCTGTTGTGGCTCTCTTCTTAGTGTCCTTTTTGAAAATTCTATCTTTGACCAAAGCACCTGCATCCACAAAAGAAATGGCTCCTTTCTCGCCACATTGCAACAAGTGTAATTTATCCAAAAACATTAAATCCATTGGTGGCATTGTACAAGCAACATGTATGGTGGTAGTATGTATATCCAACAAGCCAACATTAACAGCCAAGCTGGTGACAAAAGACCCCAGATAAAGCTTCTTAGGTTTGAAACAAAGTTTATCCAATTTGGCGGCAAGCCAATAGCCCAAATTAACTCTTTTCTCATGAATCATACACCATAAAAAGAATAATTCAGCTTTTGTGACAACAGTGGTATCATCATTACGTGCAGAGTAATTTATGGCTAAGAAAAAGATGGATAATTCGTAAAGCAGCACTTTGAAAATAAAAAGCTTTAGATTTCCCAGGAAAGAACTCAATGCTAGGCATACCAGTTAACTCTCTATAAACTGCTAAAGCATCAAATTCATCAGGATAATCACAAATTATATCCAAATAAGCACATGTTTTTGACTCATCATCAGTGATAAATCCCAAAGCAATGTTAAATGTAGTGATTGAAAAATATTTAAATGTGCCAAGTAGTCTACAAGTCAAAGCAAATGGAAAAGCTAAGTTAAAATTGGGTCCCTGGTGGTCAAACTTGAAAGTGCTGAAAAACTCTTTGACTAAGGCATCATACACATGCATGTTAATCATGAAAAAACAATGCCAACCAATACCATCAATCAAGTCCAACACCTCATCATATAATCCCAAAGCACAAAAAGCAGAATCCTCAAAACATCTTCCAGGCACAATATCTAAAGTATTAAGGGAATAATACCTGGTCTTGTGCTCCTCTCTATCAAAATCAAGATTGCCTCCTACCTCATGTGCTGCTGGGGGAAATCTACTCTTACCTGTTGCAAGCCTTGGATATTTGCGAGGTGGCTTGTCGGGAATGGGTTCATCTCCTTGGTCTGAATCGTCCTCCAAAGTGCTCTCATCAACTAATCCAACCTATACCTGCCTAGACTCATAAGTAATGGGTTGTTTACCTTTATCTCATGCTTGTGACTGGGTAGAAACAGCAGATCTGGTGGAACGGCGAGTGCGATAAGTGGAAAGGTTGGGATCTATGGCTGCATAGGAGGGTGGTGGGTGGATCGGCATAGGAGGAACGGCGGTGCCCAGCGGCAACGGAACTGCGGCTTGCTGCTGCGGCGGTGGGATGGCGGTGCGTTGTGCCTGCTGCTGCGATGGTGGGCTATCTCGCCTCGCCTGCCGCTTCGGTAGCGGGCTTGCACTACCCGCCTGCTACTGCGACGGTGGGCTCGAACTGCGCTCCTGCTGCTGCGACGGTTGTGGCTGCTGCCGGCATTGCCTCGGCGGGCGGAGGTAGGGCGTCACCAATGATTTCCAGCGGGTCATGGTGGTATGAATGTCCTGCAAATGAAGAGTTAAATGTTAGGTTTTAGGTGTGTGGGGAAGATGGTGAATAGTGAGAATGAAATAAATTTACTTGGATCAAAACAAAATAAATAAGGTAAAAACTTTGAAAAGAGGTAAAATTTTAAAAACCCATAAAAAAGATAAGGCCAATAAAAAAACGTGAAAAACCCAAAATAATTTGAATGTATGGGCTTCAAAAAAAATGCTATGAAAACTTGATGAAAAATCTAACAGACCCAACATTCATGCCCAGAAAATTGATAAACCCGTGCAACTTTTTTTTTCAGTAAAGTAAAAATAAATGGAATGGAAATTTAAATAGTAACAATTTAGCCTTGGGCAAGGCTAAATATTGGGTTGCCTCCCAAAAGCGCCTTTCTTTAACGTCTTTGGCTAGACGTTGCTGGGATTAATTCTCCAAGTCATGAATGGCCAGTTGAGGTTCCTCATTGTCTTGGTCCAGAGTTCTTTCATAGAACGGTTTGAGGCGATGTCCATTAACTTTAAAAATTTTGTTAGTCTCCAAACTTTGAATTCCAACTGCACCATGAGCAATAACATTAGTAACAACAAAGGGTCCTATCCATCTAGACCTTAATTTCCCTGGAAATAATTTCAAACGTGAATGAAATAATAAAACCTTTTGTCCAATTTGAAATTCTTTCCTATAAATCATTTTATCATGGAACCTTTTCGTTTTTTCTTTATAGATTCGTGAGCTCTCATATGCCTCATTTCTTAACTCTTTCAATTCCTGCAA
The DNA here is from genome assembly GCA_037975025.1 of Excoecaria agallocha. Taxonomy (NCBI): domain Eukaryota; kingdom Viridiplantae; phylum Streptophyta; class Magnoliopsida; order Malpighiales; family Euphorbiaceae; genus Excoecaria; species Excoecaria agallocha. The sequence continues at coordinate 26,960,770 of CM075819.1, forward strand.
TTCTAACTTACGATGTTCACCTGCTGCTTCTAACGCCATGTTGCAACGTTTTATGGCCCAAAATGCTCTATGCTCCAACTTTACGGGTAAATGACAGGGTTTTCCATACACCAGTTGATATGGTGACATATCGATGGGTGTCTTATAAGCAGTCCTATAGGCCCAGAGAGCATCTTCTAGCTTCAAACTCCAGTCCTTCCTGGTTAAATTGACTGTCTTTTCCAGTATAGACTTCACCTCTCTATTGGAAATTTCAGCTTGCCCACTTGTCTAGGGATGGTAAGCAGTTGACAAACAACGCGTGACTCCATATTTCTTTAGCAGTGCATCCATGATTTTGTTGCAAAAATGCGTCCCTCTGTCACTTATAAGCACTCTTGGGGTACCAAACCTGCAAAATATTTTATTTTTGACAAAATTCACCACAGTTTTAGCATCATCAGTTCTTATGGCTTTGGCCTCAACCCATTTAGAAACATAGTCTACTGCAAGTAAAATATAACAATTGCCAAAAGAAGAAGGAAAAGAGCCCATGAAATCAATACCCCACACATCAAATATTTCACAAATTAATATAGATGTGAGTGGCATTTGGTCTCTGGGTCCTAAGTTACCTGTTCTTTGACACCTGTCACATGATTTACAGTATAAATATGCATCTCTAAATAAACTAGGCCAAATCAAACCATATTCCAAAACCTTTCGAGCTGTCCTTTTGGGACCAAAATTACCCCTACATGCCTTAGAATGACAAAATTTCAATATGGACTGAATCTCATCATTAGGGATACAATGTCGAATAATTTGATCGGAGCAATATTTCCATAAATATGGTTCATCCCAAGCATAGTATTTGGCTTCTCTCTTCAATTTGTCTTTCTCAAACCTGGAAAAATCGGCAGGAATGGCACCTGTAACCAAAAAATTCACAATATCAGCATACCAAGGACTGAAAGTGTGGACAACAAATAAATGTTCATCTGGAAAATCATCATTTATAGGCAATGCTTCCTTATTTAGCAACAATCTACTGAGGTGATCAGCTACTAAATTTTCAGACCCCTTCCTGTCTCTAATTTCAAGATCAAACTCTTGCATTAAGAGAATCCATCAAATTAGATGGGGTTTGGCTTCTTTCTTCTTCAATAAATACTTTAGTGCTGCATGATCAGAAAAGACAACTACTTTAGTACCCAATAAATATTGCCTAAATTTTTCTAGAGCAAAAACAATGGATAAGAGTTCTTTTTTCTGTCGTGGAGTAGTTGCTTTGTACACTATCCGATGTTCTTGAAGCATAATAGATCACATGTAGATTTTTCTCAATTCTTTGGCCAAGAACAGCTCCTATGGCATGGTTACTTGCATCGCACATGATCTCAAAGGGGTAGTTCCAATAGGGTGGCTAAATTATAGGTTCAGAAACCAGCCTACTCTTCAGCTCATCAAAGGCATCTCGGCATGCTTGATCAAAATCAAAGTCTGCATCCTTTTGCAATAATTTGCACAATGGTTGGGTGATTTTGGAGAAGTCTTTTATAAAGCGCCTGTAAAAACCTACATGTCCAAGAAAAGAACGAACTTCCCACACACTTGCAGGGTAAGGTAAAGATTGAATAACATCAATTTTAGCCTTGTTTACTTCTATTCCTTTTGAAGACACGATATGGCCCAAAATCAGCCCTTGATCCACCATGAAATGGCATTTTTCATAATTAAGAACCAGATTAGACTCTAAACATCTCTTCAAAATCTTAATTAAATTAGATAGACATTCATGGAATGAGTTACCATAAACTGTAAAATCATCCATGAACACCTCTATTATTTTCTCAACATAATCTGAAAAGATGCTTACCATACAACGTTGGAAAGTCGCTGGAGCAATGCAAAGTCCTAATGGCATCCGCCGATAAGCAAATGTGCCAAAGGGACAGGTGAAAGTTGTCTTCTCCTGGTCCTCGGGCGCCACCGGTATTTGGTAAAAACCTATGTAACCATCAAGACAACAATAGTAAGATTTTCCAGCGAGTCTTTCCAACATTTGATCAATGAAAGGAAGTGGAAAATGATCTTTTCTAGTAGAGGCATTCAACTTGCTGTAATCTATACAAACTCTCCACCCATTTTGGACTCGGGTGGGCACCATCTCACCATTGTCATTCTCCATAACTGTGACTCCCGTCTTTTTGGGTACGACTTGGTCTGGACTCACCCAATTGATGTCCGAAATAGGGTATATGACTCCTGCATCCAGCATCTTTTGGATCTCCTTTTTCACTACTTCCATCATTGGTGAGTTTAAACGTCTTTGGGCTTGTTTGCTGGGTTTGACATTATCTTCCAAATGAATCTTGTGCATGCATGTGGAGGGACTTATGCCGGTTATGTTAGCAATAGTCCATCCAATGGCTTATTTATGCTCTTTCAAGGCTTGAATTAGTAACGTTTCTTCCTTATAAGTCAGGTTCTTGGAAATAATCACTGGAAGTGTTTTCTCCTCACCTAAGTAAGCATACTTTAAATGATTGGGTAGTACCTTAAGCTCCAATGTCGGCGCCTGCAAAACAGATGGTAAAAGTTTCTGATCAGTGCTAGTTAAATTCAGAGAATTAGATGCATTTACCACTGGTTTTAAAGCCTCCAACTCCAATACTATTTCTTTGAGCTCTTCTTCAAGATGCAACTCCTCTCCCACTGCATCGAAGCTATCCCTGTAAACACTTTCATTCAAAGCAACTTGTAACTTGTCAGTTCTATCTATTTCAAACACTTTTTGAGTCAAAGGTTTAATAACATCAATTCCACAAATAGAAGGCATCTCACATGGATATTTCATGGCATCATACACATTAAATTGAACTGTTTCACCATCAAATTCCATAGTGAGGGTACCTTTGTAAACATCAATTTTAGTCCGAGCTATTTGAAGGAATGGTCTACCTAATAGAATATCGGATGACTCCCCTGAATTTCCATCATCTTCCATATCAATCACATAAAAATCAGCAAAAAAGATCAGACCATTAACCTGAACTAACACATCTTCCAACAGTCCCTCAAGATAAACTATGGATTTGTTTGCTAATTGAATGACTATCCCTGTTTCTTCTAAAGGTCCAGCATTTAAAGAGGAATAAATGGACTTAGGCATGACATTTATAGACGCACCTAAGTCACACATGGCTCTTTTAATACTTAAATTACCAATTTTGCAGGAAATAGCAAACATACCTTTATCCTTGCATTTTTGAGGCATTTTTCTTTGAATAACAGCAGAAACATTTTCATTGACAGTAATTTTCTCATAACCAATTTGTTTCTTCTTGTTAGAACAAAGTTCCTTGAAAAATTTCGCATATCTTGGTATTTGTTTTATAGCATCAATCAAAGGAATATTTACCTCAACCTTGCGAAAAGTTTCAAAGATGTCTTTCTCCTCTTTCTCCTTCTTTGATTTAGCTAACCTGACAGGAAATGGAGGCTGTATAACTAAAACAGGGGGCTATTTTGAATTTTTACCTGAGTGATGTTCTGTTTTCTCTATTTCTGCCTCTTTCTCCACCTCTTTTGCCTTCTTCTGATTATCCTCCTTGGGCAAGGATTGTTCCAGCTCTTTTCCACTTCTTAGAACAATGGCACTTGCATTTTGCCTCAGATTTTCTATGGTTTGTGATGGCAAACGTCCTTGGGACTCTATTCTACTAAGATACATTGCTATTTGGCTCATATGTTTTTCCAAGTTCTGAAACCTAGAATCTATCTTCTCTACATGTTGCTGCAAATCTTTTATAGTAGTTGCTTAAGAATGAACAACATCCTCAAGAGACTTACCTTGCTTAGGAGCTGATTGAAAAGGCTGTGGTGGTGCTCTTGAATGGAAAGCTTGCTGTGAATTTTGCTGCCTTGCTCCATAACTGAAGTTGGGATGATCACGCCACCTCGAATTATATGTATTTGAATATGGATCGTATTTTCTTTGGGGTTGTCCACCATATCCACCCAGTGCATTAACTTGCTCCTGTGCCTCATATTGAAGAGTGGGGCATATATCGGTAGTGTGTCCAGCATAAGCACCAATTCCACACACTTGAGCTTGAGGAGTCTTACCTGCAGCCATGTTTTGCATAAGAAAAGTGAGATTTTTAATTGTTTCTTCAAGGGAAGAAGATTGTACCTCATTTACTCATCTAGGAGGGTCTTGATATCGCCCAAATTGTTGGGACGTTGCTGCCATATTTTGAATCAATTCTAATGCTTGAGTTGGGGTTTTGTTGTTGAGACTTCCACCACTCGCTGCATCAATCATTTTTCTTTCCATACTCAACATACCTTCGTAAAAGTACTGAATAAAGGACTGCTCAGTTATACCATGTTGAGGATAGCTTGCACACAATCTTTTAAACCTCTCCCAGTAGTCATGAAGTGATTCTATATCTTTTGTCGAATCCCACTGATTTCCCTGCAATTATAGCAGCTCTAGATGTAGGAAAAAGTTTATCTAAGAATATTCTTACCATATCAGACCAAGTTGTGATTGTTCCAGATGATAAATTCAACAACCAGTCTTTTGCTACGTCGGCTAAGGAGAAAGGAAAAGCCCTCAATTTTACTTGCTCCTCGATAACTCCATGTGGCTTCATTCCTGAACAAACAACATGAAATTCTTTAAGACGCTTATGAGGATCTTCATTTTTCATACCTCGAAAAGTGGGCAGCAGATGAATCAATCCAAATTTCAGCTCAAAAGTAGAGTCTACTGCCGGATATGTAATGCACAGCGGTTGCTGATTCAATGGTGGCGCGTGTAACTCTCTTAAGGTTCTTTTTGCCATCTGTTCCTCTTCTATCTCAGCTGGATATTCAGTAAAATTAGCTACCTCTTCTTCTTGTTGCTGTTTGGAGGAAGTTCCAGTAAATGCTTTGTGTATTCTTGTCTCCTTCCTCAATCTCCGGGCTGTTTTCTCAATTTCAAAATCAAACAATAATTCTCCCAAAATTTTAGATCTGGTCATTCATAAATTAAATCAAGTTAGACTAGTTCCCGGCAACGACGCCAAAATTTGAAGGGTGTCGAAACCACCAAAAATAAAAATGTCACTTATCCTAACAAATAAATTGCAAATAGGGCAAGAAAGGGACGAATCCACAGAGACTAGTACTGAAGTAATTATAAACAACCAAATTTTTAACAACAAAATTAAATGGGGGAGTTTAATAAATTAAAAGCAAAATGATGAAATAAAATAAAATAAAATAAAATAAATGAATCAAAAATTAATTGAGAGAAAATTCAATGGGTAATAATTCCAATTAAAGATATTCGCAACACAGGATTTATTCAACTGATCATAGATTAAGAAATAGTTCTAAGAAAATCAAATAGTGGGCCAGTTATATAGCCGTCGGCATCGCGCTTTCTACCTAATCTTTCCGTTTTAATGAATTAATCAAGTGAGACTGTAATTAATTCCTAACCAATAGACAACCCTTAACAAGTGCAAGAATTTAATCTATTGACAGCATTACGAAATAGAAAGAACCGACCTAAGCCAACCAATCCACAAGCGGGATTGATTTAGACTAAATCATGCATTTACTCAACCTAACAACCCTTGCAAGGAAGCTAAATTGATTGCCACTTGTTATTGAATGCACCAAACAATTACGGATTTGATATCTTCAATTAGCAATATGTTATTTAATTAAATGAACAACGGTGCCTCATTGATCATGCAACAAATAACAATTGAGAAGAAATTCCTCTAAGCTGTAGTAAACTACATGAACACCAAATGAAATATAGAATAAAGATTAAGCACAACAATCTCACAGTGAAATAAATCCTATTTTTGAATTAATCTTTAACTGAAAACAATATTCTAGCCACTCATGGCCATGGGAAAATCACAAAATAGAAAGAAGAAGTTTTAGAGAAACCCCCTGCTACAGTATTTCCATCCAAAAAAAAACACAGAAAAAAAAAATCCTCCCAATCTCAGAACTCTTCCTCTTAAATAAAAAAAAACAAAACAGGAAGTAAATCCTACCAACTAGGAAATTTAAAAGAAAATTCCTAAAGGGGTTTTAAACTACTCAAATCACTCCCCTTTTTTCTCCTAAAATATAGTCTTAAAACTCCTAAATACCAGTTAGGGTTTAAGTGGCGGCTAGGTTAAATTCGTATGAATTTATCTTGAAAAAAATGCTGTCCACTGTCATTTCCCTTGGGCAACTCCCTTGGGCAACTTGGGCATGGGAACTGGGCAAGGCTGGGCTTTCTGCCTAGGGCAACTGAGCATTTCCCTTGGGCAAGACTTCCTTCAGAATTTGCAACTTATCAGCTCTTTTGCTTCAATTCTACCTCAAAAAGTTTTTGCTTCTCCGAATCATCAACAATTGGCCCCAAAAATGCAACTTTCTCAAAATCCACTCCTACAGCCAGAAAAATAAACAAACAAATGAAAAGCAACCAAATCTGACTTAAAAGAGCACAAAATATTAAGCAAAAATCAACCAAATACATGCTCTTTAACAACTTAACATGTGAGTTCCATAACACTTATGTAACATATATAAATTAATTTGGTGCATGAAATGGGCCATTAAGGCCTTCTGTATTTGAGTAGGCTTGTGGCCCTTACAGAATGGATTTCGCCAACTTTCTTCATTCCTCTGGCCCTTAATAATTCCTCCAATGGACCTATTAATTATTATATCTGTCATATAACACTTATAGTAGTCTTATAACACTTATAAAATAATAATAATTAATCATGAAATACATTATTTCATTTAGGTCCAATTTACAGAACATTTCTCAAAAGTTCCGCGAACAATTTAACTTGATCATAATTAATTAAAATCTTTAATTAATTATTATTATATTCACTTCTCTTCCTTCATAATAATATAAAATATTATTATACTTGTCATTTTACCATTTTATCCTTTCTCTATATGTGTGTGACCTATTGGGTTCCTGTCCATGTTGGCATTATAATATGTAATTGTGAATTCTATTCAAAACTCACATGATTCAAACTCCTTTAAATCCTTTTAACAATCTCTATTGATATTTTGATACATCATTATACAAGTCATGATTGGCCTCTAGCTAGGCATCATGACTACCCAAATGTCAGGAAAGTCATGTGGTTTGACTGTACCCTTCCATAGAAACAATTATCGTGCAATTACTCCTTTCACCAATCTTATCTCAATTAGATTTTGAGTATGGATTTCTGTCAACTCATATAAATCTAATTATGTATGTTCTACTAATTTAACCTTTGTTCCCAAAATGCCCTCCATGGATCTCTATCCATCTTGGCATATTACTCTGGCCAGAGATTCTCTGAACAAGGCAATCATAGAAACATGCGAGATAACTTCCCTTGTTAAATCTGGGATGGTGAATCCTTTGTCAATCACTCAACTATCTTCAAGTAGGTCATGATATACCCAATCTCCTAACTATGTTCACTCCCAGTTGGAAGTAATCAGTTATGGAGTCAAAGTGTACCACTTGCTACTTAAGATAACTTTGGTGATCTCAAGTCTAAGGATACTTGCCCAACCGCTATGAAGAGATTCCTCACTGACATAGATTTAATATCCATGTGAGGATTCTCTTTGCAGGTCTCTAATGAACTTATTCTTCTAACAAGCATCCACATGTTAGCTTTGATTATCTTCCATAATCACAGTTATGAGAACCACTACTTGAACCATTCAAGAAGCATAACATGTGCTAGTCTATCCGAATTAACAATGTCCTATGTTGTTAATTCTATGACTAGGGATGTTTAGATATTAAGACATTTGCATGCAATAGACATCTCACATCATGAACACCTTCATGATTGCCTTTGCACTGTGTTTATAATATCTAGGACTTCATTTATTAATTTAAGATTTACAAACTCATGTATTTAAACATAGTATTAATAAATGAATGATGCCTTTTAATAAGAATATAAATTTTATACATATGAAAAACATCCCTATTACATGGGCTCTAGGGCATACTCTCTAACAATCTCCCACTTGCACTAAAGCCAATCACTCATATGTCTCAACCCTATGCTATTTATATGGTGATCATGCTTAATCTGGGAAAGTGCTTTAGTGAGGGGATCCGCCACATTGTCATCTATGGGAACCCTTTCTATTTTCACATCATTTCTAGCTACTATTTCCCTTATGAGATGGTAGCGTCTGAGAACATGCTTGGATCGCTGATGAGACCGTGGTTCCTTTGCTTGCGCAATGGCTCCATTGTTGTCACAATATAAAGGAATCGGATCAACAATGCTAGGCACCACTCCTAGTTTAGTTATGAACTTTTTGATCCAGACTGCTTCTTTGGCTGCTTCTGAAGCAGTAATGTACTCATCTTCCATCGTGGAATCAGCAGTTGGTTCTTATTTGGAACTTTTCAAGTAATTAAGAATATTTTTGACAGCTGCCCAGTGTTCTTCTCCAAAATTGGATTGGAATCTTCTTGTGACACTTAAAGCAAATGCTACATCTGGACGTGTACATAACATAGCATACATGATATAACCAATTACAGATGCATATGGTATTCTATTCATGCTCTCTCTATCCTCTAGTGTCTGCAGACACATAGACTTAGAAAGGTGTTTCCCATGCACCATGGGTATAAACCCTTTCTTAGAGAGATCCATATTGAACCTCTTCAATATTTTATCTATATATGTACTCTGAGAAAGACCTAGCAACCTATTGGATCTATCTCTATAGATCCTGATTCCCAGAATATAGGATGCTTCTCCAAGGTCTTTCATGGAGAATTGCTTGGATAATCATATTTTAACAGATTGGAGAAGAGAAATGTCATTTCCCATGATCAATATGTCATCTACATATAGAACTAGGAAGACAATTGCACTCCCACTGACCCTTTTATACACACAAGGTTCATCCTCATTCTGTGAGAAACCAAACTCTTTGATTGTCTCATTGAATCGTATGTTCCAGCTCCTAGAGGCTTGCTTCAATCCATAAATGGATCTTTGAAGCTTGCATACCTTTTCGCCATTTCCTGATGTGAATCCTTCTGGTCGTGTCATATACACATCCTCAGTAAGATTTCCATTAAGGAAAGCTATCTTCACATCCATTTGCCAAATCTCATAATCATAATGAGCTACAATGGCTAAAAGTATTCTTATAGTCTTAAGCATCGCTACAGGAGAAAAAGTTTCGTCATAGTCAATACCTTCTTTTTGACGATAACCTTTTGCTACTGAGCGAGCTTTATAGGTAACTATATTACCTTCCATGTCAATCTTCTTTTTGAAGACCCATTTGCACCCTATGGGTTTTATCCCTTTAGGTGGTTGAGTTAAAGTCCATACTTTGTTCTCATACATGGAGTCCATTTCAGACTGTATAGCCTTAAGCCATAAATCACGTTTTGAACTGTTCAAAACTTCTTGATAGCTTGTAGGCTCATTGTCCTCTACTACAGTTATGCCTCTATCCGAATCAATGTGAAATCCATATCTCACAGGGATAGAACACATCCTAGTAGATCTTCTAAGATTTTGTGTATAATCAGGTTCAACTGTAATCTCATCATTATGAAATTCAGTTTCGAGTTCAATCGGTTGATCATCTTCTACTTGTGGGTCTTGAACTTCAGCAAGTTCAATTTTACTCCCATTGTCCTCTCGTAGGAGAAATTCTCTTTCCAAGAAGACAGCATGCCTTGAAACAAACACCTTTTGTTCTAAAGGATGATAGAAATAATATCCAAACGTTTCTTTTGGATATCCCATAAATAAACATTTGTCAGACTTAACATCCAGTTTGTCTAACATTGTCCTCTTCACATAAGCAGGACAACCCCATACTTTCATATGAGAAAGTGTGGGTTTCTTGTTATTCCACATCTCATATGAAGTAACATCAACCGATTTACTAGGAACTCTGTTTAACACATGAACAACAATTTCTAGTGTATATCCCTAAAAGGACTTAGGCAAGTCCGCTCGGCTCATCATTGATCGAACCATATCTAATAGTGTTCGATTTCTCCTTTCAGATACACCATTGTGTTATGGTGTATATGGAGGAGTCCATTGACATAAAATCCCATTATCTCTAAGATAATCCTGAAACTCTTGACTTAAGTATTCTCCACCTCGATCTGATCTAAGTGTTTTAATACTTTTGCCAAGTTGTTTCTCTACTTCATTTCTGACCTCTTTGAACTTTTCAAATGCTTCAGACTTATATTTCATTAGATAGATGTATCCAAACCTGGAATAATCATCTATGAAAGTAATGAAGTAGGAGTAACCTCCTCTGGCATGTGTAGTCATTGGACCACATACATCTGAATGTATTAAGTCCAAAACCATTTTAGCTCGTTCTCCTTTACAAATAAAGGGAGCTTTTGTCATTTTCCCAATAAACAAGATTCACATGTATCAAATGATTCATAATCAAATGATCCCAAATCACCTGACTTGTGTAATTTGGTCATGCATTTTTCATTTATATGGCCTAAACGACAATGCCATAAGTATGAGGTATTTAGATTATCATGTTTCATTCTCTTGGTATCCACATTATGTACTTCTTTAATTAAATCAAGAACAAATATACCATTCTCAATGATAGCTTTTGCATAAAACATATTGTTCTTAAAAATATAACAACATTTGTCCTTTAAAGAAATATCATAATCGTTCATCAAACAACTGAAAGAAATAATACTTTTGGATAAACCTGGAACATAATAACAATTATTTAATTCAAGTACTAATCCACTAGGAAGAGGCAAATAGTAAGTCCCCACAACTATTGTAGAGATGTTCTGTCCAGTAGCTGACTGCAAACATATCTTTGCCTTTTCAACTCTTCTAAAGCTTCTAAGCCCCTGTAGATCATTACATAAATGAGATCCACATCCGGTATCTAATACCCAAGATTGTTTTGAAGCAATAGAATAAGTATTAATTTCAATCATATGAATACCTGAAGTAGAAGCATCAGCTTGCTTCTTCTCCTTGAGAGAATCTAGATAGGCCTTGCAGTTACGCTTCCAATGACCATCCTTTCCACAGTGGAAGCAATTTCCTTTGGGATTCTCTTTCTTGGCAACCTTCTTCTTAGAGATCCCACCATTCTTTGGTTGCGCCTTGGTTATCTTCTTCTTCTTCTTCTTCTGCTTCTTGCCTTTAGTAGAAGTGACAACCATGACACTTTTTGGATCCTTCTTAAATGATCCATCAGCTGTCTTGAGCATATTGATTAACTCAGGAATGGATACTTGGATCTTGTTCATGTTGAAGTTAAGCAAAAAAGGTGCATAACTTGGAGCCAACGAGTACAAGATTAAATCTATGTATAGATCATTATCCATAACATAGCTAAGGCTACTCAAATGCTCAATATACCCATAAATCTTCAATGCATGAGTAGCAGCTGAAGTGCCTTCCGCCATTTTCAGCTAAATAGAGCTCGAGCAATCTCATATTGCTCAGTTCTAGCCTGAGAAGAATAAAGCTCCTCTAGATGCAAAATGATGGTTCTAGCATCCATCATTTTATGTTGCTTCTGAAGCTCCGAGGACATAGCACCCAGCATCAGACATGCTGCTGCTTCACTATCCTCCATGTATTTTAGATAAATGCCTTTGATCTCATCAATGGCATCATCTGATGGAAGTGGTGGTGGATCTTTATCCAAGACATAATGGATCTTTCCAGCTCTGAGAACAATTCTCACTTGCCTGATCCAGTTAGAATAGTTGTTGCCAACCAGCTTGTTATCCAAGATTGATCGTATATTAATGTTTGATGTGCTCATGATGATGACCTAGATGTGAAAAAGAAAAGATATGAGAGTATTTTCATATATATGTATGCATTAATAAGGTATTTAATTAATCCATTTACTCCCACTATTTTATTGTGAATTAATAGCCCTCACTATATAATTCGAGAAAACCCGATGGTTTTCTTAGTGGGCCAATATTCAATCCTTGATATGTAATTTGACCTTGACTATGGTCAACAAGCCAAATTCCATACCCTTGAAAGGTAGGTATCTCTATACCAATTGTGTCTCTACACAACTATTGGATTATTAGGTTATCAACTCTTGATGCATGCATATCATATATGCATTCCCTAATCTTGCCTCTAGAACCATTAGTCTTGACTGTGGTCAACAAACTAATGGGCTAGCTAAGATGACCCATTTAATTAGATTTGAACATATTCGATATAATGTGAGCTTGACTGTGGTCAACAACCCACACTATAAAGAACTCTGGTTCTCTTCAAATTAATGGAAGGCTTATATACCTTAGTATTTGTTTGACGGTTTTAGTTAATTAAGTCTCATCATACATGGTTGGCATACATTGGTATGCATCCTATATCTATCACATAAATATAAGCATAGAAATATGGTATAGTTATGGACTTCACTACATTGATTTCCCCGAGCCAAGAGGGAAATCAAAAGGTCACACCTAGGTAGTATGCATGTTTCAAACGAGAAAAATAATTACATTATCTTCAAGCTTGTTGGATCTCCATCCAGCCCATCTTGCTCCTTGATAGTGGTCTCCATCTCTATTTCTAATTCTAATCCAAGTAATCTAATTACATATTACAACGTGAAAAGAAATACAAACTAAAAACAAGTGGCCGGGACATGAAAGTCCTCATTGGGCCAAAACATGCATAATGCTCAATCACATTGGACTTTGTCCATAACTATCCATCATGCCAATCATACACCCTTATATGCCTTTCTAATGCATAAAGAAATGGATTACTGACTTTGTTTCAACCTTTCAAACAATATTTTGAGTTATTTTGATGATGTGATCAAATTAGGAAACTTTTTCCATTTTGAAAACTTTCATTTTAGGAAACCTTTTTGCATGCATGTGTTATTGCCTTAATAATCAATCCAATTAATTATTAATTAAATATAAATTGATTATTTAATTAATTAATCATATTAAATAATTAAAATAATCAATTTTGGGCTAAAAACCAAGGGTGGGCCTAAACCCATAAAACTAAACCTTAAATGTGTTCACACACAAACTAGTTTTATGTCTTTTGGACCATTTGGGCCTTTTGGAATGAGCCAAGCCCACTCCAGCCCTTAAACCCCATTAATAAACTTAATTAATGTTTATAATGTTTAATTTAAATCAGCTCCTTAGGCCCACCAAGTCATTCACTAATTTAAACCAAGTCCGTAAACATAATTAAGCCCATTAAGTGGTTTTCATAAATTAAAATTAATCAAATTAATTTAAGGCCCATTTTAATTAATCCAATTAATTAAAAACACTTTAATATATCATATATATCAGATTTAGAAGATCAAAAGTCGTTCTAACCAAGAACACACGAAGAACACCAATTTATCGAACTTTTTGACTAAACTAGTTTTCATGCAAAACTTGTTTGATTTTAATTCTGTTCGATCCTACGGCTTAATATCCCATATTAAACACATAAAATATCATCTAAATGATGTTTTAATGGATCCATAAGAAATTAAATTAGAAAAGCCCCTTAAATCACCTATGGTTTCACGCCAAACCCTAATGGGTTTCACGCCAAACTCTAATTACAATCCTTCAAAAATTTCGTTTTTGATTCCACCAAATTTTTTTGATCACACATACAACCAGAAATCAATATTTCTCATTCATGAACAATCAAATCTAATATTTTAAAGTTCATGAAATAAATAACTCAAAATAAAAACAAAACTTATTCCGCAGAAGAATATAGAATTATATATCCATGGCAAAATCGTAGCTCTGATACCATGTTGGATTTTAACGGTTACATGCATCACATACATGAGCGGAATTTTAAAATTTTTTAACCATTAGATATGATATTGCCATGAATATACAATATGACTATATGAGAATAAGAAAAATCACTTTTGGTTTTTGTTGAACAGTTGATTTTACTTCGCACCGAGTTGTCGCAAACCTCAGTGTCCAAAATCGAACACCTCCAATGAGTAATCCACACTAGAGAGGGATACATTGAACCAACAAATTGGTGTTTAACTAGGGCTGGCCGAAATTCCAAGAAGCTAGCTTGGAGTTGGCGCAAAAAGGAGAGAGAGAATAGAGAAAAAGACTTTCTTTTTGTTTTAATCACTTAACCCTAATTCCTCATTAGTTGGCCTTTTATAGTTAGGTTAAAATTCCAACTCCTTAATGAGATTGGGCTCTTTAAAATTGCTAGAGAATTATTAATTGGGGCCTTGAATTAATTATAATCATTTGGGCTTAATTAAATCCAAATTAAATATTTTCATAAAAGACCATGCACAAAATCCACAAACTAGGCCCTTTGTGCATCTAATTGGATTTAAATACCCAAATGGATTCCAAATCCAACCAAATTAAATATGTGGGTTCAATAACACTTATGTAACATATATAAATTAATTTAGTGCATGAAATGGGCCATTAAGGCCTTCTGTATTGGACTAGGCATGTGGCCCTTATAGAATGGCTTTCGCCAACCTTCTTCATTCCTGTGGCCCTTAATAATTCCTCCAATGGACCTATTAATTATTATATCAGTCCTATAACACTTATAGTAGTCTTATAACACTTATAAAATAATAATAATTAATCATGAAATACATTATTTCATTTAGGTCCAATTTACAGAACATTTCTCAAAAGTTTCGCGGACAATTTTACTTGATCATAATTAATTAAACTCTTTAATTAATTATTATCATATTCACTTCTCTTCCTTCATAATAATATAAAATATTATTATCCTTGTTATTTTACCATTTTATCCTTTCTCTATATGTGTGTGACCTATTGGGTTCCTGTCCATGTTGGCAGTATAATATGTAATTGTGAGTTCTATTCAAAACTCAAATGATTCAAACTCCTTTAAATCATTTTATCAATCTCTATTGATATCTTAATACATCATTACACAAGTCATGATTGGCCTCTAGCTAGGCATCATGACTACCCAAATGTCAGGAAAGTCATGTGGTTTGACTGTACCCTTTCATAGAAACAGTTACCGTGCAATTACTCCTTTCACCACTCTTATCTCAATTAGATTCTGAGTATGGATTTCTGTCAACTCATATAAATCTAATTATATATGTTCTATTAATTTAACCATTGTTCCTAAAATGCCCTCTATGGATCTCTATCCATCTTTGCATATTACTCTGGCCAGAGATTCTCTGAACAAGGCAATCATAGAAACATGCGAGATAACTTCCCTTGTTAAATCTGGGATGGTGAATCCTTTGTCAATCACTCAACTATCTTCAAGTAGGTCATGATATACCCAATATCCTAACTATGTTCACTCCCAGTTGGAAGTAATCAGTTATGGAGTCAAAGTGTACCACTTGCTACTTAAGATAACTTTGGTGATCTCAAGTCTAAGGATACTTGCACAACCGCTATGAAGAGATTCCTCACTGACATAGATTTAATATCCATGTGAGGATTCTCTTTGTAGGTCTCCAATGAACTTGTTCTTCTAACAAGCATCCACAAGTTAGCTTTGATTATCTTCCATAATCACAGTTATGAGAACCACTACTTGAACCATTCAAGAAGCATAACATGTGCTAGTCATTCCAAATTAACAATGTCCTATCTTGTTAATTTTATGACTAGGGATATTTAGATATTAAGACATTTGCATGCAATAGACATCTCACATCATGAACACCTTCATGATTGCCTTTGCACTATGTTTATAATATCTAGGACTTCATTTATTAATTTAAGATTTACAAACTCATGTATTTAAACATAGCATTAATAAATGATTGATGCCTTTTAATAAGAATATAAATTTTATACATATGAAAAACATCCCTATTACATGGGCTCTAGGGCATACTCTCTAACAATAACAAATAATGTGCCTGCTAAGCTGAAAGATAACGGTAGTTTTACCATTCCATGCATTTTAGGAGATGTTGAGTTTCCTAAGTATTTATGCGATTTGGGGGCTAGCATTAACCTTATGCCATTATCTATTTTTAAGAAGTTGGGGTTATATTATGTTAATCCTACTTCAATGGTTTTACAATTAGCTGAGCAGTCCATTAAAAAACCATATGGTATAGTGGAAAATGTATTAGTTAAGGTGGACAAATTTATTTTGCCTGCCGATTTTGTCATTTTAGATTTTACATATGATGTGAAATGCCCCTTGATTTTAGGGAGACCTTCCATTAGAATAGGTAGGGCATTGGTTGATGTCTATAAGGTTTCATTAATTTTGAGAGTGGGGGAAAATAGTGTAGAATATCATATGGATAGGACATTAATATACCCCAAGGAGGATAATATATGCATGAGAATAGATGTTATTGATACATGCGTTGTAGCAGTATTTAATGAAGCAGATATAGATAAGGAGGTCATTAAGGAAGAAGCTAGTAGGAAGGAAGAGCAAGAGGGTGTAAGGCCAAAATGCTTATATCAAAATGATGCACCTATACCACCTTCAGTTGTAAGTCCTCCTACGGTAGAGTTGAAAGAGCTACCTAGCCATTTGAGGTATGCATTTCTTGGTTTAAATCATACTTTACCTATCATTGTTTCTAATAAACTTACTAGTAATCAAGAATCTTTGCTAGTAGAGGTGGTTCAAAAGGGAATAAAGAGTATAGGTTGGCAAATTTTGGATTTGCAAGGAATTAGTCCTAATATTGTTATGCATAGGATTAATATGATAGATGATTGTCAACCTAGGGCAGATAGGCAAAAGAGACTTAACCCAAATATGAAAGAGGTAGTTAAGAAAGAGGTCATCAAATTGTTTGATGCTGGGATTATCTATCCAATTTCAGATAGTTCTTGGGTGAGTCCCATACATTGTGTACATAAGAAAGGAGGTATGATAGTAGTTAGGAATGAGAATGGGGAATTGATTCCTACTAGAACCACCACGGGTTGGACGGTTTGTATTCATTATAGAAAGAGGTATCTTTTATCTCTTTAAAATTGGCTTAGTGTTATTCATATCTATTTTACTTTCTATTGTTTTTATGTAACTAATTTTCTTTGTCTTTGTTTATTACCTCATTTAGAATACTTACATATTTTTATTTTTGTATTTTACAGGTATTTATGTTTGTTTTATTCTTGTTGTAATTTCTACTTAAATTAAGTATTTGATTATAAAAAAAAGTCAATAAATTTCATCATTGTCGCGAACGCAACAACGATGAGTGTCTAGGATCACAGGATTCTGTCGCGAGCGCGTCCAGTTTGCCTTCACGACTATTTCCTCTTCATTGGGCATTAGGCTTATGTCGCGAGCACGACGACATCGCGAGCGTGACTGATAACTATGGAGATTAGGCATTTTGGTTCTGTCGCGAGCGCGACATTCTTCACGAGCTCGCTATGTTCAAATACCGTGTATTGTCGCGAGCGCGACAGTGTCGCGAGGTCGCGACAGGACACGGGATTCGAATTTTTGAGATTTTTAGCTACCTTTTCACCTGCCCCTATATATAGTTAAAACCCTAACTTTACCCTTCACCTTCCTACATTTAGCTGCTCTTTAGTTTTCAAAGTTTTTCTCTCAAAGTTTTGAGTTTTTTGTCCTCTGTTATTTCTCATTTGATTTTGTGGAGAGAGTTTTTGCTGGATTCTGTGTTGTTTCTTTTTCTTCTTCACTTTTTATTGTTATTTCAGCTTGGATTTCTCTATTTTCCATCATGGTACGCACAAAATCCATTGGACACAACGATAAGCAACCAGTTGTAGAGCCAAGTTCTCCGCTAACACCACCTTTTGAGTATCTTCAAGCCAGGCTTGAGTGTCCTTTCCCTATATACTCTGAAGATAAAGGCAAAAAGTTTCAATTTTTTAACACCAAAACATATGTGGGCATGTTGCATTTAGACAGTGAGTTGATTAAGGATTTAGGTTTAACTGCTCAATTTGATAAGTATATCAAATACATGAAATGGGAGAAATTTTCTGTTATGAATTTGCCTATTATGAGGGATTGGGCTGTGGAATTTTTTGTTACATTGGCCTATGTAGACAATAAAAAAACTCAATTTAAATTTAGACATCAGGGTGCTGAGTTTATATTTGGTTTTGAAGAAATGCATGATTGGTTTGGTTTTCCTTTGAAAGGAAAACGTTTTAATTCCAATTTGTTTGATCACCGGCCAATTTAGACAACACTCACTGGTTTGCATGAATTCAATAATAAAAATGCCTCTAATAGACTTATTAACGATAATGGCTTGTTTTTATTTCATAAATATTTATGCCATGCTTTATTTGGACGCGTAGAAAGCACGAAGGTGCAAACCAAAGACTTGTTTGTGCTTGATTTGTTAATGTTACGTAAAACACCATGTTCAATAGATTTTATTTTTGATGGGTTATACCATGCATCCATTGCTAACACTAAAACAGTAGGCATGTGTCACATGGTAACCGACATCATTTTAGGGTGTTTTAGGGTGTTTAGGTGACTTAGGCAATTTTGTGTTGGATGAAAATGAGTGTATGACTTTAATGGATATCTGTTATCTGCGTAATTCCCATGTTTTAGATAGAAGAGCTTGGCCTCCAAAATTTTTATCACGTTTTACGCAGGACATAGGTACTAGTCGAGCCAAAGGAAAAGGGAAAGCACCTAAAATGTCTACTGCTGCTGCATCTGGTGATTCAGATGACGCTGATGATAACGATGAAGCTGCACCAGCTAGTGATTTTGGTATGGGTGGAGATGTTAGGGATGAGCCAAGTGTCAGTGCTAAACAAGAGGAAGTTGTTGGTTTGTAGCGAATCATGGCTTGTTTGGATGGGATTAAGGCTGCAAATCAAAGCATGACGGCCCGGATGAATTCCCTTGAGGCACATGTCCACCAAATGCACAAAAGTCATAAGAGCCTCAGCCGCAAGCTTCTTTCATTCTTTCGCCATCAGAATATTCCTTTCACTCCTTCTCCGCCGGGGTCCCTAAGTGGACCATCTCAGTAATGTTCCTCTCTCCTATTTTAAGTTTTTCTTTTGTTTGTGTTTGTTTTTATTAAGTGTTTGTTTGTGTTGTATGTTTTGTTCTTGTGGAGTCTTCCTTACACAATGAGGACATTGTGTCCTTTAAGTGTGGGGAAGCTAGTTGTTAGTTTGCATATAGGTTTAGTTTTAAATTCCTTATGTTTTATGTTAAGTTGTGTTATAGAGTTATTCCTTGTAAGGTTATTGCTTATTAACATATGTGATTAATCTTTGCATGTTAATTATGAGTCTGTTGGATACATCTCCTAGCTTAGAATTAAAGATATTTAGTTTTAACATGATTATGCTTCTATGGATAGGCATGTTTAGGTAAAGTACTTTGGTATATAGTTCTTTTAAGCCAAGTTTCTTCAAATATGTGCTTTAGAATAGTGAGTTTTGCATGATGTAGAGTTTTGTCATAGCCATGGTGAGCTTTTGAGCCTTAACATTGTCTTGTTGAGAGAATTCTTCTTGCATTCATTACTCTAGAACTTGTGTTAGATAATTTTTGAGATCACATTTAGTATGAGATGTGCATGAAAAAAGATAAGGGCACTTAGATTACACTATTTTGGCTTGCTTTTAAAAACTTACCCTTTTGACTTTAGGTAGCCATTTTGAGCCTATAACCATTTTATTTATGAGCTTATATTGAGCCTATATCCATTTTAAAGTGAATTAAAACTTTCTTTTTTAACCCTTATGTGGAAGATATAGTAATGCTTTGATGAGTAGGATATAGTATTGACATTTTATAAGCATGGTATGAATCCTTTTTGATCCCTAAGTTTAAAGCCACTAGTATTTCCATTTAAAAAAATGAAAAAATGAAAAAAATACTACACTAGTTTGCTTTTAGCCTTAAAAAGAAAACAAAAGTAAGAGAAGCAACTAGTTGAAGTTGAGCTTAGGTGAATACTAGTGGAAATTGAAGAATCATTGTAAGGGATTATAGGAATTTCATTAGTAAGGATAGATATCATGTTTTAGTGCAATATAAAGTCTTACTTGTTTGAGTATTTGCTATGTTTTTCTGCATACATGAGCTATTTATCCCAAAAATATTCCTACCCTTACCTAAGCCAAGCTATAACCCTTTAAAGACCCTCTTGATTTTGTGCATCATTTTATGCTAGTGATGGAGATTTTTATTTAATACAAGCTTATGGTATGTGGTGGTACAAGAGGAAATATGAGTTAAACACTATCCATTAAACACTTGAGTGGTGTAAGGCACACATTATGTGAGAACAACTCTACATTTTGTATTATTTGCTAGGGTAGAGTACATGTTATAAGAGATAGGGTTTTAAGAGCTTTATATAATTGTACTTTGCATTCTCTTGTTTATCTTATTGAGGGCATATGAATATTAAACCTTATAGATCCAAGATTTTGTTTTGGTATTTGTTGACATTGACTCAATAATTAATATGTTAAAGAAACCTTGCATGTGTTAATTTGTGAGAATCTTAAGAAGGACAACTCCATATTCCATGTTTTATGTTTTAATTAAATGTTTGAGCTTTGATGGTTTCTATCATTTTGAGTTTTTGCTTGAGGACGCAGCCTAGCCCATTTCTAGAGGCATCATTGTAGATCACAAAATCCTTACCCGGCTCGGGTTGAGTCAGGATATGAGCTTTAATCAACATGCTTTTAAGTTTCTCAAAGCATTATTGACATCTGTAAGTCCACACAAACTTGATATTCTTCTGTAACAGTCGAGTCAGTGGAACTGTAATAGTGGAGAAACCTTTTATAAACCTCCTGTAATACCCGACTAATCCTAAAAAACTTCTTACTTCAGTCATATTCTTAGGTGGCTTCCACTAAAGAATTGCTTCAATCTTTGATGGATCCACTTTAATACCTTCTGCAGAAATCAGGTGACCTAAGAAAGATACTTCATTCAACCAGAAGTCACATTTGCTGAATTTAGCATACAGCTGCTTCTCTCTCAGAGTCTGCAAAACAATTGGCAGATGCTTATCATGTTCCTCTGGTGTCTTAGAATATACCAGGATGTCATCGATGAAAACCACCACAAACTGATCCAGATAAGGATGAAAAACTATGTTCATTAGATCCATGAAGGCGGCTGGTGCGTTTGTAAGCCCAAATGGCATGACTAAAAACTCATAATGGCCATACCGAGTACGGATAGCAGTTTTAGGCACATCTGTACCTTTTACTCCCATCTGGTAATAACCTGATCTCAAGTCAATCTTTGAAAATACACCTGCTCCTTTTAGCTGATCAAACAAATCTTCAATGTGGGAAAGGGGGTATTTATTCTTTATGGTCACTTTATTTAGCTTCCTGTAATCAATGCATAGCCTGAGTGTCCCATCCTTCTTTTGAGCAAACAGGATTGGTGCTCCCTAGGAAGAAACACTAGGTCTAATGAATCCCTTATTAAGCAGTTCCTGTAGCTGAATCTTTGATTCTTTTAACTCTATAGGTGCCATTTTGTAAGGAGTAATGGATATGGGTGCAGTGCCTGGAGCAACATCAATAGAAAATTCTACTTCCCTGTTAGGTGGTAAACCTGGTAATTCATCAGGGAACACATCTGGAAACTCTCTGACAGTGGGCACTTCTGACACCTTTGGACTATCGTTCTTTGCGACCACTGCATAACACATATAGGCTATACACCCTTTCTTGATCAATCTCTTAGCTGCTGTAGCAGATATCACATCAGATAGAAAATCATGTCTCACACCAACCACTGTAATTTCTCGATCATCTTCAAGCTTTAAAATGACTCTTTTATTTACAATCAACAGTCGCTTGATGGGCGGATAACCAATCCATCCCTAGTATCACATTGAACTCGTGGAGGGGTAACTCAATAAGATTTATCAGGAATACATGTCCCTGGGCACTAATAGGACACTATCTGTATACCTTATTTACCACTATACTATGCCCCAAAGGATTACTCACCAAGATATCCTGGTCCAATCATGCCTCTTTCATCCCTTTATCCCAAGCTAATTTAGTATGAATATAGGAATGAGTCGAACCAGGATCAATCAATGCATGAACTGAATAAGATAATAGGAGAAATGTACCTACTATCACATTTGGAGCATCCTCATCCTCTCTGTCTCTAACAGCATATGTCTGACCTGCAGATTGCCTCTAACTCTGAGATGACTGGCCAACTGGTCTAGAAGCTGATGTGATAAGGGCAGCTCCCCTACCATGACCTCTCGATGCAGAAGACCCAGTACCTGATGCTGGAGACTCCACCGAAGCAGTTGGTAATGCTGGACATCTTTAATCTGATGCTTTCTGGACCCACATCTGAAACATGCTCCAGTCTGAAATCTGCACTCCCCATAATTAAATTTACTACAATAATTACAAGTTACAGTATCACACTATCTCTATCCCGAGGGGTACTAGCTGCTGGAGTAGCTGGAGCTCTACCACGTGTAGCACTACCCCGACCTCGTCCTGCTGGAACTGGAGGATGGCTCTGAGGTGTAAAAGATCCTTTTGACTTCTTACTCTGATAACCCTTTCCACTAAACTTTCCTTGCTTTCTCTTTTGCTGGAATCCAGACTATCCAGACTATCTCTCAGCCTGCTCAGTCTGGATAGTCTCTAATTTAATGGATGCCTCCACCATAGCTCTCAAAGTAGGGTGATATGAGCTTGAAAAGCTCATAAATATTATATGTTAATGTGTGGTTTTGTTTAGTATTGTGTTTATTATGTTGGTATTTTATCTATATTTTGTTACTTTTATGTGTTTTGTGTGTGTGGTTGTTTTATTTGTTTTATAGGAGAAGGGAATGATTTAAAGTTAAAGGGATCAAGTGGAAGAAGAAAGCCATGTAAGCTAAAAAGGGATTGTCGCGAGCGCGACAAGGAGTTGAGGTCGCGATAGCAAATGGGGAAGAGAGCAAGGAAAGCAGCCTGCCTTGTCGTGAGGGCGACAAAGGACGAGAGCTCGCGATAGCAAGCAAAGCCAGCCAAGCAAGGGCATGTCTTGTCGCGAGCATGACAGGAGTCGCGAACGCGACATAGTGCGGATGAGGAGTTAAAATTTATGAAGAGATGTAACTTTTCTCCACAAAATACAACTTTTGTGAAAAGTTATTTTGAAGGGTCATATCTTTTAGAGAGGCATATATATGCCAAGTGAACAGAATTTTGGGGATGAATATTTTTTTGGAATTTAATTTGTGATCTTGAGAACAATAGTAATTTTTTTTAGTACTTACCTTTTATTTTCATGATTTAAAGAAGGAGACAAAAAGCAAGGAAGAAGACATTTTATGTGAAGGGAAAAGGGTTGAGAGATCCCCTTCTTCTCGTTCTTAATTTATTTTTTTTTCTTCCTTGTAATCTTTAAAATGAATATTATGTTTAGCATTTAATTATATATGAACAAATTTCTATTTCCATTTATAATATTGATCTTTGATTGTCGTATTTGCTATTAAAAGTTTATTAGTATCATTATAAGTTAAGGAATACGACCTTAGATGTGCAATTCCTTCTCTCAAAATCATCATAATGGTCATAAATAAGGGATTTAGTGAGAGCAACGTCTTATTGAAAGTTAATAGGAAATTCATTATCAAAGCATAGTTTGAGAGATTACATGTGGAGATAGTTGTTATAGGTTGGTTTCTATTCCTTGAATGTGCGTTTATGTAATTCTTGTCTAAATGTGAGAGCTATAATTTAGAACCATAAATGCATGTTTAAGGCATAATCTAGTCTAGATGCGAGAGCTGCGACATAGAACATTATTCCAACTTGGCTTGCATGACAAAGATTGAATTATAAATAAGAGAAAAAGATCAAATTCCATAATTATGTATATGTTATATTCATCATATTCATAAGTCTTCTTGGATTATCATTAAAGTAGAAAAATATTTAATTTAGTGTAGTGTAGTTTTAATAATAATTTTAACTTGCAAATTAATGAGCATTGTAAACAAGATTAAAATCAAGTAGTAATAGTATACAATATTAATCGACATTCATCGTGGGATCGATATCTGAAGTACTATAATTGGTACATTGTATACTTGCGGTATTTAAGCTTTTAGAAAAAGCATATCATAGGGTACTGCTGGGTCCCTATAATTTGTCTGAGCTCAGTATGTAGTCCTCTCTCAAACCTCTATCGTAGCTTTGCATCTATAGACTGACTCTCATCAAGGTATGCACTGAGGCGCTCAAACTCGCGCTCATACTCTGCCACATATTTATTACCCTGTCTAATTCTCCAAAAGGCATCCTACATGGCCAATTTATACTCAGACCCAATATATTTAAGCTCAAACTAAGACACAAAGAAATCCCAAGTCAACTGATCCACTGAGGTGTGCCTCCTAACTGAATAGCACCAAACAAAAGCTGGCCCTTGCAGCAAAGCAACTATACCCTCTAACTTTTCTTTTGCTGAACTATTTGTGATCTCAAAAAGCCTCTTTATTTTAAATAACCAATTTCCAGCATATGATGGTGTCAAAGGATCCATTCCAGAAAAGTCTTTAGCTCCCAACCTTTTTAACTGTTCCAAACTAGGTCTTCTTATAGGTGGAGCTGGCTAGACCTGAACAAATGTATGGGAGGACTGAGCCTGACTTGCTTGTAGTCATTATTGAATATCCTCGGCCATAAGGTTAAGGAAGTTTGGCTGTGGAGGTAAGGGTGGCACTACTGGAGAGGAAGCCTGCTGCTGTGGGGCATCCTATTGTCCAGTACCTATAGAAGCTTCACTTTCACCATCCCCCACCTATCTATCTCGATCAGATGACATCTTTACACTATAAAATAGAAAGGAGCAAGTACACATTAGATTTCCATCACACTTTATTACTTACAATTGGCATGAATATATAGGCAAATAAATCATACTTATTCCCACTCCGTTCTTATAACCGACTAAACCAATGCTCTTATACCATAAAATGTAACACCCTTACTGTAACAGTCTTACCGGATTATGCGAATGGTCAAATTTTTTTTTCAACCAACTAATAGCTTTTCCATTAAAACTTAATATCCTTCTTCTAGCTAACTTCTATTAACCGCTGACCTATAACTGTCCAGTTTATACTATGCATTTTATAAAAATTTGGCAATATAACGGCTATATTCTTAGCTAGCCCCCTGAAAAGCAGACAATAACATAGCCTCTCTGGGGCACAACAATTTGGCAATATAACGACTATATTCTTAGCTAGCCCCCTGAAAAGCAGACAATAACATAGCCTCTCTAAGGCACAACAATTTATATATCCAATCACATAATATAACCACCTAATCCATCACATCATTTAAGCATACAATCCATTCCTTTGCAATTCCTCATCCACACTTTTATATACAATATAGTACAATACTATCACCATACAATGTAATCTTCTTAACTGTAAAACAAATATATACATGCCATCAAAAATAAACATTATACTTCTTCAACGTCCTCTTTGTCCTTTGTGTACCTATGCTCCTACAACATCAGTACCTGCACGCAGTAAATCTTACGTGCTAAGCATTAAAATGCCTAGTGGTGACTAAAAATCATAGCATTTTCCTAAGAAAACATTTTTTTAATTAATTTCAATTAAGTTATTTATTATCGATTTTTCTTATTTAAAAGCATAATATATATTATTAACAACTAATTTTTTTATTTAATTTAAAAACTTTACTTAATACTCGATTTAGTCCTTAGACATTTCATTTATTTCAAAAATGTCCTTTTTATGTCGTTAATTACTAATTTTCCCTTTTTATTCATTATTTTCTTAATTTAATCTATAAATTGGCTTATAACTCACTGATTAATCCTTGTTTTAATTTTTCCCTGTAAAATTATATTTTAGTCATTTAACTTTATAAGGTTCACTTTTTACACAGCTGGTTGACCAAATTACCAGTTTACCTTTATTAATTATTTCCTTCTCACTTTTACTTATTAACTTCATCTTTTAGGAAAATTACTGTTTTATCCCTAAACTTTTTACTCTTTTCATTTTAGTTCTTTTTTATGGGTATTTATTTGGACCCTTAGTCTCACTAGACTTTGTATAGTATGAGTAGGGTATCGTTCCAAAGGGAACGGGGTAAATTTTATATTGATGTAACAACAAGTAAATGGATAGGTAACAATTTCAATTAAAATCATGCAATTAATGTAAATACTAAACTACTTAAAATATATTAAGTTAATTTTGGATAATAGATTACTTAAAAGATGGGATGGACATACATTATAACCAAATAAAAACAAGTTCATCTTTGAATTAATTAACAATTGTATGAATGATATGAATGGAGAATTTAGCCAAGATTCTTTAAAGCAATTCTCATTGTCAATAAAGAATGTTCTTACTTAGAGTCTATAAGCATTCTCATGTCATTATAAAGATAAATAAAAACTATGAAGTTCTATGCCAATTCTTTAACCCCTTAAAGTGAATTCCTTATCTCTAAGTGAATTCAATGCTTTAAGTAAATTCATTTAACTTTACATCAAAGAATTCCAACTCTCATTGTGAATTAAATGACTAACATACTTAATATGGTGATCAAGCATACTAAGCAAATCAAAGCACTTAAACAAACTTAAATCATACTTCATACATAAATAAAATAAATATTCAATAGACAAAGATAAGTAGATGAATAACAACTTATATTAATTAGTTATAATGTACCAAAAGAACTTAGCCATAAACAAAATTACAATAAAGATGAAATAAGAGACAAGAAAACATGACTCCCCAGGGTTTACTTTCTATTTTGACCTTCTGATAAATCTCTTATTCCTTTGTCTTTGCTCTTTTGTCATCCTCTAAAACTAAGTAAAAATGAAATTGTCCAAAACAACTAAAATGTTCTTAAGAAAATAGTAAAAGAATTTGTTCATTTTTTTTCTTCCGATCCTTCCAATCCTCAAGCCAAAGTTTTTCTCCCAATTATATAGAGTCTAAATCTACAGATATGTCCCCTCAGAAACCACGAAAGGCTACTCTGAAAAGATATAATGTTTGGCTGAAAAATCGGGTCCAAAAGTCAAGACATTTGAGAAGCAGTTTCTTGTCCACCTCGTGAACACCCTCACGGGTCACGATCTACTTCACCTAATCTTCTGGACTCGTGAGCCTCCTTTCGAGTCATGATCTACTTCATGACTCGTGAACAAGATGCCCAGTCGTGAGCCTTTCTTCTCTGCCTCACTCGTGAATCTCCAGTCCGTCTCGTGAATTCTTGTTCGAGTCGTGATCCACTTCACGACTCGTGATCTTCATCTTCGAATCTTCACCAGCTCTTCATTCTTCTTCACACTTCACCATTTTTAACCTAAAAACGCACATAAACACATAAATTGAACATAAACACATAAAATACACATAATATTACATACTTAGTTACATAAATAAGAGAAAACACACACTAAAAAGTAGACATATTACATGACATCACTTTTTCTTCTTAAACTTCAATTTTAACCTTCTTTTTACACTTTTAACATTTTCTCATCATTATGCCCCCAGTAAAGACCTGACAAAAAACTCTCAGACTGGATATGTGGGACATAGAGCCCACAGAGCACAACAAAATGAGAAATGACCTTTAAGAATCATCCCTCAATAACATATGAACATATGACAGTACGTATGATATATACTATGGAGATCAACGATCCAACCACAGTAAAGCAAGTCGCCATGACTTGCACAGCGGTACAGGTATCCTTATGGCCAACCAATTATATCCTGAACTAGGTTTTACTGCCTGACTCTTTCAAAGGGCATATATTTCCTTAATTTTTATTTTATTATTCAATTTCCCATTCTTTTCATTACTTTTCATTACTTGTCAATATTCTACCAATGCATTACAAATACAGTCAGTCTTCTTTTATACAGTCTGTGAATTATTTCGCAATAATTTACCATTTAATCTATAAATTATGCAATAATTCCCCATAATTTCACATTTTTCCTTTAATACCTAACTAAAATAACTTAGAATAACATAGATTTCCCTTACTTTTCCATTCGGCCTTAACTAGAATTACTCCATACAAATTATTTTAGATTCATTTAAGGTTTCTAATAAGCATACATATGTCCCAAATACATGAATATAACATTACTTTCAATTATACTTCAATATATTAAATTTTCCTTAATAAACCTAAAGGAAATTCACTTAATTAATAGGGAAATAAAAGGATTAATTAGTCACAAACCTTTTTCTAGTGATTATCCTTGCCTAGGCTTCCTTTCCTTTGCCTTTGGCTTGTGAGATTTGCTCCTCCTCTTGATTTACTTCAATAGCCGAATTCTTTATCAAAACAAACTCTAATATTTTGACTTTAAATGCTAAAATTAACAGAAAAAATGAACTTTAGGCACCCAAAACTAGTAGTAGGCACCTAAAAAACAAATTAAAATCAAGTATTTCACTTACCTAACTTTGATACCTAAACTTTAACCCTTGGTTTCCTTTGATTTCCTTCCTTAAATCAAAGATTAGATGTAGCTAGGGTACTTTAGAGAGGCTGAAATCACTTTCTTAGGCTTTGATTTGGTGAGATTTGGTGAAGGATTGAAAGAAAAAGAGAAGAAAATGGAGATGGTGTATTTTTGCCACCAAGGAAGCTGAAGAAGAAGAGAGTTGCTGCTAGAGTTTTCTAGAGAAGGAGGGCTTTTATGTGGCCTTATAATGGGCCTTCAGTTAGACTTTAATTGGGCTTGGACAATTTATTTGTTTAAGCCCGATAATTACCCGATAAATGGTCCTAATTAATTTCTCTCACTTTCCAACTTCAAATCACTTCAAATTTAATTTCATTATTCATATAATATTAAAAATAGGCTATACTTAAAATTTTATCCCAATTGAAGTTCGTTGAAGGTTTGATTCAATTTTATTGGTCCGATTCAAAATTATCGGTGTTACCGAAAAATTCACTTTTTATTACCAAAATAATCTACATATTATTTTAGGCACATATGTAATTTTTAATAATTTTTGAGCTTCATTTGCTATTTTTAATAGCCAAAATGATCAAAAATCAATTAAAAACCTAAACCCTAATTATCTCGGTTTTTGTTCTTTTGGCTTTCGGAGGCCTATTTGACCTCAAATTCACTTCAAATTTCAACCCCGGAATACCCATGGCTAGTAATTTCCAATATTCCAATAAAATATTTTTCACTTTCGCGGGTAATTTTCAGCCCAAAAATACTATTCACTATCGAAAAGTACTATTTATGATTAGACCAACATTGAGGCCATTATAGCTCTCCTACGGTATATGGAGATGTTACAATTATGTGTAGTTATTTAATTTAAAAATGTAATTATTTACCTTAAACTCTTCAAATTATACATCTTTGTTCTCTTAACTAATAATTGAACAACGTGATCCTCCTTCTAGCCTTCCTTCAAGAATCATGTGCATCTTGTAAGAACACTTACCGTTTAGCTCTAAAAATTGGAATAGGATAAAAATGATAAATACATCAATGGTAATAGCAATGAATAATTAATATAAACAAGAAATGGTTGGCTATAAAGTATAGACTAATTCTCACTTTCTGTTAATCATTAACAATGAAATAATAACATTTTTCATTCTCACATTCCATCAAAGACAATATCTTCTAGATTATGGGTTCCATAATCATTAGCAATGTGCTATTAATCTCTAATATCATAGGTTGAATCTACTGTCAGGGGCATTTAAGGCATTATTTCGGGTGGATAAGATGCACCAATTAGAGTTAAAGGTGGAGGAGATGCATCTCTATTTGTTACCAGTGGTTGCACTATTGGAGGTTGTCAAAGTGCAATTGATAAAGGTGTTTGCACCGATCATCATCCCTCTCCTACTTTCTTTGCAAGTGCTATGATGAAAGGATTATGCCATACATTAACTCTATGAACCACTACTACTCGCACGTGCTTCCTTTTCACCATGTAATAAAATAAAACATATAAGATATATTTTGATGTTATTGATAATTATATGCAAACATTGCCCACTGTACAAACACATATAAAATTATTCATTATAGTTAGTGGAATGATAATCATTCCATTCGTTGGTATTAGAGTCATCGCTTGAAAGTGGTAAATTTTGGTTCCTCATCTTCTTCTTCAACTTTTTCATCAAGTTCTAATAAAACCTTATTTGGATCATTGAATAATTGTAGTTTCTTTTCCAAATCTATAATATCAATTTTATGTAGTTTATATACATGGTTTTGGAAAGCAACATGTTTCTTTTAAATCACCCTCTAGCAAATCAAGCATCGACCTAGGCCTTACCTTCCCAACTACAAGCCAGTCGACCTTATCCCTTTGTCTTTTAGGGTATG
This sequence comes from Excoecaria agallocha, assembly GCA_037975025.1. NCBI lineage: Eukaryota > Viridiplantae > Streptophyta > Magnoliopsida > Malpighiales > Euphorbiaceae > Excoecaria > Excoecaria agallocha. The sequence goes on from CM075819.1 coordinate 26,991,220, forward strand.
ACATGTAATATACTTGAGTTTCTTGCATTGCTAGCACGAATGGTTCACACTTGTTGTATTAACGATGGCTATGTACACCAACAAGTTTTTATTCTTCATAAACCTTGATTTAACATTAAGGGTGTTATCAAACCATTCACAGTTGAATAAAACCAGTATTTTAATTGGTAATCCTAGGTATTCTAACTCTAAAATTTCCTTTAGTCTTTCATAGTAGTCCCCCAATAAAAATTTACTATAATTAAGATCTTAAATTCAAACTCCGCTATTCATTGTAGCTTTTGTAGAAACATGTTTCATTATGTGAAAATTGTAACCATTCACATAATACACTTTGTATCTATTAACAAATCTCAAAGGCTTTTTAGCCAACTGCAGTATGTAATTATTACCCATGTCATTATGTCTTGCCTATTAAGACCAAGATAAAAAGATGGGTTAATTTCAATTTGAGTAACTAATATTGATTATATATTTTAATAATTAATCAACTTGCTAATTGTTAAACTAGAACTTACATATTCTTCAATTTATTTTGCAAATTCATTGTCAAGAATTTCATCAATCTGCCAATTGGTGATGTGAGGTTGTTTTTTCAGCCCATCAACATAAACACTGTAATGAGTGCTCATTGAGATTACAATAACTCAACACACCCAACTATTGAATTAACTTACTAACATGTATAGCCTTACCTCACATACAGTGGAGCTCCTTGCAATTCAACAAAATATATGCATGCTGTAAGGACCCTAAATAGCCCCTAGTAGAATTCAAGGGCAATTATACATTATTAAAGTCTAATTAAGCATTATTGGATGATTTATTAGTAGTTATGATCTAATGAATTCATGGTCTTATGTGATAAAGTATATCATAGTCAATTGATATTATAGTGTATAGTGTGTATAATTAGAGCAAAAATATAGCTAAGATATTATTTAGGTCATAAATGTTATTAAGTTATCATTAATTATGTGATAAATGTAGCACACCCTATACAAATAACCTATTTATCTGATAATTTAAATACTATTAATCATGCTTATACAACATATTCGCTTAACCATCATTTTACCATTAATCATGTCATACGGTTTCATATACTTATGTACGTGCTACAAGTCTATTCCTGTTTTGCATTTCATACTTAGTATCTTGCATACTATACTATATGAATATTACTTTATGTATATAACATGCACACATGCTCTTTCATAGCTTTACTACTAGTGAGTTATAGCACTCCACATAGGTTATATACATTTTATAAGATAACTGGCCATAATACAAAACATATGATAATAGTAATACAAAAACATCCTACATCAAGATTAACAGTTGATGGTTAGCCCTTTTTGATGTAGAGATCATCCATCAACAAAAGTCTTGTTAACTGTACCTACACAGATAATTAACCCGTGCTAAGCTATAAAGCTTAGTAGGGAATATCTATAGATGGATGACCACTCACAACAGTCATCAAAATATACATACAATATATATATATATATATGTATAAGATAACTTGCCAGTAATAACAAATACTTTAAAACTTAAAGCATATCCTCATGTACGTAAATATTATACCCAAGAGAGTAACAAATATTCTCATATTCATAATTCATATAGATAGCAATTTTTCATGTGAACATATTCAAATGAAACATAATTTCTATAGACAAACCAACAATATAATCCATAATATCAATCTTTAGTAAGATAAACTTTAATATTTAATTATGATCATTACTATAAATAAAGTTTAGCCTGCCTTAGCTTTATCAGTGGATAACGGGAACTATAGATACACATCGGTATCAAAATGGAGGATATCCGAAGATGTCAGATCTATAGACCCAAATGGGGCCAAATTATACTATAGACCGTTCAAGCAGACCCAAACGGGGTCGCCTATCAACCCAAACGGGGCTGTTCATGATCCAAACGGGATCAACATACTTTAGACCCAATTAGGCTAGACTATGGCAGCAGCAATTTTCCCTATAGGCACCTATCTATCCACATCTGAAACTCTATTGCAGGCAGAACTATATTCATGTTCAATTCACATATTAAGACTGTATTCATAGTATACTATTTGTACATATACAGAGTCTTGTAAAACTATGAGTTCTTTGGTGCATAAACAGATATATGCACATTTCATATGTCAAGTTATAAAACTAGCTCATCCAATCCGTGTGACTATAAATTTGCATCATGACATATAATCATCATATCATATACTTGATCATGTTCTCATTAAGCATCTCACATGTTCATAGTCATGCTAAAACATCTTCTATATCATAGGGCAATTACATGTTCATACACTCATATACATAATCATAAATGTACATACCTGTAGGTACATTCGCATATAATAGGCTTATTCTTATAAGCATGTTTATCAATATATATATACCTTTATCATTATTCAAATCATGTGATATACAAAATATATTGACATGTTTCCATATGGGCATATACACATGACATGGTCATACTATTATATTCCCTATTTCATATCATAGGTGCATGTCAAAATATGCACTTTCTTGTCTTAGGATTACATATGTATACATCAATTTGGCATATGACAATCATGCACAAGTCTAATTACATGTATAGGTTAGATATTTTCATCACTAATCTTTATTTATTGTACACATACAAATGTGTATGAATGCATATAAATCCTTCATTGATAGTCACATTACATGCCCTATCCAATTTATTTTACTATCACATAAACAACTATTTGTCTCAATTAATTAAAAATCATAATATCAAGTGGAGCAAAAATCTGTACAGGGCAGCATTCTGGACTCGACTTGTGAGACATATTTGAAATGGAAGATGTCATTTTTAGGAAAAATGATCTTCTACAATCTTATCCCCCTATGTGTCTAGTTTGCAGATCATCAAAATTCATCTTAATATCTTACCTATAGCTCGATTTATTTGAAAAATACTATAGGCTGTTTTTAAAACCAAAACAGTGTGGACTGTCACTTAGAAAAATTCATAACGTAAAATTTAGAAGGATTTAGGCCAACATTTCTTCATCAAAGTTAGACTTTCATGTCTCTAGTTTTACCAAAATTTTATTTTGTAACATTTCAACATCTATACAAAACGTTATGCCCATTTTTGCAAATTTTGTTTCTATAAGCAGTCCAGGGGACTAGTCTGGATTCAACCCTAAATTCCATATACGTAGAGGCAGATTTAAGTTTAGGTTTCCCCATATGAAATATAGGTATAGAAGGCTATTTTTCAATTCAAAAAGAATCACTCAATTTACTATTCTATAGCTCAACCTATGAGCAAAACAATCCAGATAGGTCAATCAATCATGAAGAAGCATTCGACTAGTGAAGAGATTCACGAGTGAAGCAAAAAGACCAAAATTCACATCTCGTGAAGGGGTTCACGAGTGGAGAAGAAAGTTACATATCATGACTCATGAATAGGCTCACGAGTCAGACTAAAATTCATGACTCGTGAAGGTATTCACGAGTGAGACCAACATTTACGAGTGACCCAAAAGAAAGAGATGCACGATTCATGACTTGTGAAGGGCTTCACGACTCGAAAATGATGCATTCTTTTCTTCAAACACATTTCGGTAAAACCCCCCCATAAAAACCCAAAAAACATAGCCCTAAATTTCTGTCAACCATAACATGTTCCAACAAAATTTCACATGCAAAATGAACAGCCCTAAGTTCCCATACCTTGGCTGAAAATCCCTATGTCTTCCACCTCTAGCAATACCCTTTCCTTTTCTCTTTCTTCCTTACTCTTCTCCTTCACAAATATCATCATCATCATTTAAAATTTCCTACACTTAATCAGCATTTTCCTCAGCCAAAATGAAAAGAAGATGATGATGATGATGATGATGATGATGAAGGGTTCATTTAATAGTTTAATTACCTTAATTTGATGCATCAAACTCTTGATTAACCAACATGCACAATTTCCTCTTCAAAATTACTTAAAGAAATCAACTTTGGATCATAAATGAGAGAGAAAGAAGAACATTTCTACATTTTCTTGAAGGAAATGCCGTCCCACTCTCTCTTCTCTCTCTTCAAAGTTGGCTTTTTATAATAGCAAGGGATAATTCCCTTTTTAGTCCTTAAACCTTTTGCATGCCACAAAATAACCTAGCTAATCTTTGCATGTTAAACTTTAACCCCTCCTTTTAATTCCTTTCATACATTAACCTATCAATTTATTCCTTCTCTCAAATAGACCTCTAAATATATATTTCTATCCACAGTTGACCCTTTAGTTTCTGAAATTATAAATTTATCCCAAATTAATACTTTTTTACTTCAATTACACTCTCAATTAATATTAAACCATACTCTTAAATTTTATTTTCATGCAATTAACATAATAACATGATAATTTACCCCCTTGACCCTTATACAAAATTCTCATTTAATTTAATCTTAATCAAATAAAAATCCCATTCAAAAATATGCAAATTAAATTAGGGTCATGTTAGGGGCCTTACAATAAATGAGTGAATTATATGGTATGAATTTTATAAGGGCATAATTTAATTATTATTCTTGGTTTAATAATATTCAAGGGTGTAATTGAAGTATAAAGTATTAGTTTAGGGGTCAATTTGTAAATTCGACATCTTAAGGGTCAAATGTGAATAAAAGAGAGATTTGAGAGGTTGATTTAAGAGAAAGAATAATTGGATAGGCCAATTTATAACATCCAAGAAGAGGAGAGGCAAAGGTATAACATGCAAGAAATTGAGAGAAGTTAGTGGAACATGCAAAATTTTGAGGGACCAAGAAAGAAATTTATCTTGCCACTATATATATATTATAATTCACATGAAAGAGAGAGAAGTGGAGGGGGACGACATTCTAAAGAGTGAGTTATAGAAATTTATTCTTCTTCTCATCTCTTATATTATATAGTTAATCTTTCTCTAAGAAAAATCTTTGAAGAGAAATTCATGCATGTTTAATTAATCAAGAGAAGTTAGTATGTATCATTAAGGTAAGCTTATTAATTAGTAATTCTTCTTCATCATCTTCTTGTTTTGGTTGATAGTAGATTGAGTTAAATGCTGGAAGTTTGTGTTAATGGATGAAATTGTTGTGAAAGGAAAAGAAGGAGAAAATTAGGAACTTGAAAGAAGAAGATAGTGAGAGAAAAAGGAGAATTTTGAAGAAGATTTGAGTTGCATGTCTAGGTTTGGGAACTATTATTTCTTGCATGCATTAATACTTGTGTTGATTATGGATTTTATAAGTATATTGACTTGAATTAAGATATTAGGCATTAATGTGAAAGTGCTGTCCAGAAATTTGGATTAACTTCCAATGACTATTTTGATCATAAGTTGAGTTTTTGAACTCCAAATTTAATGATTCTAGTTGGGATAGAACTTGGACTTCTGTGCCTACAAATGTTATAGAAATAACAATAACAAATTTTTTTGCCTCTAAGGTCCTCAAAAATGCCCAAAACAATAGCCCTTTTGCATTTGGTGGGTCATTGGAGTAGTAGGTGTTTCTTATGTTATAACTCCTGGGATATATATCAAAATGACTTGAAATTTTTATAGTATATAGTTAAGATCTTAAGTATCAATTGTTAAGAAGAAAAGTTTCCTGAAAAATTTCGTTTTCCATGTGAAAAATATTATGTAAAAATCGGACAGTGAGCAATAGAGAGTGAGTATGTTTAGCATGAAGGAACAATTGCAAATACATTGTTAATCACTTAAGGACTCAATTAACAAGTTCTTAATCAACAAGCTTACTAGGATGAGCATGTTAATGGATAATTATAATATCTATAAAGTAGGAACTAAGGGTTTTTAGATTAATTTAACTTCATAATTTAATCCATAGTATGGCACAGATATGTACATAACTGAAAGTATATAATTGAGCTTAATGATTATTAACAGCTTGTCATTATATGAGAGTAATTATATGCTGATGTCTTTATGTATCAAATTAGAGTCTAATTTCATAGCATTAAGTATATATGGATAAGTGCCATTAAATGATTTAGAGTTTAAATTGCATGACAACGTATAGAAAATATAGATAGCATAAATAATATACAGTGTTTAGGAGTGCAATATAGTAAAATTGATTTCATAATAAAGAGAGATGATGAGGTATATATAAGATAAGTTGATATTAATAATAGATTATGTTTTTCATTGGCTTAGATATATGTGAAAAAGTAGAAACAATATAATTGCCTTCATAAAAAGAAAAGATAATAGCCATAGTCTAAGTGTATCAACTTTGATAATATTGAAAGCAATTTATTTTGTAATTGTATTTTATCGATATTGAAGCCACTATAGCTACCTCACCTGAATAATGTTGCCATACTATGACTGGGGTTGGAATAAATGTAATTGTGTGCTTAACTCTTATTATACCATGAGTTTATCTACAACTTAAATTTAATGTAATTGCAAGTGTCTATTAAAGAAACATCCATACAAGCTAATTATGGAACAATTTGTGGTAAAAATGAGATATCTTTGTGTACAATGATCAGAATGCTATGAGATTAATTCATATGCATAATAGACTCCTAAATGCACATTTTGTATGTAGTAAGTATGAATTAAAATCATATGCAAGCATGTCAAATGTTGACTTGAAATTCGTAGGGACTGGATGTACTATTAGGGAACAGACCATAGTAAATTAGGCATAACTTTTGGTAGAGTTGTTAAAATGCTACAAAGTAAAAGTTTTATAAAACTAGAGACATGGAAGTATAATTTTGATGAAGAAATTTTGGTCTAATTCCTTCTTAATTTTATTCTATGAATTTTTATAAGTGGTAACAAACACTATTTTAGTTCTATGAACAGCCTATAGTTTTTCTGATATATCACAAGCTATAGATAGGTTATTAAGGTGAATTTTGATGCTTTGGAAACTAGACACAAAGGGGAATAAGATTGTAGGAGATCATTTAGCCTAAAAAAGACGTTTTTAAAATTATAAATGGCTCACAAGTTGGTTTTAAAATGCTGCCCTTATGCAGATTTGTGTGGGCAAAATTTTAATTTGTTTTCTATATTTGCTTTAAATATAGTTATGTTAAATATGTGTTTATATGATAACACATTGGATTGGATATAGCATGTGATATGATTATTGATAAAAGTCCCTAAATATATATACATATATACATGTTCACATATGTATTTAAGTAAAGATTGCTGACAATTATATCAAATATGCATATGTAATTGAAATTAAATACTTGCTTGTTATATGAAAAATTATTTATATGTATGTACTCCTATAAAGAGTAAATGTGTATTTCAACATGCACTTATACTATGAAATAAAGAAATACATTAGTATGATCATGTTTACATATAGTGCCTTATTGATAACATGTTAAAGTACATAATGTGATGACATATGCTTAATAGTAAGTACTTGTCTTGTTATATGCCTATATGAATACATGGGTATGTATGTATGTATGTATGTATATATATATATATATATATACACACACACACACACTTGTGATTATGAATCTTTTAACATTATCACATCCATATGATGTGCTATAGTGCAAAGTTCTTATAACAAGGTATGTTTTATGATGAGCACTTGAACAGGTATGACACATTACATGATTGTCATAGTATGATCATGTTAATATGTGAAATCAGATGATAGCATGATTAATAAAGTATGCGAAGCATTATAGGAACCTTGCATACATAATTATGCCATGGCAATAATATGTCTATTTTATGGTTATACATGAGCAAATTGACTAGTTGAGTGCAAGCATGATATATGAAAAGAAAATTAAATAGAGTATTGCCTGCAATTAGAGTTCAATTGTGGATAGATAGGCGCCTATAGGGATGTTGCAGCTGCCACCATTGACCTTTTTAGGTCTAAAGTACAGTTGATCCTATTGGATCATGTACAACCCTATTTGGGTTGTTAGTTGACCCCATTTGGGTCCATTTTATTGGTCCACCGTACAGTCGACCTCGTTTGGGTCTATAGTTTTGATATATTCAGATATTCACCGTTTTGATACCCTCGAGTATCCATCGATCTCGTTATCCACCTTTCAAACTTAGGCAGGCTAAACTATAAGTACAATACAGACATTAAAGTATAAAGTACAAAGCAAGCATCATTTAAGAGTTAAGGATGTTGCTTGCTTACATGTCTAACATGATTTGCTTGTATTGTTTCATAAGTTTAAATACGTAGAGGTTATCAAGTAACACATGATATGTATGCTATTTATAGTTGGTTCCAAATGTTTGAAATTTCTTAAATGCATGAAGAATTCTCAGTCAATCTACAATACAAGCATGCTAAGTTAACTATTAAGCTTTTCAAATGCTTTTATTGTTTACTATGTGAAGTTGTTAGATTTGTCAAGCTTTTCTAATCCATTTATTACATGTTAAATAAATAAATAAATATATATATATAAAGTGTGCTGAGTGTGATTACTGATGAAGCAATGGTAAAATCGAAATGCTTTAAAAGTTGAAAAATATACAAGGTAGAGATATAATAGTTTAATAAAAATAGTAAGTATCAAACGAATGAGAATGCATCTTATACATGGAATATTTTATACATATGTATAAGGAATATAATTTATCTGAATGCAGTACCATGTTTCTAAGATAGTTAAGTATATCAAAGTGATCACTAAAATCAAAATGTGGGAACTCATAAAGTATAGATGAAGTATATATAAATATTTGTAAATAAGTGATAGGAATATGGCATAGTTATTAAAATGTTTGGCAATTGATATTAATACATGAATAATATAGTCATCAATGTTTGACAACTAATAATTCAAAGTAATTGGTCAAGAGTAATATATAGAAATCCAGAAAGTAAGCTTGATGTATAAGATTCAAAGTAATGAATGAATAATGATAAAGGTAATAAATTGATAAGCAAAGGAAATATCAATAGGTATTGATATTGGTTATAAGTATAGCAAAAGAGAACATAATTAGGGGAGATTATTGTGAATATTGTTTATAATGATTGGTTTATTTGCTTTAAGATGTGTATATATGGGTTTTCATCCTGACGGCATTTAAAAGGGGTCATCCACATGTTTTTGTTCCCCACTAAGCTTTATAGCTTAGCACGGGTGTTTCATCCGTGTAGGTTGCAAGTAAGGATTTTTCCCTAGGATGATATCTACAATGAGATGGCCAACACAAAAGAGTGATTGAAAGTATAGTCTATTATTGAATGCATTTTGATTACAAGATTCTTATTTACTTTGACAAGGATGTGATGTACAGATGATTAATAGATGTAAATATTGTATTGTTTAAAAATACTCTCAAGTATGCAATAAAGCGTTAATAGTATAGTTTATATGTTGGATTTATATTTGAAGTAAAAAAAATATTTCGAGCATTAAACCTGGCAAGCATGCTTAATGATACAGGATATAGTGTTTACAACTATGTAGGGGATAAGGGTGTTACACATGCGCTACCTTATAATCATGATATTCTAACATCTTACTTTTAGTTAGAGCATAAAATTGACTTGGATGTTTAACAAATGAAATATATCCATCTGCTTCATCAACATCACCACCATTATTATTACTAGGGACATTTCTACTCTGACACATAACTTATGGTTCAAATTAATGTGAGTAAGAGTGTGATGCCTTTTCCATAATGTAAGCATTGCATATTGATCCCTTAACCTTTGCTTTATTTTTGACATTGTCAAAGGTCCCTACTTTGAGTTCTCATAATAAGTAATAAATAATTATAGAATCCAAAAATAAACTAGAAAAGTGAATAAAGCATTTGAAATTATCATTGCTAAGTACTTTTTCAAATGGGTACATCCATCAATAATGAACAAGACCTACAATCTTAGCCTTATATGGAAGATGTTCCATTGAGTCAAAAAGGCCTAGTGGAAAAATGTTTTCTAGCTTGCATAAGGTAAGTGGTAATCTATCTCTAACCTCACCATATCCTCCACGTTAATCACTATGGATGTTAGATCATTGAAAAATAGGCTCAATTCTATTAGAACTTGCCAAACTTTTGATGGAAGCAATTCACGAAATGCAACTGGTAGTAAACATTGCATATTTTCATGGCAATCATAGCTTTTCATACCAAATAACTTACATTTTTTCGTGTCAACCCAACAAAACAAATTAAAAACATCTCCATTAGGAAACTTTAAGGTTTTTAGCCATTCTAACAACACCCTCTTCTCTTTTTTATCAATATCAAGTGAGTAACAACCTTTGGGGTAATTACCACTATGCACATCCTTCCCTAATTCAGGTCACTTACAAATCTTGCTCATCTCTTGTCAAGTTTTAGCATTATATTTTGTCTTACCTTCAATATTAAGTATTGTGTTGAAGCCATTTTCAAATATATTTTTCTCAATGTACATCACATCTAGGTTATGACAAATTAGATTTATTTTCCAATAAGGCAAGTTCTAAAAGATGCTTATTTTTCTCTAACCATAATTCTTTGATAATCGATCATTAACCTCATATGCACCAAGTTCAGTGACTTTTATGAAACCAAATGTATTTATATGATGAAGGACTTCTTTACCTATTGGTGTTGGTGTTGGTAATAGTAGGAATTTCTCAACTACTTTATCACGAAAGTTTTTCTTATCCCTCCTAAATGGATTAGTAAGTGCAAAAAACTTCAATGGTTATCAAACCAACTCATCTTGTTCGTATTTGTTAATCTAAATGCTTGTGAATAGTGCAACAATAAAGGCAATCTAATTTCTCGTGTGTACTCCAACCTAATAACATAGAGTATGCAACAAAGTCATTACTTATCTACATTAGTGTTGCAACATACCGTAACTTAAATAATAATAATAATAATAATAATAAATAAATAAATAAATAAAATCCTAATTTATTTTTATATATTAATAGATAACTATATTAAATATCTATTTTAATTACTATCCCATTTTTTTAAACAATCTGATCTCTACTCAAATTTTAATATATTAAACTCTTAAATTTTGAAACTCTTCTATCTTTTAAAGTTCCCACCCTTATCAAGAATTCTTTCCATTTTTTGTATATTTTCTCCTCCTTGAATGTATATTTTCTTCAGCCATTCTCTCTATAAAAAAAATTGCATCTTATTTGATAGTCTAAAATTTTTTATCTTAATTTTTCACGTTCTTGCTATCTCTCCCGTTCAATTGTAAATATTTTGTATATTGTATTGATTGCTTATCTTCCTCCCTAATTTATGTTCTATTGTTAAATGGTTTGTTTCTTTTATTTATTTAGAACTATCCTTCACCATCTCTTTGCTATTAATGTCAATTGCAAATATAATATACACAAATTCGGAGACTATTTTCTTCCAAAATCCTTCTTTTATGATATTATGTTAATACTAAATTATTACCATAAACTTTTGAAACTATTAATTTATGAATATAACAATAATTATTATTCTTGAAAAAAGAAAGAAAGAAAGAATTTGAAAACACTATTAAAGAACCCAAATTAATGAATTGATTAAAGATTTTAAAAATGGTTGGCAATGTTTATCTACTCTAAATGCATTGGGACATTTGTATGATACAAGAAGTTTAGACAACATTTATTTAATTCTTTGTAATGAAGTATTTGTATGCAAATATTAAATACATATTTTTTCCAACAATTAATTATTATGCTACTAAGGGTGGTTGTATTTATATGTATATATTGGATATAGTTACATAGAATCTTTATTTTTATGGTACAATTTTTACAAATATATACACTCTACATCTATGCTTTTGTATTTTCCTTTATTTTTTATGTTTATGTCCAAATGAAATATTTAGCACTTTTGGCTTTTAAGTGAGACTTTTGCTACTCTACCTTATCAAAATCAAATTAATTGTATTATATACATGTTTTAGATGCCGTGACATAAGTTTTATTTCTTCTATTTAAATTTATTTCGTTTCCTAAAAAATATAAAAATAAAAGCTTTGAATATATATATATATATATATATATATATATATATATATATTAATAATTAGTTTTTCTCCATTAAAAGTTAGTAGACTAAATGATAGGATTATTAGATTTTCTTAGCCATTGTAATCATTAGGATAATTGACCTTGTCTTATTTGGATTCGGAAATTTTGATGCTCTTAAGATAGATTGGGTGCCTTCTACTTGTCATACTTCTAGCTTTATTTGGAGTTCTGGGTGAGTAGTAATTATAATCTACAATTGTTTTCTAAAACCATTTTTTTGAAATTTGACTCAAAATATTTTAGTTTATTTAATTGTATTTTATTAAAAAAGTTTTAATTTTCCATCAAGTGAATTTATGCAATTTACCTTTATATTAACTTCTAACAAGTATTTTTTAGTTTTTATTAAATTAATTATTTAATTTAATTGATATTTTATTCATTTAATTTTACTTAAGTTAAATATTATCTGCTTTAGAGCTTTAGATTCTGAGAACAACTTTCTAAATTATTTCTATTTATTATATATTTTAATAAATGAGTAATATACCTATATGTACTTATTTGAACCATGTATCAAATTATCTAAGCCTATTTGTAATTTGCTTTGAAATTATATCTATTTTTTTGCTACAAATCATTTATATGTTGTATTGGTGAAAATCTATTTTTAAATCAATACATGTGATAAATTATTATCTATATTTGTAAATGGTTTTATTTGAGCAATTTGTTATTTGAATCTGCATCAAGTCCTACCATAGACATCACATGTTACGAAGTCACATAACTAGCTATTATGCATTATATGCCATTCACATCTGCATCATGATCACTACATGATATATGTGCTGGATCATTTGTTATCTAGCCTTTGGTGGTGTGGAGTATCATCACCCTATTAATATTTAGCATGATTTTGAATTATTATTTTATTTATTGGAAAATTTTCAGCATATTCATGGTTTATTTTGTGATTTATTAAACTAATTTAGTTTTTAAATATATTTTGTTAAATTACTCCGTACTATTTATAGACACTGGGTCTTGAGGCAACACCTGGTTAGGGTTACCTAATGATGAAGTAGTTTCTCATAAATAGACAAGGAACAAAAGTGCTAGGCTTTTCCCATTTTTTTTAATATTTTCAAAATAACTTTTTCCCGAGATTCACCCATTTATCTGTTTCAAAAAAAGCAAAACGAGGAAATCTGTTTTGAAAACTTGAAACAATCTTGAGTGTTTATGAACTTATCTCAGCCTAAAAACCTTATAATTAGAAGATTTCAAAGCCATTTGAATCTTAAGACATGTACCTACAACTTTCATGAAGGAACCTAAACACAGTTCAATCCTTAAGATTCTTAAAATTAGGCTTGAACTTAAATGGCCTAAATCTGTCCTCTCACCTAAACCAGTTTGTAGTAATTTGGGAATAAATACCACTATAAAGTTTTTTTTAGGTGAATCTAATTTTGATAGAAAATAGACTCATTTTAGAACAACGTTTATGAAGAAAGTATGACCTAATTTTGAACTCATTGTTTCTAGTATTTTTTCAAAGTCAAAACATTATTTATGTCCTTAAGAATTTCCTAGAAGCAGTTATCAGTATTTTGGCCATAAATCCCAATCTACAAATCCCAATTGTGTGATTCTAAATTTATTGAAAATCTAAGATATAAGGGAACAAAGGTCAAGAAGATACCTTATCGAAAAAATGGCATCTTCTAATCTAAAAATATAAAAATATTTTGAATTAAAGGTCAGTTGGCTAAGAAAAAGGGGGGCAAAAGTCAAATTCAACGATCAAAGTCAAAGGTTGTGAGTCATTAGCGAGTCAAAGGCTATGGCCATGAGTCACTTCCAAAATGCACTCTAGATTCAAAAATAGGGGAAAAATTGGAGAAAAATTATCTATTATTATCCTTATCACATTTGGAATTTTTAAAGGGATTTCTTAGCTTCTAAGATAAGCTTTCTCTCTCTCTCCCCCACACGCACACGTATCTCTCTCCTCTCTTCTTCTTCTTCTTCTTCTTCTTCTTCTTTCACTACAAAAAAAACACAAAATAGCGAGGAAAAAATTCCTCGCTTAATGATACTTTTTTGTAGCTAAATCTATTTAGTGAGAATTTAGCGAGGAAAAAAATTTTGTAACGAAAGTCATCCTAGCAGAATTTGGCGAGGACAAATGTCGTCGCTATATTTTAGCAAGGATATAATTTTGCCGCTAATTACTAATTTCTCGCTAAAATTTAGCAAGCACTTTTGCAACTAATATTTTATCGCAAAATTTAGCATGAAAATTATCCTCGCTAAATGCCAGCATGAATTTTGCAACGACATTTTTGTCGCTAAATATTTTGCGAGGAGATTATTTTGTCGCCGATTTACCCAGTTTTCTCTATCTCATAATCAATTGGCGATAAAATATCCATCTCTAAATGCTCGCTATTAAATTCTCGCAAAATTAGCTCCAATTTTGTTACAGCTAAATTGTAGCAAAATTAGCTTGAATTGTTTTTAAGCTACTTTGTAGTTAATTAGCACTTGTCTAAACATAATAATTTCTTACTAAATTAAAATTACTTATACTTAATTTAATATAAAAAGTTTACTATTTTAATAAACCACAAAAATTGATATCATTGTTAATTTCATATCAAAAATAGTTATTTACAAATGCATATCAATGTTAATTGCATATCAAAAATAACACATACATATATAGCAATGATCAATGATATCCAAGATTCCCTAACATACACTAACAACTATAATGTAAGTAGTATCTATAACCCTATGGATGGATCATGTTATGAAGCACTTGAGCCATTAACCTAGCCAGTACGAGATGCGAGTAGACACAACTGCTCCTCAATTCGTTGCTGGAAAAGTTGTTGTTGCATATCCATCTGTTGTTGAATTTGTTAAACTCACTGATCAACTCGCTGATCAATCTCCTGTTCAAGCTCAGCACGAATCTCAGCTTGAAGCTCAGTCTGCATAGTAGACAAATGTTGCTCAAATTTTTCCTACATCACTCTTGTACTGTGTGCTTTAAAAGCAAAACGAGAGCGAGATGAATAAGCCTCTGCGTAGTACTGAGTCACTGTAGCTCCAAGTCCATATACTCGTCCTCCCTGTGCACCCCCGACTGCATCCAAGTATATTTGATTATCATTAACATTTTCACCTTCACTTTGGGATCTCTCTTGCCTAAGCTGCATGATTCTGTCCTAAAATTTTGTATTACAAATTAGAAGTAAGATTAGTAAATTCTTCTAGCATGCAATTACAATACATAGATTCACATATACAATTAACCAACACTTACATATATCACGCTGCATCTATTATTAACAAAAGACTTTCCATCATTCTTTTTTGTATGGGTGTACAAGAAGACTTCACAAGCAGTGGGTCGTCGTCGTTTCTTCTTAGCCTAAATAGAGGACAACAACTAAAATTAGAAAAATAGATTTAGGTGTTTTCGAAAATTTGCCAATATTTTCCCTAAAATTAAGATAAACCCAAATTGTCAAATCTGAAATATGTTCACATTTACACTTTCATAAGGATCAGTGCATTTATAACAACAATTTTGGCCCTTTTTATGCTCTAAAACAACTTATATAAGCAATTCATTGATTATTGTAAAGAAAAGAGCTCCACTTACCAAACGTTTCATATGCACTGCAAGGGAGACAGACCCTCCAACATGGCATGATAATGCAATACCATTTTCGTCGCCACAACGTCAATTTTTTGAATTCTATTTTGATCGCTTGATGATATCTGGTTGTCCCCACATCTCTATCCATGAATTTCATACAAACTCTAGTACATAAGCTGGACAATTTTTTTTATTTTTTGTCTTAGAGATAAAATCACCATATCTAATGGCTGCCTTTTTCTTCCAAGCAAATTTGATCAAGGCATCTTTTAATGGGTCCCAAGAGAAAAATTTCTACATTGACATTTAAAAGTAAATTCCATAATTAAAAGAAATACAAGAAATATAGATGTAATTATGTGTGACTACTTCTTATGTAATTAAAAGAAATATAAAGAATGTAGATGTAATTCAAATAGGTAATGGTTTACCTTAAACTCTTCAAAATACATATCCTTAGTCTCTTGACTGACAGTTGACCAACGTGATCCTCCTTCTTCTAACCTTCCCTAAAAAATCCTGCATAACTTTCGAGAACACTTGCTGTTTGGCTCTAAAAATCTAAATAGAATAAAAATAAATAAATACATCAATGCTATTAGCAAAGAACAATTAATATAAACAAGAAATAGTTGGCTATATAAATATACCGTTTGTCATTTTTCCTTAATAATCAATAATGAAAGAATTAAATTTTTAATTCTCACTTTCCATATCGAATAGTGACTTGTATCTTTCCAGACTCATCAAGGATAATTTCTTTTGGATTCGGGGTTCCATCATGATAACCATTACGAGCAATGTGATGTAAATCCCCACTATCTTGTGTAGAATCCACTGTTGGGGTTATAGATGGAGGAGATGCATCCCTATTTGCTACCGGTGGCTGGATTATAGGTGAAGGAGATGCATCTCTATTTGCTACTAGTGGCTGGGTTATAGGTGGAGGAGATGCATCTCTATTTGCTACCAGTGGCTGCACTATTGGAGGTTGTTGAGGTGCAATTGATGAAGGTGTTTGTACTGATTGTTGTCCCTCTCTTACTTTCTTTGCAAGTGTTATACTGAAAGGATTATGTCGTGCATTAACCCCACGAACCAATGCTATTCGCACGAACTTGCTTTTTGACATATCTATAATAAATGCAATTGATGAAGATGTTTGCACTTATCGTTGTCTCTTTCCACCTCTTCTAGCTTTTAAACAATCTTGGCCTTTCTCCTTTGTCTTTTCTTCTTCTAGCACCAATTAATTGACCAGTTAAAATCTCAACATATGGAAATATAAATCACAAGTGTATGCCTACTTATTACAAGAAATATTTATTGTACAATTGAAATTGAATAGAAATAGAATTGGATGATGACCAACTACATCCAAAAAATATGTACCTTCACATGTTATATAGTTTGAATTGGATGATGACTTAATAATCAAAAATGAAATATAAATAAGCATTAATTTAAATTTTTATGTAGTTAACAATCGTACAATCACTAATTTTCTTCTTTCTTTCAGTATGCGAATTTGGTTTTTAATTATTTAGGTAGTAACAGTTTTGGGGTTGATGTACATATATGACATTTTTGAAGTTTGGTTTTTATGTAATTATAATTACATATCAAAGATATTAAAAAAAAGATAATTACATGGAAAAGATAAATAAAAATGCTCAAATAATATAAAAGAAATGCATTGCCACGTCAGAAAAAAATAATTTCGAAGATCTGGTCTGGTCTTAATAAATATTATAATTAATTTGCAATTATTAAATTAATGTTACTGTGGAAACTATAGGCCAAACATCAGAGCAAATATAACAATGAAGATGTTGAATAATAACAAAGATAAAGTTTATTTTGTTTCACTTACAGTGAGAAGATGAAATAGATCTGCACCGTTTATATAACAAAGTAACTTTAACTCCAACAAACTGAAACCATCATCAGAAGATGAAATAGATCTGCACCGTTTGTTAGTTTATCTCAAAACTTCATTCAATTTAAAAGTTACAACTCCTGTATGCTGGGTTACATGTACAGTACGCTTATACTAAACATACAATCAAGGTTAAAGTATGTTCCTTTTTTAAAAAGATCTGTTTACTATTAAAGGCCACACACTTTTGTAGAGTTTTGTGAAATTATACAGCTACCATGATATGTGTTCACAAACAGACTTGGATACATATATATGTGCATATATTTGAATAAGATCTTATATTTTTGTATATAATATTACGAATGGAAGATTGCATTGTAAAAGAATAACTCGTTAATTTAAAGTGTAGTTGAGCATAGTTTAAGCCTGCAATTATAGTTCAATTGTGGATAGATAGGCGCTTATAGAGATATTGCAGCTGCCATCGTTGACCTGATTAGGTCTAAAGTATAGTTGATCCTATTGGATCATGAACAACCCTATTTAGGTTGTTAACTGACCCCATTTGGGTCTATTTGACCGGTCCACCATATAATCGACCCCTTTTAGGTTTATAATTTTGATATCTTTAGATATCCACCATTTTGATACCCTCGGGTATCTACCGTTCCCGTTATCCACTCTCGAAACTTAAACAGGCAAAAAATATAAATATAGTATAAGTATTAAAGTAATAGTGAACTACAGTTATTCATTGAATTCATGGTTGCCTTTAATTGCTTAAAACCTTTCACAAGCTTAAATGCTCATAGTACAAAAGCAATTATATGATATATGTAAGCGGAGTTAATGGTTGAGCTTTATTAATACATTGATCAAATGTTATTATTGGATTACATGATTGTTTCTGACTATAGATAATTATATATCAAGTACATACGCTCAGAGTATATCAATCAATTGCATGACTTATGTATGTTCAGATATTTATTTATCTTTTTTGTGTTATTGTTAATATACCTTGAGTAGTTGCAAGAATTAAAAGCTTATTATCATTGATATCTTGTGATACACATGAATTGATAGTATAGGCTTAAATTGACAAAGTAAGGAAAGTATTATTATAATTTAAAAAGACTCAAGAAATATAATCCTTTGTAAATTGCTCTTCTTCATATTATGTTTGCATGAAAATCCAAGTTTTTATATATATAGAAATGTATAGAAAATGGCATAATGTCACTATTATGTATAGGTGTTATTTTATTAATTTGTTATGAGTCATACTCAACTTATGAACTTAATTTTGATTGGACGTATAACATGATTGTTATTTGCTGCTAATACCTAGAATATCTATACATATGATTTATAAAACATGAAAGTTATATGAGCTACTTTTGTAACCAAGATTGATTTATAGACATAAAGAAGATAAACTCACAATGTGTTTTCTTAATTGCTACACCTGTAAATCACGGTATGGCCTTAAGCATAGTATTTTTTGCATGGCTTATGGAGGCAAAATGGGTTTTACTTGTATTTTAGAATTTTTGTAGCATGGTATCTAATGTTACTTATGGTGAACTCATAACTATATTGATTTATTCTTAGTGCTAGCACATAATTTGATGATTTCCATAGAAGATTGTACATAGTTTTAAATTATTCCTCACTAAGCTTTTTAGCTTAGCACGGGTTTTATTCGTGCAGGTTTCCAGGTCAAGACTTTTGTTCAAGTTTGATATCAGCAGTGGGTTGGCCAACATAAGATATGAAGATAGAGAGTGAGATCAAATATAGTTAGAGGTTAAAAAAAATTTATACCACAACATGAATGTAAAGTGATTGAACGAATGGTGTTCATTATGCTCGATATGTATGTTACTTCACATATCTATTTAAGGATACTATTTGAGTTTATATCTTATCTAGTGACTTAGGTTTAGTTGTGAAATGGTTTATCAGATTAGGGTGTTACATCTTGAGCGATCCCTTTAAATCTTAACTCCAAGAATATAATCTACTTAACCCATTTCTTTCATCTCAAAGTTGGATGACAATCAATCTTTGATTAGATTTACGTGTTATTTGTCATTTCCTGCTATAATTATATTGTCTACATACAACGTTAAAATGACAAATTTATTTTTAGAGATTTTGGAGTAAACACAATGTTCTTCATCAATCATGTTGAACTCATTCGACATGATTGTTTCATGAAATCTCAAATACCATTGTCTCGAAGATTGCTTTAGGCCATAGATCGATCTCATCAATCGGTAAACCTTATGTTCGCTGCCTTTTTTAATGAAACCTATAAGCTGCTCTATATAGATTTCTTCTTTTAATCTTTCATTGAGGAAAGCAATCATTACATCCATTTGATATAACTCTAGGTCTAAACTAGCCACCAAGGATAGAATTAACCTTATCAATGTAAATCTAACAGCAGGTGAAAAAGCCTCCTCATAGTTAATTCCTTCTTATTGTGTAAACCTATTAATGATTAGCCAAGCCTCGTATCTTTCGATACTACCATCATATTTTTGCTTTATTTTGAGAATCCACTTATTCCCAATTGGTTCGCATCCTTTAGGTATATCAACCAGTTCTCAAACATGGTTCGATCTCATAGAAGCCATTTCTTCTTCCATTGCTTCAATCAATTTATCTTTAGCTAGGCATGAAAGAACTTCTTTCACATTTTTAGGCTTGTCGTTATCTTGTGGTGTAGTAAAAAAGGCCTTATTTGCACCTTCGATCTCAAATCTTCAGCATGGAACACTTTTCCTTTTATATTTTTGAAATTTCAAATCTTGATAAACATGTCTCATATATTCATCATAGTTTGGAATGCTCCTACTGGGAGTAAGCTCTATGCTCTCACTCAAATAAGGATCCTAAATATCCATACTCCTACTAGAGTTAAGCATGCTCATCCCTACACTAGAGGAAGGATCCCGAACATTCGGACCATTGATAATAGTGTTTTGACCTTTTTTTTAATTTCCTCCCGACTTGAATGGAGAGATTCGAGTAGTTCATCTTCTTCAGTTTTATAAAAAGCAAAGTCTTGACTTATTTCACCTAATTTAAGGAATTCATTTTCTAAAAATATGACGTCTCATGATTCAAATTCTATTACTGAGCCATTTGTTTGCTCACCTATGAGCATATATCCTTTTGATACGTCAGAATATCACATAAAGATACTCTTTTTACCTCTTAATCCTAATTTACCAAATTTACTTAAGGTATCATGGACATAAGCAGCACAACCCCAAGGTTGTAAATGACTCAGGTCAGGGTTGCTGACAAGTTTGCAACTCATAAGAAGTAGAAGCAACAAACTTTATAGGCACACAGTTGAGAACATATGTGGATGTTAACAAAAAATCTCCCTAATAGGAGATGGGAAAATTTGCTTAAGCCATCATAGAACGTACCATGTCTAAAAGGATCCTATTACGCCTTTTCGCGACACAGTTTTGTTGTGGAGTTCTAGGAATAGACAATTGATTTTTAATCCCTTTTTCATCACATAAAGCTTTAATTTCTTCAAAAAGATATTCTCGACCACAACTGGTTCTTAAAGCTTTATTTTTTTTGTCCAATTGATTCTTGACAAGATTCATAAATGTTTTAAAGCAACTCAATGCTTTGAACTTGTGAGATATCAAATAGACATGACCATATCTAGTATAGTAATCTATAAAAGTAATGAAATAATAGGCCCCATGCCTTGCCCTAACATTCATTAGATCACAGACATTAGAATGAATAAATTGCAAAGGAATCGTGGCTTAGGTTCCTTTTTCAAACGATTTTCTAGCTAGTTTTTCTTGCAAGCAATGCTCACACGTAGGCAATTGAACCTCATTTAAATCACCTAATAAACCAACCTTAGCTAACTTATGCATTTGGTCTTGTCCGATATGGTTTAATCTAGTATGCCATAATTTTATATTATCCTTATACGTATTCAAAGAAGAAGAAATGAAAGAAAAACTAACTTTATTGGAATAATCAGGATCAACATCCATAATTATAAAATTTTTCGAAACAAAATCAGAACCATAAAAAATGTCATCCAAAATTAAATAGACTTGATCATCCTTAAAATGTAGAACAAACCGAAGTTTCATCAATGTCAAAATAGAAATTAAGTTCCTATGAATATCAGCAACATAAAGCATATTGTGTAGGAAAAAAGTTCGACCTTCATGCAAGACTAGTCTACATGTGCCAATTCTTTGGATTACCACTCTAGCATTATTGCCTATATAAATGCAATTTGCTCCAATAGTTACTCGTCGAAACTCGATAGAGGCATCTCGATCCCTTATCACATGGTCCGTTGCTCCTAAATTGACCACCCACAAAGGATGAAGTTGTGTTAAAAATACAGAATTAATACACAAATTTCACTCACTCTTGAGTTAGAATAGTGTACCTATTTGGGCACAGTGCAATCTTTAGCATATTGTCCCTTCTACTAGCAGTTGGAACATTTCACTTTAGAAATATCTACTTTCTTCTTGCCTTTGGAACCTTTACCATTATACTTAACTTTTTGCTTTTTAGGCTCTTAATCCCTTTCCTTGCCTTTGCCATGAAAGCTCCTTTTTTTGTTCTGGTTTGATTTCTTCTTACCAGAATTGGACTGTGCCATATGCACTTCAGCATTCACCTTGATCAATGCTAAATGGTCCTCTTCTAGCTCCAAATGTCTAGCCACATCCTTAAATGTCTTAATGTTATCCATTTGAGTCAATTGTATTTTCATGTGTTCCCAACTCCTTGGTAAGGATCAAATGATAGCCTGGACCTATTGCTCGTCAATCAACTTATAACATGTTTCACCAAGTTCACAAATCATGTTCTCTATCTCTTGGAGATGTTTCTACATTGAATAATCAGGCCTCTTATGATAAGTATTGAACTTGTTCATTAAAGATTGGAGCCTAATTAGAGACACTTCTTTAAATTTCTCCCATATTGTGACCCACAGATCCATTGTATTTCGATACGTATGAAATAGCATTGTGATATCATCTTCCATCACACTTAGGAGGATGATACAAGCAATGGAATTCTTCTTCTTCCAAGATGTATAGTCTTCTTGGTCCTGCTTATGCTAAGCAGAAGTGCCATCTTTATGTTCAGCCATAACTGAACTTAAGGTTTCTAGAGCCTCCTGCTCCTCAAACACATATTGGATTTTCATGCTCCAAATTTCATAGTTGTTGCCATTCGGTTTCATATTTTGTTCAATTCAGCGACTATTGATTTGGAAGCCACTTAGATCCTCTGATCAAAATAGAACATATGTTGCACATTATTAGAAGAATTTGGCAATACATGTTATTTATAATGCATCTAAAATTAGAATCTAATAAGGTTATATATTAGGCTCAAAATAAAAAAAAGGTTACTAGCAGTATTCAATTACCCTCTAAGTCTTAATGTCTAACCTTATAGATTAAAATTTCATACATAGTAAAATTGATTTATTGGAAGTTAAGTTCTCTAACATAATTGAGCATATTATGTGTATTAAATAATTAAGCATTAACTTAATAATTAAGCAACTATTCTACTTATAAAATATTGCAAGGCAAATAGCATTAAAATAAACACATTAATTATAATAATTATTAGCCATAATAATATCCAAAACAAAAATAAATGCATTTATTATAAAATCCAATAAATAAAAAAAATAAGACACATATGTCTTATCTTAAAACAAAATAGGAAATATAACTCCTAACACAAAAGTCCACACAAATAAGGATAGTACTATGACACTCATGTCAACAAATTAGGAACCCTGTACTTCCAAAAACATCCTAGTTAGGGAAAATGACATCCTAACCATATGCATCAACTGTAATAGAATTCCATGTTTGCGATCATGAAACCATGGGTGATACACTTTATGCCCACTCTTAAGCACCAATTTAGATTGAGTGTTGCTCCTGTACATCCTTTATTTAGTTACCTTATATAAAAATCGAATAATGGAATGTTTATAATGATCACTCCATCACTCTTCCAACAAGTTTTGGAGCACCATATGGTAACTAAACGAGTTACACATAACATCATAAAGCAGCTTGTGATCACTCCCCCTACTTAGGCCACCAACCAAATATAGCTTTATATCTTCTTATGCATGCTAACCATATGATGCACGATAGCATCAATATCATACATTCTGGCCTTCTTGTGTATCTTCATGATTCGGACCTTATGCACTCTTGCATTGGCCCAAGCAACCCCTTAAGGAATTTGTGAAATTATTGGCGTCCTTATTATCACCATATATATTACACATAATAGAAAAAAAAATTGTTAGTACACTCATGTACAAATAAAATGATTGAAACTCATTTCAATCAAATATAAGGAACAAATCCACATAAATAATTTTCAAACAAATTTGAAACTTAAAGAAGGTAGAAAACACATTTTTTTTAAATTTCATAAATTTTTCAATAAAATAATTTATAAAAAATTATTTGATTCTCAAAAAATTATTTAAAAACACCAAAAAATTATGAAAAACATAATTGCAAAAAATATGGTCGGAAGAGGGCTCACGTACTGTTGAAGGTGGGCCTTACATGCCCCATGCTCACTAAGCATACCACACGTTAGCTATGGCTCTGTGCCAAATGGCATGACCCCACTAGGCCACATGTTGCCATGTCAGACTCTAACTGACATGTGGCAGACACCCATTGGTCCATATGGATGTCACATGACACCCAATGAACTGATAGGTGACACATGGCAAGACCACAATTAGCCACATGGCAGCCATCTATTTGCCCACGTGTCACCATATGGCATGACTCATCAAGGCATGCGGCTAGACCCATATGCCATATGTCAGCTCCATAGGTTGCCACATGAACGCTATGCCAACCCATATGCCAGGACCCATATGCCATGAGTCAGCACCATGGGATGCCACGTGGTCACCATATGCCATCATCTGGTTGGTCCAAGTAGTGCCATGTGGCACTAGATAGACCCACCTTGCCACATCAACTGACATGTGGCACTTCACCATAAGGCCATGTGTCACTCCCTTATAGGTCCACGTGGCTGAGTGATGTTTCACTCAGTGTGTGGATCTGGCATGTACTGGGGATGTGCCTTCTAGCACACGACTAGCATTAGTGGCACGTGCAAGCCATGTGCTACCTTCCCAGCAATGTCAGGCCACCAAATTTTTTCTAAAGGGGTTTTCGGGGTCCCTGAGTCCAATGGTATGGTCAAATTTAAAAAATTACCATATGAAATTTCTCATCACGGACTTTTAATTAACTTTTTGTGTATAAATAAACTAAAAATAAATACAAACAAATATATATATATATATATAATATCATAAAAAATATATATATATCATACAGTCTAAAAAAATGTTTGAATTTACACAAAAATATAAATCAAAAATAACCAAAATGCAAAAAATCGAGCTTTGATACCAATGAAAGGTATATATCACAAGAGGTAAAAATAAAATACATCTCGTAATGCAGATCCTTTAAAGTCAAAGTCACTCATTTTTGCATCACGGGATTGACTCTCACCCATGCCTTATCAATCTTAGGATGAAAGCTTTGAACCATAAACTAAAAGACTCATGGCTTATGAGAGAAATCAAGCATAGAGTAGAATCAACAGAGTTTTGGTAGGGAGAATTTTCTACACACCAAGTGTAGAATTTTTGGTCCTATTTATAAAGCTCCAATTAAGGTAACATAAATACCTTTAATTGGTATTAATATAGCATTAGCAATTACAAAATATTAAGTAAGGAAATAATTTCAAATTAATATGTCAGTTACCTAATTTAAATTAGGTAACTGCCTATATTAATACACACTTAAATAGCAGATTCACTAATTAAGGGAAATCCCAATATGGAACTAATTTCATATGTGTTATTTCTTATTCCAATATTTTCTTATTTTTATTAGGGCCAATTTCTCATCTCGTGAGTTATGGGCATATCCCAAACTCCTTCACATATTCATTTCATTCATTAATTTATGTCATTATATATATTTTTAAATATTTTATTTAACTATTCACTACTTGATTTAATCCTTTATTACCTCATGATTGTTTTTCATATCTTTATCATTATTGAATTTTATTACTTTCCATGCCATATTTTAATATGTGTGTTACCATATTGGGTTGAGTTAGAGATTAATCTGAAGTGGGTTAGCTTAGGATTTCCTATTTCCTTACTATTTTTTTGGGCCTGTGTTAATGTATTTAATTCCTTCCATTTTATCACTTGTAATAGCTTAGTAATAAAGGTTGTTGCACGTTTTAAATAAAAACAACACTAAAATATTTGTACTCAATTAATTATGATTTTCCTTAATAAAATGGACTGATATCCTATTTTATTCCAAAAATCACACAAAAAACTTTCATAAATACACATGAGGGAGCCAATGATCCCAATTCAATTAGTATCCCGATTTATACATGTTTTACTTGTATTATTATTCTTTTATGCCTTTATTTATCGTAAATAAATGATTTTTTGAGTGTACGATAAAATCTCTTTAAATGATTTTATACAAGTTTGAGTGGAATTTTTTCTGTAATAAAAGAGACCAATGTCTTAATTTTTACTCACAAAATAACATGTAAATTGAACATTTTTCCTTAAAAACACAAATGATTCTTTGACCTTAAAATTACTTAGCGCGATTCTTTTTCAAAGCCGTAAGGGATCAATTATCCCATTTTTTAATCCAAAATACACCCAAAATGCTGCTTTTTTGTAAATACGCAAGCGAGGACCAACGTCTTCATCCAAATGAATTCAACTAATTCCCCGAGTTATGTATGGAATATTTTTCTACATTTATTTTTTATAATGCATTCCATGCTTTTATAGCTTTTGATATACATGCTTGACATCTTTCTTACATGCTTGAATGTGCTTTTATTTTTCTAACATAGCTTGTGTGAGAAAAGAGATAAAATAAATTAATCATTAAAACTCATCTATGTAACATTAACCAAAGGTATAAATAGGAGTGAAGTCCAAACTATCTTTGGTTTTGGCTTCATAAGGTTAGAACTCATTTTTCTAATGTTTTACTGGGTGGCAACTCCATGATAACTACCTCGTGATGCCCAATAGATGCCCTCGTAGGTTGATCGCTAGCAAATGAATAAGGATACCCTGAGATGTTTTCTCATTCCTATTGAGGCCTGAGGATTACAAATTGGGTTAAATCCCTATCTATTGCAAAGTGACTAGCCTTCATAAGTTAAATGAACCTTGATATGGTCTCGAGCCCTAAAAGTGGGCTTTTGAGAGCAAATCAGATGCCTATGGGTTGGACATGCATCACAGTAATGACTTCACAGGGACCATAAGGTTTTGCTTTGAAAGTGCTTTCAGCTAATTTAATATAAATGAGTTTAGTTGTTAGTATGTTTTATCTCTTTTCAAAATAAATTGCATTGCATTCATGCTAAAGCTTTAGAAGTAAGTTAGGCATCCCTCTTTTAACCCTGGTGCATTCTTAAAGCACTACCCTACATTCACTCAGTGTAGGGAAGTGTTAGAGAGGACCACCAGCCCAAGCCTCATACCTTTTGGTAGATCTAATGGTGACCCGATTGGTCATCATACTCGTGATGAGCTAAACCCATTGGCAGGGACCACGCTTGAGTAGCCCTAAAGTTGTATCACCATACTAAAACCCATGTAATGGCATAGATACTTCCACTAGGGGGCATGTATGATAACCCATTGCTTGTGACATGGGCTTTTATATATTGAATAAACTCTAGTAAACTTAAATATCTGCTCATCAAAGGCTTTCATGCCCTGGTGGATGCATTTTAATTTATTTGGATTGTTTAAATACATAATGGCCAAAATACATTTGCATGTGCTTTCAATAAAGAGAGACCATACTACTAGCTTTTTATTATGCATCATATGTGTTCATTGGGTTCCTTGCTAACCCATAAGCTAATCCTACCTAAGAAAGAGATTGCACGATCTTCTGTGTTATAGTGATAAGGTTGGAAGGATTTTCCTTTCTTTGCATGTGGTTGTCCATGTTGTATATACATGCATTTTTAATAAATTGCAAATCAACAATAATAACTAACAAAATGTGCATGTTTTGTGTGTATAGATTTCTTTTTATGATGTATGTACATCTCACCTTGTGTATACGTTTTTGCTTGCATAAATCACGACCTAAAATGTAAATGAAAGATAAAGCTTATAGATCATGTGTGTATGATTGTGTGCGAGCATGCATTTCATTTTGTGTGCAGACAGATAATGATAATTAATGTAATAATGTAAAACATGTATGTTAATCCTCTTTGCCAAGAAAATCTAAATATCTTGTTTGCATGCCATGCATCATAATGTATTTATATTCATACATCACATGTGTGCAGCGTATCATATGTATGCTTAGCATGTCTATGTATCATGCATCACTCTAACCTTTTGACGTTTTTCAACCATTTTAGATCACATACCTAGGTGGTTTAGGGTTCCCAGTGATCACCTTGCTAGAGAGCTTCATTTAAGATAGTCAAAAATAGAGTTAGAATCAGAGATAGATTGGAGTTTGGTTGATATCTTCAAACTTAGAAGCCAAAGCCATGGCAGATCCATCACAGATAGGAACTCTTAATAGTCAAGAGTTAGACAGAAGATTTAATGAATTTGAAAGGAGGATGAAGGCCATGATAACTGAGATGATGTCCACTTTAGTACAACCTGTTGGACGATAGCCTTTATAACTTCCCTTTGCACACGAAGAACCAGCCACTGTTAGGGGAAACTCTGCCACAGTTGCTGTTGTGACACCTTTTTTAGCCATCAATTTTAGGGGCCTTACATCAATAGTTGTACCCATTAAGTAGAGAAATGATAAGGGTGTTTCTCCTGAAGAGGATTTTATCTCTGAAGAGGAAGAGGAGCTCACAGTGCCTCAGGTTCCAAAAAGCAGGGCAACTAGAATGGAAGATCCAATTTTGTAAAAGATTAAAGAAATGATAGAGGCCTTCTCTCAAGTTATATCAGTTGCTAGGGGAATGGACCCTACAGACAAAGATCTGGATAGGGATGAGTTGCTACTTTAAAGATTCAAGATGCCAGACTTGCCCAGATTTAACGGTACTTCTGACATTTTTGTGCATATAAAGTAATACACACTAGTCAAGAAAGGAACGACCCTAACTAAGAAATAAAAGATTAAGTATTTCTGCCTCAGTCTGATGGGCCATGCCATCGATTAGTACCATGAGTTAGATCACAAGACTAAGGAGCATTGGGATCGGTCAACCGAGGAATTCTTAAAATATATGATTGTAGCACAAGACTAGAAGTAACTCTAAAGGATTTAGAGTTGCTACATTAGAAATTAGAGGCAGCCTTTGATATGAGCTTGAAAAGCTCATAATTAGTGTGTTTTAATGTGTGGTTTTGTTTAGTATTGTGTTTATTATTTAGGTATTTTATCTATATTTTTTTGCTTTTATGTGTTTTGTGTGTGTGTGGTTGTTTTATTTGTTTTATAGGAGAAGGGAATGAATTAAAGCTTAAAGGAGTCAATGGGAAGAAGGAGAGGAATGAGAATTGTAAGGGTATTGTTGCAAGCGTGATAAGGAGGAGGCAAGAGAACCAGGCCAACAGCTAGAAGCGCGCATTGTCACGAGGGCGACAACTGAAGAGGAGAGCTCGCGACAGCCAGTGGAGCCAGCCAAGCAACAACGTGTCTTATCGCGAGTGCGACAATAGTCGCGAGGTCGCGACACAATGTGGATGAGCAGTTGAATTTTTGAAGTGATGCAATTTTTTATGAACAATGGCAACTTGTATGAAGGGTTATCTTTGAATAGCCATGTCTTTTAGGGAGGCATATATATGCCAAGTAAACAGAGTTTGAAGGGATGAATTTTGAGAATTTGATTTTTGTGATCCTAAGAATATTAATTTTTCTTTAGTGCTTTTGTTTAACTTTTCATGACTAGAAGAGGAGATAAGTAAGCAAGGGAGAAGACATCTTGTGTGAAGGGAAAAGGGTTGAGAGATCCCCTTCTTCTTGTTCTTATGTTTTATTTTTCTTCCTTGTAATCTTTACATAAATATTATGTTTGCATTTGTTTATATATGACAATTTTCTATTTCCATTTACTTAGTTAATCTTTGAGTGTTGAATTTACTATTAAAATTATATTAGTATCTTTAAAAGTTAAGGAAGACAACCTTCAATGTGCAATTCCTTCTCTGAAAATTAACAAAATGATCATAAATAAGGGAGTTAGCGAGAGCAACATCTTATTGAAAGTTAATAGGAAATTCATTATTAAAGCATAGTTTGAGAGATCACATGTGGAGATAATTGCTATAGGCTGGTAGATAATCTTAAAATGTGTTATTAAAATTATCTGGTTCATTAACGAGAGTTGAGAATTAGTACCTTAATTGCACGTTTTAGGCATTCTAATACATGTCGAGAGAGTGTATTAGAAATTTATTCCAACTTGGCTTACTAATAAGATTAAAAACTATAATTAAAGTAATGGTATCAAATGCATGATTATTTAGTTTCATAATATTTATTGTCTTCTTTGATTATACTTATCTAGGATTTAATTAATTTATGCAATAGAGTAGTTATAATTAATTTCCACTTTTGAACATCGTAAACAAGATTAAAATTGAGTAGTAATAGTGTGTGATTAAAATCAACATTTCCTCGTGGGATCAATATCTGAAGTACTATAACCAGTACACCGTATACTTGCGGTATTTAAGCTTCTAAAAAAAGCATATCAAGTTTTTGGCGCCGTTGTCGGGGAACATGTTTGATTTAAGTTATTACATTATGAATCTTGATTTAATATTTTGGATTATGATATTTAATTTGTTTTTGTTTTGTTGTGAATTTATTAGGATTTGACTGTTCATGCCGCGTACAAAGAGTTCGCAAGAAGAACTTGAACCGTTCAATTCGGAGATAGAGAGATTTCTATTGAGTAACCGCAAGTCAAATAAAAAGAAGAATCGGAATAGAAGAATTGCTATGGCTGAAGAAGACAATCCACCATGATTAATGGACTTTGCCACGCCAGCATTGAGTGGTGCTCAAAAAGGTGTGGTAAGACCCACGATAAATGCAAACCAATTTGAAATAAAACCATCGCTTTTACAAATGATTCAAAACAGTATACAATTCTATGGTTTGGCAAATGAGGATCCAAATGCTCATTTGGCAAATTTCTTAGAAATCTGTGATACTTTTAAGATTAATGGAGTTTCGGCGGATGCAATCAAGCTTAGGCTTTTTCCTTTTACATTGAAGGACAAAGCAAAAGCTTGGTTGAATTCCCTAACTAGGGGTTCTATCACAACTTGGGACCAATTAGCCCAAGCCTTTTTATCAAAATATTTTTCTCTAGCAAAAACTGCCAAAATTATAAAAGATATCACCACTTTTGTTCAACATGACTCTGAATCTTTGTATAAGGCATAGGAAAGGTTCAAAGAATTGCAGCGAAGTTGCCCACACCACAATCTTCTAAGGGAATTACTGATGCAAACATTCTACAACGGTGTGAATCCAACAATGCAAGGTATCATTAATGCTACAGCTGGGGGTTCTCTTATGAGGAAAACAACGGAGGCTGCTTTTGAGTTATTGGAGGAAATGTCAATGAACAACTACATGTGGCCAACCGAGAGAGCTAGGGAGACAAATTTCTCCAATGTAAGGGGAGTTCATGCAGTAGATTTGGTGGTAGCTTTGCAGGATCAAGTGGAGCAGTTGACTCATAAAATTAATAGTCTAAGTATAGGTAGTAATCCACCTAGTGGGTGTTGTATATGTGGATAGTTAGGCCATGGAAGTGAAGGGTGTAATTTGGGTATGGCTAGTACTGAAGAACAAGTTAGTTTTATCCAAGGACAAGGAAGAGGAAACCCATATTCAAACACTTAGAACCCCTGTTGGAGAAAACACCCGAATTTTTCTTGGGGAATAGTAGCAACCAAAATAGGACTGTGGGCTTTCAACAACCTCAAGATAGATTTGGTGCCTTGGAGGGTAAGATGGATAGGTTTTTGGAGGGCATAAATATGAAGTTTAATGCTCAAGAGGAGGCCCAAAAGAGGATGGAATCTAAGTTTGAACAAATAACCAAGAATCAAGCTTCTTCCATTCACAATTTGGAAGTTCAATTGGGACAAATTGACAAGGCTCTTCCGTCGAGATTACAAAGGAATTTACCAATCAATATGGAGGACAACCCAAGGGAACATTTAAAGGCCATAAATTTGAGGTCAGGAAAGTCTTACACTAATGAATTTGTTTCCACTAACAATTTGGGTAATGTGCAGGAATGTAATAAGCAAGTTGGGCTTGGTTTCGCGAGCACGATAGGAGAGGGAGACACAACCATCGCGAGTGAGAAGCCTGTCGCGAGCACGCCAGTTACAGTAGAAAAGCCATTTGTCTCGAGCGCGACACCTGTCGCGAGCGCGACACCTATCGCGAGCGCGACAGATGGGGTTGCACAAGAAAAAATTTCAAGGGTTTTTCAACCATGACCACCATTTCCACAATGGTTGAAGTAAGAGAATCAAGATAAGCAATTTCAATCTTTTCTTGATAAATTGAAACATGTGCATATAAATTTAAACTTTGTTGAAGCTATAACGCAAATTCCTAACTATGCAAAGTTTCTTAAAGATTTAATTGCTAAGAAGAGGAGTTGGGAAGATGTTTCAACCATTGAATTGGCTGAGGCATGTAGTTCTATTATTATAAATAATTTGCCTACTAAAATGAAAGATAATGGTAGTTTTACTATTTCATGCATTTTAGGGGATGTTGAGTTTCCTAAGTGTTTATACGATTTGGGGGCCAGCATTAACCTTATGCCATTATCTATTTTCAAGAAGTTGGGGTTAGATTATGTTAAACCTACTTCAATGGTTTTACAATTAGCTGACCAGTCCATTAAAAAGCCAATTGGTATAGTAGAGGATGTATTAGTTAAGGTTGACAAATTTATTTTTCCTGCCGATTTTGTCATTTTAGATTTTACATATGATGTGAAATGCCCATTGATTTTAGGGAGACCTTTCATGAGAACAGGTAGGGCATTGGTTGATGTCTATGAGGGTTCATTAATTTTGAGAGTGAGGGATGATAGTGTAGAATATCGCATGGATAGGGCATTAAGATACCCCTATGGAGGAGAATATATCTATGATAATAGATGTTATTGATGATTGTGTTGCAGCAGTATTTAATGAAATAGATATAGATGGTGAGGTCATTGAGGAAGAAGCTAGTGGGAAGGAAGAGCAAGAGGGTGCAAGACCAGAACGCTTATATCGAAATGATACACCTATACCACCTTTAATTGTAAGTCCTCCTATGGTAGAGTTGAAAGAGTTACCTAGTCATTTGAGGTATGCATTTCTTGGTTTAAATCATACTTTACCTATCATTGTGTCTAATAAACTTACTAGTCATCAGGAATCTTTGCTAGTAGAGGTGGTTAAAAAAGAGAATAAAGAGTATAGGTTGGCAAATTTCGGATTTGCAAGGAATTAGTCCTAATGTGGTTATGCATAGGATTAATATGATAGATGATTGTCAACCTAGGGCAGATAGGCAAAGGAGACTTAACCCAAATATGAAAGAGGTAGTTAAGAAAGAGTCATCAAATTGTTAGATGCTGGGATTATCTATCCAATTTCGGATAGTTTTTGGGTGAGCCCAATACATTGTGTACCCAAGAAAGGAGGTATGACAGTAGGTTAGGAATAAGAATGGAGAATTGATTCCTACTAGAACCACCACGGGTTGGAGGGTTTGTTATTGATTATAGGAAGTTAAATTCAGCTACTAGGAAGGATCATTTCCCTTTACCCTTCATTGATCAAATGTTGGAAAAGGGTAGCTGGGCATTCTCATTATTGCTTTTTGGATGGGTATTCGGGCTGTTTTCAGGTTTTTTATATACCCTAGTGACCAGGAGAAGACCACTTTTACTTGTCCATATGGTACTTTCGCCTATAGACGTATGCCTTTTGGGTTATGTAATGCACCTACCAACTTTTTAAAGGTGCATGACCTCTATTTTTGGGGATATGGTTGAGAATATCATGGAAGTTTTCAATGGATGATTTTTCAGTCTATAGAGACTCTTTTGAGTTATGTTTAAATAATTTTAGATAGAGTGTTGGCTAGGTGTGAGGAAACTAACCTAGTGCTTAATTAAGAAAAGTGTCACTTCATGGTTGAAGAGGGTATAGTTCTTGGCCATAAGATTTCCAGTAAGGGCATTGAAGTGGATAGAGCAATGGTTGAATTGATTGAGAAATTACCTCCACCTTCTACACTTAAGGGCATTAGATCATTCTTAGGACATGTTGGGTTCTATAGAAGATTCATTAAGGATTTTTCACTCATTAGCTAAGCCTTTAACTAATTTGTTGGTTACGGAAGTGCCTTTTGAATTTTCTGATGATTGCATGCATGCTTTTAATTCTTTAAAGAAGGCCCTTACAACTGCACCTATAATCACTGCTCCTACTTGGGAGTTACCTTTTGAAATTATGTGCGATGCAAGTGACTTAGCAAGTAGGTTGTGTGTTAGGTCAAAGGATTGGTAAGCATTTGCATGTGATTTACTATGCTAGTCATACTTTGTACCTACCTCAAGTGAATTATACAACCACTGAAAAAGAAATGTTGGCTATTGTCTATGCATGTGATAAGTTTAGGTCTTATTTGTTAGGGTCTAAAGTTATAATCTATATGGATCATGCAGCTTTGAGATATTTGTTTGCTAAGAAAGATGCTAAACCTAGATTGATTCGCTGGGTTCTTCTATTGCAAGAATTTGATCTAGAAATTAAAGATAAGAAAGGCTCTAAAAATTTAGTAGCTGATCACTTATCTAGGTTAGAAAATGCTGAAGGACCGCAAGGGGTTAGTCATGAAATCAATGAATCCTTTCCGGATGAATCTCTTATGTCAATAAATTATAAGCATATGCCTTGGTTTGCAGATTTTGCTAACTTTCTTGCTGCAGGAATCATACCTTATGGATTGACATAGCAGCAGAAAAAGAAGTTTTTTAGTGATGTTAAAAAACTATCTTTGGGAGGAGCCCTATTTATTTCGGATTAGTAGGGATAGTATTATAAGAAGGTGTGTGAGTGAGGAAGAAACTGAGGAAATTTTAACTCATTGTCATTCCTCATTGTATTCGATCCATAATGGTGGAGCAAAAAACTGTTTCTAGGGTCTTAAAGTGTGGATTTTATTGGCCTACACTTTTTAATGATGCTAGGACTTTTGTAGCTAAATGTGATAAGTGTCAAAGGGTAGGAAACATAGGAAAGAGAGATGAAATGCCTTTGAATTATATTTTGGAGGTTGAAATTTTTGATGTGTGGGGAATAGACTTTATGGGTACATTTTTCAATATCTTTTGGGAAGTCTTATATATTGGTTGGGGTAGACTATGTCTCTAAATGGGTTGAAGCTGAAGCTTTACCAACCAATGATTCAAAGGTGGTGATTTCATTTTTGAAGAAACTTTTTTCACGATTTGGAGTGCCGAGGGCTATCATAAGTGATGGAGGTACGCATTTCATTAATCGCTCTTTTGCATCTTTATTGCATAAATATGGTGTCCACCATAGAGTAGCTACTCTATATCACCCTCGAAACCAGCATTCAAGTAGAGGTGTCTAATAAAGAACTTAAATGGATTTTAGAAAAAACTATTTCTAATTCTAGGAAAGATTGGGCGCATAAGCTTGATGATGCATTATGGGCATATAGGACTGCTTTCAAAGCACCTATTGGAATGACTCCATATAGGTTAGTGTATGGAAAAGCATGTCATCTTCCTGTTGAGTTAGAGCATAGGGCATATTGGGCGATCAAGACCTTGAATTATAATATGAAAGATGCTGGTTTTAAGCGATGTTTGCAATTAAATGAACTTGATGAATTACGTCTTTTTGCTTATGAAAAATGCACGCCTATATAAGGAAAGGTCTAAGAAATGGCATGATGCTCACATTAAGTATAAAAGCTTTAAGAGTGGGGATAAGGTTCTACTTTTCAATTCTCGCTTGAAATTATTCCCTGGAAAAATTGAGGTCTAGATGGAATGGACCTTTGGAAGTCACTCAAGTTTTCGACCATGGATATCTAGAACTAAAAAATAATAAAGGAGACTTGTTTAAAGTTAATGGCATCGATGTAAAATATATTTTGATGAGCATATGAGATTAAAGAGGTATCTTTTATCTCTTTAAAATTGGCTTAGTGTTATTCATATATTTTTACTTTTTATATTATTTTTAAGTGAATAATTTTTGTTTATTACCTTATTTAGAATACTTACACATTTTTATTTTTATTTTACAGGTATTTATGTTGTCTATAATTCCGTATATATGTATAAAAAAAAGAGAAGAAAAAGACATGAAATTTCATCTTTGTCGCGAGCGCGACGGTTGTGTTTTGAGTTGTTGAGTTTTTGCTTTAGGGTAAGCAAAAGTTCAAGTGTGGGGAATTGATATGAGCTTGAAAATCTCATAATTAGTGTGTTTTAATGTGTGGGTTTGTTTAGTATTGTGTTTATTATTTAGGTATTTTATCTATATTTTGTTACTTTTATGTGTTTTGTGTGTGTGTGTGGTTGTTTTATTTGTTTTATAGGAGAAAGGAATGAATTAAAGCTTAAAGGAGTCAATGGGAAGAAGGAGAGGAATGAGAGTTGTAAGGGTATTATCGCGAGCGCGACAAGCAGGAGAGCTCGCAGACAGCAAGAAGGCAAGAGAACCAGGCTAGCAGCTAGAAGCGTGTATTGTCACGAGGGCGACAACTGAAGAGGAGAGCTCGCGACAAGCCAGTGGAGCCAGCCAAGCAACAGCATGTCTTGTCGCGCGTGCGACAATAGTCGTGAGGGGTTCGCGACAACAGTGCGGATGAGCAGTTTGAATTTCTAAAGTGATGTAATTTTTTATGAACAATGGTAACTTGTATGAAGGGTTATCTTTGAATAGCCATGTCTTTTAGGGAGGCATATATATGCCAAGTAAACAGAGTTTGAAGGGATGAATTTTGAGAATTTGATTTTTGTGATCCTAAGAATATTAATTTTTCTTTAGTGCTTTTGTTTAACTTTTCATGACTTGAAGAGGAGACAAGTAAGCAAGGGAGAAGACATCTTGTGTGAAGGGAAAAGGGTTGAGAGATCCCCTTCTTCTTGTTCTTATGTTTTAATTTTCTTCCTTGTAATCTTTACATGAATATTATGTTTGCATTTGTTTATATATGACAATTTTCTATTTCCATTTACTTAGTTAATCTTTGAGTGTAGAATTTACTATTAAAATTATATTAGTATCTTTATAAGTTAAGGAAGATGACCTTCAATGTGTAATTCCTTATCTGAAAATTAACAAAATGATCATAAATAAGGGAGTTAGCGAGAGCAAAATCTTATTGAAAGTTAATAGGAAATTCATTATCAAAGTATAGTTTGAGAGATCACATGTGGAGATAATTGCTATAGGTTGGTAGATAATCTTAAAATGTGCTATTAAAATTATCTGGTTCATCAACGAGAGTTGAGAATTAGTACTTTAATTGCATGTTTTAGGCAATCTAATTCATGTTGAGAGAGTGGTTTAGAAATTTATTCCAACTTGGCTTACTAATAAGATTAAAAATTATAATTCAAATAATGGTATCAAATGCATGATTATTTAATTTCATAATATTTATTGTCTTCTTTGATTATACTTAACAAGGATTTAATTAATTTTATGCAATAAAGTAGTTAGAATTAATTTCCATTTATGAACATCGTAAACAGGATTAAAATTAAGTAGTAATAGTGGGTAATTAAAATCAACATTCCTCATGGGATCGATATCTGAAGTAATATAACCGGTACACCGTATACTTGTGGTATTTAATCTTTTAGAAAAAGCATATCAAGTAGCATAGGGAAATAAGATTAAAACCCTTCAATATTATACCCTAGAGATTGTGTATTTAGATTTTATAGCAAATAATTTGTGAAAGAATTCACAAATTGTGAAGTGATTATAAATCAACTAAACTAAAAATTAACAACTAAACAAATCAACTTAAATTAAACCAAATTAACTAAATGTAGAACAAAATTCCAAAGATGATAAAAATCAATGATCAAAAGACTTCTACTAGGGGACTATCCACCTCACTTTTTATTAATAATGACCCAATTGCCAACAATACAAGTAGTTATAGAAAACCAGTTAAAATTAGATATCTTGTTTAAAATATCATTCTAAAGTATTAAATCCTCAATTTAAGAACAATCTAATACCTAGTATGTAAATCCAGTTTTTAAATCCTAAGCCTTTATTAAATCCTCTTTTGAGAAACTTAACTCCAACTTATTCTTAATTTAGATTATCCATTTTAGTCAACTCATGCATAACAACTCCTTGCCCACTTTTCAGAACACAATAATGCATTACACAAGAAGAATAAGTTAAGAACATACAAATCATTAATTAAAGACTAAATTAACATCCAATGATCTATTTGAAAAATTAAACATCTATCTAACCATAACCAAAGATAAGATTCAGCACAAGAATTAAGAAATAACACTTGTATTGAAATTAAGCTCAAATTATAGTCATTATAATAAAAGAATGAGGGTTCAAGTTCCCTCAGAAAAGTAAAAAATTTATTCATTGTTCATCATTAAAATGAATGAAAAATTTAAAAAATAAATGCTATACTCATAAAGCATCAAGCTTTCCCTTGATGTCTTCACAAAATAGTAGAAAATAGCTCAAAAGCCCTAAGAGAATTCAACTAAGAAAAAAGGAAAACTAGGTTTAAATTTTGAAGTAAAAATTACTAACTCCCAAAAACTCTATTAAAATTGCTTAAATACCCTAAATTAAGAGAATCCAGTTGCTATCCAACTTCCTAAAATAGAGAACAAACTTGCTTTATCATAGACCTAGAAAAGTGACTCGGTAGAGAAGGGTTTATCCCTATAGAGATAAAGCAAAATCAACTACGAAAAGGGAGCACTCGGTTGGCATGAGTACCATCCCTACTGAGTTGATTTCATTCTTCAAATAAAGGATTGTATGACCCAGTTGGGAAGCTTCCTCATCCCTGTCAAGTTGTGCTTCTCTGTTTAGGTTGTTTAACAGCACTCGGTTGGGATGAATTCCATCCCTACCAAGTTATTTGGTATTGGACTTCATGCATTTTGCTTCATGCAACCCAAAGGGGAAGACCTTCATCCTTACCAGGTTGATTTCACTTTTTCTCAAATAAAAACTACAAAAACACATTTAATCACACTTAATTGAAAACATTAATAATTTAAACATAAAATTAAATAATCTAACACTAAACACACCTAAAAACATACTGAAAAATGTAATTGTAATTCAAAACTATCAGCTATGAGTTATAATGAGCCTTGATCTGGTCTTGGACTCTAAAAGCGAGCCTCCAAGAATCAATTCAGACATCGAGGGGGCTCTGCCGCGTGTCACAACTAGCCCTTTATCTTTTTCTTAGCAATCATAATTTGTTTAAACTTTATAAGGCTTGAAAACTAATGCAGTTTGAAGCATGTGTATTTGTAATTCTTAAAACATGTTTATTATGTGTAATATTCCTAGTTTTAATGAATGAACCATATAATCACTACATTTTTTAATTATTATTTTTGTGGAAAATCCCATTATAATTTGCTTTCTGTTTGAAGTAGGCTTCTTTTGTCCATCTATAAAGATTTCAAATATAATAAATAAATAAATAATAAATGCATATAAAGATAGCTGAAATAATCTTTACTGATACTGATTAATTAGACCAATAGCGGCTTATAAAGCATTTCGCATATTAGCAAAAGGTGACCTCATTATGCGGTGTAAACATCAAATTCATTTTCTTTTCTTTTTTTTACATTAAATCTTTTAGAACAATATCTTCATATGCTCGCATATGAAACCCATAGAACCCTAAAACATCACATTACCTTTGCATCTTATTTTTGATATTATACTGATTCAACTCAGTTATTTTGGAATTCAATCTTTGAATTAGATTTTATCTAACTTCATCTTTCTATAATAGTACTCTTCTTTCACTATCATATCATTACTACATTCAATGTACATCCTGTTAATTTCCTTTCTAGTTTAGGGCCTATGCACATAATTTGATGCTTTCATGTCCTATCAAATGATGCTAATGTAATCCTGTTAAAGGATGATGATTTTCTTCTATGCAATAGGATGCAAATACATGATTTCATGTATCATAAATGTTTGCCCCATCCTATGCTATGAAATGTGCAATCAATTGTCCACACTATTAAGGAGTCAGTGACATGTACACAGTACACGATACCCACTTTGAATCCATTAGATAACCTTATCAAATTTATACAAACCCTTTTTGTCCTCTACTATCTATAGGAAAATAGGTACATTTACATTACTCCACAACACTACATACACATATATCTAATTTATTCTCTAACATGTTCTAGTCCAGAACTGCCTAAACTTATGCTTTGATACCAAAATGCAATGCTCACTCTAATTACCTTTTATTTACATATCACTTCATTGAATTACTTGTATAAGTACACATATATACATATAAATTTAACATACTTAAAGTATATTTACAAAATAGATCATTACATTTATTCCAAATCATTTACATTGAACATTTACAAAAATGACTCTACACTAAAATTAGCCTTCACTTGCTTTTCTCTTAGTGACCCATATATGTTGGCATGAAAATTGATTCTTCAGATCTACACCTATTTACCTACACGAAAAGTACACACGTGCTGAACAATGGCTCAGTGGGGAGTAAAAACAATGTAATCAACTTCTTAACAAAGTCTCAAATACAAATAGTATAACACGCTAATGAACATTACATAATAGCATTTAATAGCTAACATACTTTAACATATCACAACTCACACAATCACTATAATAGTTCCAAGCACTAAACAACACTACAATACAATTTCTCAGTTATGATTCAGTAAAACTTCAATGCAATTCTTTAATTACACTATAATATTCAATGAGAAACACTAACACTACCTTGAGGCATTAAAATACTTACATTATTGATCATTTATCATCATTAATTAATTAGATCACTTTTATGTTACAAAATACACATATTTATAATTAAAATCCCATGCATTTAGGATTATTTCAATACTATTTATCAATCACACTAATAATATCACTAAGAGACACTAACATTACACTGAGACACAAGGTCTTTGCACTATTAATCATTTTTCAATAATCATCAAATAAATCACTTTCATCACTTAAATTCCCATTGACGGTGTATAAAAGATACAAATACTAGATACTGGCAAGCAGTATCAAACACTTGAGATATAATAGTCTCATGTTATTGGATACCAATAGGTATCAAAACACTATACACCTTTCGGTGACAACACTACCAATTGCAATCACTATCCCCTTATATGCATGCCTATCTATCCACCATTATGTGAAATTCAAGCTTTCAACAAGTCATTAATCACTTAAGAATATCACATTTGATACATTTATAATCATAGAGTTAATACACACAATAAAGCATGCAAAAATATCACTATACAATATATACTCAATTACACTTAAAATACACTTCAATATGGTTATCATTTGTCTTGTAACATGTAATATTATACATATCATTAATCATATTCACTCACATTCATTAATTTTACAAATTCTTATGTTTAGATTCTTATGTATTAAGGTTTACTCTATAACTTTATTTCAATACTTTATTATGCTTTATATACATTTCATGTCACATATTACTCTTGTTTTTATGTTTAAAATACTTTAAACATTTTCAGGAGAGTTTAGGCAAGTTTCAATGACAATTTAGGGTCTAAAAATGAAGTATAAGAAGTAACATAAGAGGCTCATGGTGGCAACTAATCTCTTGCAGCCATGAGATAGGTGAAAAATCAGTTCTAAAAGGGGCTCATGATGTTAACTAATTGGTTGTGATCGTGACCACCATTCTGCCACAAGAAATCCTAAAGGCAAATTCCTAGGTCTAACTTGTATGCTATTTTAAACCTAATAAATGACATTTTAGGCAAATTGGTCATCTACAAAGTTGTTCCACTATATCTCTAGTTTCCAAAACATTAAAAATCACTCCATTTGAACTTCTAAATCTCGAGATATCAATAAAATAGTCCAGCCTCCTTCTAGTGGCAGGGCAACAGACATCACTCAATTTCAATCCATATTATAAAGGCTTTAGAGGTAGAATTAGGTCTTGATTTTTTTACAAGGTTATAGATATATGTCTTATCATTATTTTTTAACTAAAATCACTTAATTTAGACATTGACAAAAAGGGTTATATCCTTTACACTAAAATTGATCCAAGTGAACCTTAAGGTAGATTTTCACTATATCACTTTCTAAGGCACAAATCATCATTCCCTTACACTATAACATTACTTATTAACTCTAACATCAATTATAGATCATATATAATACCTTTATCAACTTGAATCAATTTAAACACATGGTAAAGAGAATATAAACTCCCATCCCTTATTGATGCACCGAACACTTTCTTTAATCTCTCTCTACCTCTTTTTCCTTGCTCTTTCCTACTTTTCTTTCTTCACAAGATAAATCACATATATAAACATCCATTTGGATCCTTCAAATTCAATTCTTATCATATAAAATAAGTAAAAGAAGAAAAAAAGAAGAAATTGTTAGGTTAAAATTGCCTAACCGCTAAATTCTCTATTCTCACAATTGATATACTTGAAATTAAGGGTTGTTTAGGGGTTAGAATGGCCAAATTTTGGGAGAGGAATCACTACCTTTTTGTTGTCTAGAGTGATCGACCATCTTGGATTTTTAAATCCCTTTGAACTTTCTTCTTTTCTTAGGAGAAATTTATGGAAAGCTTTGTGTCCTTATCTCATTGGTCTAAGGTAATTTTCACTTAACTCCCTTTCCTTTCCTCAATTTCTCATTTCTACACTAAAAATTCCTATGTTTCATCTCAATTGGGCCCCTATATAAGTATTCCTTCCTAATTATACACTTTTATAACTTAATGTGTAATGATCATATTGTCGTTGGCTTTTAGATTAATTCCCTCTAGGTTTTAACTTAAACTTCCCATACTTATATCCTTATATTATCTCTCTTATCCATCCAAGACATAACCAATTGCCACTATGATATATGTTGGAGCCTTACATTTAGGATAGTTTCATTCGTTATGGTTACCGCTTTAACTTGGTATAGAAATTAGCGAGAGATCTTTAAACTCTATTGGTGCTGAGGTTACTAATGTGTCAAGACTAATAATTAAAAAATCTGTAATATTTTAGTGGCAAAATGACGATAAGAAATTCAACATTAATCAAACAAACATTTTTTAGCGATAGAAGGTATTGTCGTGAATTCTTTTTTTTTGTAGTGGTGGGTGAATTTACCGATGAAAATTGTAATTCCATCGGCAAATTTATCACCATAATTAATAATTTCGTCAGTAAAATTATCAATGAAATTTTTTTTTCATT
Organism: Excoecaria agallocha; assembly: GCA_037975025.1. Classification (NCBI taxonomy): domain Eukaryota; kingdom Viridiplantae; phylum Streptophyta; class Magnoliopsida; order Malpighiales; family Euphorbiaceae; genus Excoecaria; species Excoecaria agallocha. The sequence goes on from CM075819.1 coordinate 27,034,560, forward strand.
GGTAAATTTGTTGACGAAATTGGTAATTCCATTGAAAATTATATAATTTCATGAAAGTTTACATATGGTGGATTTTATGATGGATGTTTAATTCTGTCGGTAAATTTACCAACAAATTTTTTTTACATTGGAAAATTTTCCTTGTGTTCATATCTTCGACGACATATTCGGTCGTTAATTTTTATTTCCAATAAAAAATCAATATTTTCCATCAGTAATTTCTGTCGGTAAATCGTATTTTTCTTATAGTGATGGGACTATGCACTTTGCTCTTCGACATTGATCTTAATCACTGCCAAATGGTGCTCTTCAAGTTTCTAATGATGAGCAACATCCTCTAATGTCTTTGTATTATCCATATAAGTTAGTTGCATTTTCATGTGCTCCTAACCCTTAGGTAAGGAATGAATAATAGCTTAGACTTACTGCTCATCAGCCAACTTATGACTAACCTCACTAAGCTCACTTATTATATTTTCCATCTCTCTTAGATATTTTCACATCGTATGATCAAACTTCTCATTACAAGAAAATGTTAAAATAGCAACGGAATAATTTTCATTGCTATTTTAGCAATGGAAACAAAATTTTGTTTCTAATTAGCAACAAAAATCAAATTCAATTTCTAAAATTTGTTTAAGTTTTTAAATTTAGTAATGGAAACAAAAATGGTTGTCTTCCTTTACTAAAAATGGAGAAAAATTTTTGCACCAAAATATAGCAACGAAAATTTGCAATGGGATGCTTATAATATTTTTAAATAAGATGCCAGCAGATGGCAAAAAAATTTTGGAAAGAAAATTAGCTACAAAAACCAAATTTTGTTGCTAAAATAGCAATGAAATGTGATTTCCAATGTTATTTTAGCAACAAAAATTATATTTTGTTGCTATTTTAGCAACCAAAAATATATTTTGTTACTAAATAACCAACCTTAATGTAATTCAGTTGCGAATTATCAACAAAAAATTTTTTCGTTGCAAAAATAGCAACAAAAAATATTTTCTATTGCTAAATAACCAACCTTAGTGCAATTAAGTTGCAAATTAGCAGCGAAAAATTTTCTAGCAACAGAAATTATATTTAGCAATGGAAAAATTTTGCATTGCTATTTTCTTTTTTGCCCTAAGTATAAATAGTTCACTTTTTCCCCTTTTTTCCCTTTCTCTCCTTACCTCGCTATCTTGCTTCTTCCTCCTCGCCCTTGCCCTCTCCCTTTCCCTCTCCCTTTCGCTATATACTACTAACTCTTATAGATCTTTAAATCCACCTTGTGGCTAGCCTTATTCCTCTCACCTCTATCATTTATCTCTTTCCTCTATTAGGTTATCTCTCTCTAGCTGCCACCTCTTCCCACCTTCTGCTCTACTCCATCACTTTTGTTTTATAATTTGAGCCATTGAAATCTGCTGCCATGGCCGAAAAATGAAAAGGTCCAGCAATAGGGATCGATCTCGGCATGACTTACTCATGCATTGGGGTTGGACAGTATGACAGAGTAGAGATCATAATGATCAGGGGAATAGAACGATGCCATCTTATGTGGCATTTACTGTTACAAAGCATTGGATCGGTGATGCGGCTAAGAATAAAGTCACCATGAACCCAAGCAACACTATTTTTGGTAAGTACTTGTTAGCAAAATTTTATTTTTTCTTCTTTTGTTTTCATTTATTTGGTATTCATAACTCTCTTCTAGTTATTATCATATTAAATGCTGGTTTGTTGTGCTTTTACTGAAGTTTTGTGTTTGGTTCCCAATTTTTCATCGAATCTATGCGTTGTGTTGGTTAATGTATTTAATTTTACATGAAAAAATAGTAATGAGCACTTTAAATATTTTTGCTATGCCAGAGTTACATGCTAACTAGATCTTTATAGAATATTAAAACTAAGATCTATTTAATTAAAAGACCCAAACGAGCTCATGATCTTCATTATCCTTGTAAGATGTGGGGTTTCTAATGAATTTATATTCATTGGGAATTGAACAGTGACAGGTTACTGATGGATTGTCCTAGTATAATAGTTAGCTTGATGTTTTTTTAATTGTCAATTAAAGAAGGTTTCAGTGGTTTTTCCATCCCAATTACCAACATAGATGAAACATTATTTTGCCATCATCATCGTATTTCTTTGTAATTAACTCCATACTCTACTTTTTCACATGCAACATTGTTTTATATTTCTTATAAGGTCATTCATTTATTATGACAGTAGTGTGCTGTGTCTCTTTAGGTATTTTCTCAAAAAAAAATTTGATATGTATCAAATTTGATTGTCAATGATCGGAGTTTAGTTATAAACACACCTCTGAACTTCTCCCATAAAATGATCCATAGATCCATTGCATTTTGATACTTGTAGAACTATTTAGTAATATAATCATCCATTACACTTAGCAAAATGATTCATGCAATGGAATTTTTCTTTTTCCATGCCATATAGGCATCTCAATCCCACTTATGCTAGGCTATTGTGCCATCCTCAAGTTCAACCATGATTGAATTCAATGTTTTTAGAGCCTCTTACACTTTCAGCATATACTGGATCTCTATACTCTATATTTTATAATTATCATCGTTTAACATCATATTTTTTTTAGCTTGGTGACAATTGATTGGAAAGCAGTAGCCATTTGCATCCTTTGACATCTAATAGAACAAGGTTGCACATTATTAAAGGAGATTAGGCAGTACATTCAAAATAATAAGCTAGTAAAAGTTTCTGTCAAGCTTAAATTTGAAAAGGTTACTTATATTATCCAATTATCCATTAAGTCCTAACATCTAACCTTACAGGTTAAAATTTTATACATAGTAAATTTTAATTATTAGATATTAAATATTAAAACTCGAGAGGAAATTTTATCGGTTTGGTTTATTAAGTCTCAACTTAATAATCATATGATAAGTGTAAATTTTAGTATGTTTTAATATGTTTTTAGTATGCTTAGTGTGTTAATTTAGTAGTATTTAGGTTAATTTAATGTTTAATTTGTTAAGTTTGCAATTTGAGGTCTTAATTGAGAAATTTGCTCTTTTTAGGTGCTTATTTGAAGAGAAGAATAATTTACAAAGGTTAAAGTGTAAGTTTAGAAATTGAAGGCTTTCATTGTTATTCCAGAGGCTAGTCACTTAGTGAAGTGACATCCTTACTCTACCGAGTGGCCTAAAGAGGAAAAGAAAGATCTTCATTGAACAGTTCAAAGAGTAACCAACCGGTGGAGCCAATATCCACTCTATCGAGTAAGACAAAAGGAAACAACATGCAAAAAAACACCACTTAGTGGAGTGACTTATTCAATCTACCAAGTGAACTAAAAATACTAGGGACGGAGGAGCTTTACTCAGTGGAATGAAATGTCACTCTGTCAAGCCTAATCTTTGAAGCTGAATTAGACTCTAATTCTTACTAGTTTAGGAAGTTTTTTGGTTTGGGAAGTTTTAAGTAGACGATATTCTTCTAGTTTCAAGCTGTAAAAGCAGTAAGGAACATCAATTATGGGGGAATTATTTTTAGTAATTAAGCATTTTAGTTTGTTTTCATTCTGCACTTAGGTTAGAAACTACGATTGAGGTCTTTAAGAGTAGTTGAAATTCTAAGTGTTTGTATTGTTTTCTCTTATTTATTTTCTTTAATTTTCAAGATGAAGTGTGAGCAGTTCTTAGTTTTAAATATAGTCTTATCATCAGTTATCTAAATTTTGGTAGTTACCTTATTTAATTATTGCTTAATAATTGATTTTTATTTAACCATTGATATGTATGTTCTTAGGTTAGTTTACTTGTGTTAATGCATGATTATTTTCTAACTAGATATAATTGTGTGTTAATTAAGGTAAGTTAAGATTAAGAGGAGTTAAAACTAAGAATAGGTGAAAGTTAAATTTGCTTGAAAAAGAATTTAATAGACATCTAGGGGGTTAAAATAATATTTTTATGCTAACTATTGAGTTTTTTCTTAATAAGATAGGTTTAATGCTTAGAATGGTAATCTTGATTTAAGTTATCTTGCTTTATTCATCTAATTTCTTCATAATCACTTGTATTTCTTTTTAATTAAGTATTGCAATATAAGGTTAAGGTCAATTGTCCTTTAGTGAAAATTGTCTTTAATATTAATTTTTACCAATTTTATTTACTTGTTTTTAGTTCAATTGTTAAGTCTTTAGTTGTTTGTTCAAATTTCTGTCTTTAATTTAGTTAAACGTTCATTCTTATTTCTTACACATAGTTTTCATTCTAAAAATCTAAAATCTTTCATACATACACAAGTGTTCATTGGGTTTGATATTTAGGGGTCATTATTATATTTTCTTATATTACTAGCCGATCTAGTACACTTGCCAAACAGCTGTCAAGTTTTTGGCACCGTTGATGGGGAAAACAATTGGTGTTTATTTACTGTTTTCGATTTTTATAATAAATTTTTTTTTGTGTTTCTTATTTTCTTTTCTTTATTTCTATTCTTTTATTTAATTTATTCTTTTACTTTTACAAGTGTCAATAGTTTATGGTAAGAGATAGACCAATCTTGCCTATAGACCCTGAAATTGAGAGGACTTATTATAAGATTCAAAGATTAAGAGCCACCATGAATAATCAAGGGATATAAGGAGATCCACCTCTTAATGATAATGAATTACCTAATATTGATCCACCTATAAACGGTCCACACCCTAGGATAGAAGGCATAAATTACCAAGCTCAAGGAGATGGGTTTAGACCTAAAACTATTAGAGACTATACAATTCTTAGGTGAAATGGAGAACATAGAACTATTAGGATACCTCAACACCAACTTTTTAAGATAAAACCTGCTACCATCATAATGGGACAAAAAAATCAATTTTTAGATTCAGAGATAGAGGATCCTACCCAACACTTATTTATTTTCTTAGAAATTAGTCACATGGTTTAGATCCCAAATGTGTCGACAGATGCCATTAAACTTACGTTGTTCCCTTTTACCCTCATTGGTAAAGCTAAGGATTGGTCGTATATGCTACCAAATCAATCTATCCAATCATGACAACAAATGTAAGAGAAGTTTTTGTGTAAATTTTTTAGCTTACCAAAACAACCCTTATTAGGAAAAATATTAATGAATTTCAACAATTTTATGAGAAGCCATTCCATGAAGCTTAGAAAAGATTTAGAAGACTCTTAAAAGTTTATCAACACCATGATTTTCCTATTTATCAATTAATGCATATCTTTTATACAGGTGTGAATCAAGCTACGAGGTCCTTACTAGACGCAGGATAAAATGGAAGCTTTATAAACAAAATTCCTAAAGAAGCATTCTTATTTTCAGATGAGATGGCAATCAATGATGCTCAATAGACAAGCTCAAGAGCCACACAAAAGAAATAAAGAGTATATAGTGTGGATGAGGTAGTTATGCTTAAGGAACAGATAGAATTAATGAGAAAGAAGCTTTTAAAGGAGATAAATGAGCTTAAGGCTCAAAATATATCAATGTTATCTAATGGAAGTGATATATTTTGTAGGAAATCAAGGAGCAATCAAGAATGGGGAAGGTCTAGTAGAGGAAATAAAAGTTTTAAACCCTTGTAGCAATATTTACAACTAGGGATAGAGAAACCATCCAAATTTTTCATAGAAAGAAGGGAACCAAACATCTAGCCCTCAATTTAAGGCCCCTTTAACCAAAATTTAGCCTCTAATAGTAATAACCACCCACCATATCAAAACCAAAGCCAACCATATTACCCTTCTACATATCAACCACAACCATATCAACCACATGGATTTCAAAAACCACAACCCCCATAAGAAAAGAAAACAAGTTTAGAAGAAATGATTACTAGTTTTATGGCCTCCCAAAATTCCATTTTAGCTAATTAAGAAGCTAGGTGGAAATCCTAAGACATTTGGATGAGAAAACAAAATGCATCCATTAGAGGTCTAGAAAATCAAGTGGGGCAACATGCCAATTCTTTGTCCAATAGAGCCTAAAGAACATTCCCAACTAATGTGGACCAAAATCCAAAGGAGGAAGCCAAGACAATCACTTTAAAAAGTCGGAAAGAGGTGCAAGAAGCTGAAACTGGTAAGAATTCTTTAAAGTAGTGGAAAAAACAGTGGAGTTAAGTGTTTCTAATCCTAAAATTGCTAATGAGGTATCTCTTATTGTTAAGAAAGGTAAAGGTAAGAAAAAATTAGTTTATACTATCCTTGATGAGTCTCAATTACCTTATCCATATTTAGCTAGGAAAGAAAGGTATAATGAGCAATTAACTAGAATTTTAGATATGTTTAAAAAGTTGCATGTAAATTTACCATTTGCTGAAGCTTTATTACACATGCCTAAATATGTTAAGTTTATAAAAGAGCTTTATACTAATAAGAAAAAGCTAGAAGGTGTAGGAATAGTTCAACTAACTAAAAATTGTAATGCAATATTAATGAATAAAATTCTATCTAAGTTAAAGGATCCTGGAAGTTTTAGACTTCCATGTGAATTAGGAGGAAATTTTGTTGGTCATACATTATATGAGTTGGGTGCTAGCAAAAATTTAATACCTCATTCAATTCATAGGAAATTGAATCTAGGAAACATAAAAGAGATCCGAATGACACTACAAGTGGCAGATAGATCCGTAAAGGGGCCTAAACGAATTATAAAAGATTTATTGATGAAAGTAAGAAATTTTATATTTTCGGTTGATTTTGTTGTGATGAATATGGAAGAAGATAAAAAAGTACCTTTGACAGTGGGTAGACCATTTTTTAACACAGTAAGGGCTTTAGTTGATGTTCATAGGCAAACGGTCACTTTAAGGTTCAATGAGGAGGAAATGGTTTTTAATGTGAATAAGGTGATGCAGCACCCCTCATATGATTTTGAAGAGTCCATTTGTTTTATTGATGGTGCTTAAGAATGTGTAGAGGAAAAACAAAAGGAAATTATTTTGGATGATGAGCTTCAAGAGTGTTTAATACATCCAAAGAAAAAGGAGAAAATGGAAGAAAGAGAAGAAAAGTTGATACGTGATTTAGAGAAAGAGCACAAGGAAAATGGAAATATGGAGGATGAATTGTCCCTTCCTAAGGGAGAAAATTCTAAACTTAAAACACTTCCTTCTCATTTAAAATATACATTTTTAGAGGAAAATGCAAAACCAGTAATTATTTCTCCTTTATTGATAAGTTTAGAAGAAGAGATGTTTATTAAAGTACTAAAAAACATAAAAGAGAAATTGGTTGGGAGATATCCAATTCGAAGGGAATTAGCCCAAGTTATTGCACACATCGGATACCAATGGAGGATAATTTCAAACCAGTAGTGCAACCCCAAAGGAGACTCAACCCTACTATGCAAAAAGTAGTAAAAAATGAGGTACTTAAACTCCATGATGTAGGTATTATCTATCCTATTTTCGATAGTAATCAGGTTAGTCTGGTTTAATAAATACCTAAAAAGGGGGAATGACTATAATAACAAATGAAAAGGATGAACCTATCCTAATACGCATAGTAACGGGATGGAGAGTTGCATAAACTATAGGAGATTGTATAATGCTATTAGAAAAGACCATTTTGATTACCATTGATTGGTTAAATGTTAGAAAGATTAGTAAGGAATAGATTTTACTATTTTCTAGATAGTTATTCGGGATATATGCAAATACCTATAACCCCGGAAGACCAAGAAAAGACCACATTCACATGTCCTTATGGCACATTTGCATATATAAGGATGTGTTTTGGTCTTTGTAATGCCCCAGCCACTTTTCAAAGATGTATTATGGCCATATTTCATTATTTTATTGAAAAATTCATGGAGGTTATCATGGATAACTTTACATTATATGGTCATGATTTTGAGTCTTGTTTGAATAATCTTATATTGGTCATAGAAAGGTGTAAAAAAACTAACCTTGTTCTTAATTAGGAAAAAATGTCATTTTATGGTAAGAGAAGGGATAGTTCTAGGACATAAGATCTTCAAAAAAGGAAATGAGGTAGATAGAGCTAAAATTGATGTTATTGATAAATTACCTCCCCCAACTAGTGTTAAACGTATTAGAAGTTTCCTTCATCACGCTAGTTTTTATTGTCGAGTTATTAAGCAATTTTCTAAAATTGCCAAATCATTTTCTAATTTGTTGATAAAATATGCTACATTTAACTTTGATGATAAGTGTTTACAGGCATTTAACTTGTTGAAGTAAAAGCTAATCACAACACCGGTCATAACATCACTGGATTGGAGCTTACCATTTGAAATTATGAGTGATGCTAGTGACTATGTAGTGGGAGCAATTTTAGGACAGTGGAGGGAGAAATTTTTTCATACTATCTACTATGCAAGTCATACTCTAACCGAAGCTCAAGTGAATTATACAACCATAGAAAAAAAGTTATTGGCAATTGTGTTCGCTTTTAAAAAATTTAGAGCTTATCTCCTTGGTTCTAAGGTCAAAGTATGGTTGGATCATGTAGCGTTGAGGCATCTTTTCGTAAAGAAAGATTCCAAACCAAGACTTATTAGATGGGTTTTGCTTTTGCAAGAATTCGATATAGAGATTAAAGACAAGAAATGAGCTAAAAATTATATAGCAGACCAACTATCTAGATTGGATCATGCTAATATTGAAAAGGGAGAAATTTCTGACTTATTTCCCAATGAACATATTTGTGCTATTTATGCATGTGAAATTTTAACTCCTTGGTACGATAACATAGCTAATTTTCTTATAGGAGGTTATCTTTCAAAAGATTTTACTTGGCAACAAAAGGAAAAGCTTCAAGCAGATGCAAAGCATTATCTTTGGGATGATCCGTATCTAATCAAATTTTTTTCGAATCAAGTACTTCAAAGATGTATTCCAGAGGAAGAGCAAGAAGATATAATAAGGCAACGTCATAAAGGAGAAGTTAGAGGCCACTATGGACCTAATTGCATGGTACAAAAGATTTTTCAATCAGGTTTTTTTTGGCCTAGTCTTTTTTTTGGATGTTAAATCTTTTATTGAATTATATGATAGATGCAAAAAGTAGGAAATATCTCAAAAAGGGATGAAATGCCATTGAATAATGTGCTAGAAGTAGAAATATTTTATGTTTGGAGTATTAATTTTATGGGGCCATTTCCAAATTCATTTGGTTTTAAATATATTCAAGTTATTATAGATTATGTAAGTAAGTGGGTAGAAGCAATAACAACTAGGACATACGATGCTAAGTTTGTGTTTGAATTCATTAGGAGAAACATTTTCACTAGATTTGAAGCAACAAGAGCCATTATAAGTGATGAGGGTAAGCATTTTGTCAACTATCAATTTAAAATATTGCTTAAAAAATTTGTGTCAAGCACAAGATAACAACCCTATATCACCCTCAAGCAAATGGGCAAGTAAAGGTGTCTAATAGGGAAATGAAATCAATCTTAAAAAAGATAGTCAATAGCTCAAGAAAAGATTGGTCTCATAAACTAGATGAAGCTCTTTGGGCTTATAAAACTACATTTAAGACCCCTATAGGCATGTCTCCATTTAGAATCCTCTTTGGAAAAGCATGTCATTTGCCAGTTGAGTTGGAATATAAAGCATATTAGGCAACAAAATTTTTTAATTTTGATTTAAGATGTCTAAGAAAAAAGCAGAGGTTGCAGCTTAATGAACTTGATGAAATTCGACAGCAGTCATATAACAATGCAACCATTTATAAGGGAAAAACAAAAGATTGGTATGATAAGCAACTAAAATTTAAAGAATTTGTTCCTAGCATGTTGGTTTTATTGTATAACAGTAGACTGTAATTGTTTCCAGGTAAACTGAAATTAGGATGGATTGGACCATATCTAGTCTTATCTAGTAATGAATTCGGTGTGGTGATTATTAAGAGCTCGAAAGATAGGTGAGAGAATAGAGTGAATGGGTACCATTTGAAGCCATATCATGGTGGGAAAGTAGATGTTGCTAAAGCAGCAATGGTGTTTAAAGAGTAGCAGAGGATTCAATAAGTCTGGTTGAGGACTTGCTAAACTCATAACTAAATTCTTCTTCCTTTTAGTTTGCTTTAATTTAATTTTGCTTTAATTTGTTCAATTTTTCTTTTGAGAGTGTTAGTGTGTCTTTGTTTGTTTTTGTTTTATCAAGTGCTTTATGAAGGAAATAGTAAGGTTTTCATGATTAAAAATGCATGGATTAATTCTGCAGTGATTTGTGTTCACTTTAAAATTAATAGCAATTTGATTTGTCTACAGTAGAGGGGATTGAATTAGATTTAATTTCAGTAAGGTTGAGTTGTTTCATGTCAATAAAGAGTTTATAAAAATTTTTGTGTCTAAAAATTAGGTGAAGCTCAAGTTAAAATGAATGATAGAGGTTTTATGTTTAAAAAAATTGAGTCTCTGCATTTTTAGTTCAGGGGCCTATCACTCGGCAGAGTGGTTTCCCACTCCATCGATTGATAAATTTGCTTTGGCCTTTATTTTTCTTCACATCCAGTAGGTGAGCACTTGGTAGAGTAAGTTTCCCTACTCCACCGAGTGGTCTCCCTTATCTCGTCGAGCCTCTTACATTTAAACCCCATTTTGCCCACAACGCCACCAAGAATCCCATTTTATCTTCACTCTTTTGCTCTCACTCTTTCAAAACCTGAATACCACTCCATCGAATCAAGCCACTAATTTTTGTTTCTTGAAAATCACTTCACTTTACTTCATTCTTCTATATCAAGTAAGTGATTTCATGATTTTAAATGCTTCAAATACATTTGTTTTTGTCATTAAAGCTTGGGTTATTCTTTTAAAGTTAGGTAATTTTCCTTCACTTAGTTTACTTCTAATGATTAGTATTCTTGATATTTGTATGCTTGTATTAGAATGCAGTGTTACTTGTTCATTTTTTGGGTTGTTAAAGTTTCGGATTCCATGTCATTTAGCTTAGTAAAGTTATGCATATAACTTGCCTGATAAAATGCCTTAAAGACTTTGTGCTAAATTTGTGCTTCAATTGTCTTATATATAGTCATTTTAAATCATTCTCACATGTTCATGTATCTATTTCTCACTTTATTTACACTTTATTTACATTTAGTTTACATGAAATTCACGCATCACAATTTGAGGAATTGAGCTAAATGTTGCATGTGTCTTTTAAACATGATGATGGCATTATAAACTTTCATTAGCACTTACTTAGTTGGTTTTATTTTATTTTATTTTTACCTAGTGGCTTCTAAGAAATCAAAGAAGGGTGAAGCATCAACCTCATCTAGGAAAAATCTTCCAACATATATTGATGAAGAGAAGGTCGAATCATAGGAATATTTTAAGCAAGTCAAATTCGTCAAGTTAGTGTATTTGAAGGAATTCTTCCTTGATATTTTGGATGGAAATTTATGGGATGAAGTATTCTCTTTGATCAGAGTTATTAGTTAGGAACAGTTTATTGACAAGCACCCAAAAATATACCTACACATTGCACCATAGTTCTTCACGTCATTCACATTGTCATATGAAGATCAGCAAATAAAATGTAGGCACGGTTAGTTTTAAATTGGGGAGAAAGACCCATTACATGCTTTTTCCAAAGTTTCCTAAAAAATTAGGATTTTTTGATGATGGAATAGGTGAATTACCTAATGCTATAGTGCAAAAAAATTGGAAATTTATTAGAGATCCTTTGCATATAGTGTAGTATAAATTGAGCAAGCTCATGGCTTATGCCTTATGTAGTCATGCCCTTTGAATTCTTCACAAGTTTTTATCGCTTACTTTCTTTAGTTGTATTGGCAGTCTAAGGGCTATTAATGTTGATGAATGTATGTTGTTAAGATGTATGGTTGAGGGCATATAGATTAATGGGGAAAACCTCCTGTATAGGAAAATAGTAGAGTTATAAAAAATGAGTAGTAAAATTAAAGCGACATCTCTAGGCTAGATTGCAACCATAATGGCAAAAACAGTGGGATATATATATATGGATATAAGGAGATCCCTTAGAAAGGCAGTTTTTATAGATCATGCTATGTTGACACGGATGAAGATTTTGGTCAAAAAGTCGTGGAAGCATTGGTCCGATAAGGAGGAGTATTTGTACCTAATCACTGTTGGGAGAAACAGAGAGGAAGATGAAGATGAAGCTGAGCAGGAATCAGCTGCATTAGAGCTTGATGCTCAAGCACCTACACCACAGGAGCTTTTGGCCCAAATGCTTGCTTTCACAACTTACATGAATAATAGGATGATGTATACCACAACTTACATGGAGGGCAGAACAGACACATTGCAAGATTATGTACTTAAAGTGAAGCAAAGTCTTGAGCAGTTCACCACCAACTTTTGAAAATGCTAACCACCACCACCCTTACCATTAGATTGAGTTGCATTTTATTTTACTGAGGACAACAAATTTTTGAGAAGGGGGGTAGAGCTTCTCTAAGCTCAATTTTGCTTAGATTCAAGAAGTAGAATCTAATTCTCCTCTTTATGAAAACACATATGTTTATGTTTATATTTTGTTTTGAAGTTTTATTTGTGTTGTCTATAGGAGTAACTTTGTAATCTTGTTTTAAGTACTAGTAATCTTAATGCTAGCTAGTATTTGTTAGTAGTGTGTGTTTTTGTTTTAGTTATTTTAGTTCAATAGTTGTTCATTTTATCATTTAGCTTTCATTAAAACTTAGTTTGCCCCAATTATCCTTAAAATTGAACTTATTAAATTTAAACTTAGAATATGCATGAGTCAAAATTCTTAGTTTAACATTAGAATAAACATGTTGTTTAATGAATTATGAGCTATTTTAACATTCAACTTGGCAAATATTTGTTAGTTTCTACTTTTTAAGCACTATAAACCACTTTTTGAAATTAGAGAAAAACCAATGCATTGAATGATTAAGCAATGAATTTTAGAACACTAAAACCTTCCTTATCACCCTTTAAAGCATAAAAGTAGCTCAATTCAATTTAGGAACTGACCTAGGCACAATTTTTCTTGTTAGCCATAAAAAGATTGATTTCCTACCTTATTTATAAATTTACCTTTGTTAAGCCACTTTGAGCCTAATAAGGCATGCCATCTTAATTTTCTTGTTACACCTATGAAAGTAACCATTTATCCTAAATGGCTTTTGCCTCACCTTTTTAAGAGTAGCCAGTCTGAAAATTGGATAAATTAAAAGGAATTAGGAATTTCAAAAGGTGTAATGAAGTGTTTAGTAGAGACTTGTGAAATAAAGCCAAGTGATTGTGCTAATTTGCCTTGAAATTCTCTTTGGAAAGCTAGTATTGCCTTCAATAAAGCTAGTACTTTAAAAAAGAAAAAGAAAAAAGAAAAAAAGAAAAGAAAGAATAATAGCTAACATTTAAGGCAAATTTTTAAATGTGGGGTTTTTATAAGGATAAGAATAGTTGACTTCTTTCAAATAAGGCATTTAAAGATGAATTTTAGCTTTATTTTTTGTTGTGCTTTATGAGTTTAAGAAAGGGTTGTGTTTAGTGATTGCAATTTTGAAGGTTTTGATTTATTCAAATTAGAATGGCTATTATTTTTTATTATCCTTTATCTATTTCTTGTCAGCCATCACCTTAACCCCATTACAACCCAATTAAGACCTAAGTGATTCTAAATTTGATTTGAGTTGTTTAGCATAGATGACTTTTGGGTTTAGGTGGTAAAGGAGAGGCTTATAGTGATTCTAGATTTCAAGCACGAAACCAATTTTACACTTAGGTGTACATTCATTCTAAGCTTGGTTATATATTTGCATTGGTATTTTGTTTTTAAAAGTACTTAAAATGTTTTGGTCTTGCACACATACAATGAAATTGACTCATATTATCTTGTTTGAACTTCATTCTAGTTAAGATTTTCTTAAGTTCTCTTGTTAATTGTTAAGCTTGGTTTTGAAATACTTAATTCTTAATCAAAGTTTGATAATTTTGAGGAATTGGATTGTTCAAATTTGCTTTGGGGTAAGCAAAGGATAAGTGTGAGGTATTTGATAAGTGTGAATTTTGGTATGTTTTTCATATGTTTCTAGTATGTTTAGTGTGTTAATTTAGTAGTATTTTGGTTAATTTAATGTTTAATTTGTTAAGTTTGCAATTTGAGGTCTTAATTGAGAAAAGTAGCATACAAAATTCAGTGCAAAATCTAAAATAAATGCCAATCCCCGACAACAGCGCCAAAAACTTTACTAGCATCTAACAAGTATACTAGATCTATTAAGTAATATAGAAAAATAAAATTAAATCCTTCAATATTATACCCTAGAGATTCTGTATTCTATATTTTATAATAAAATATTTGTGAAAGAATTCTCAAATTGTGAAGTGATTATAAATAAACTAAACTAAAAATTAACAACTAAACAAATCAACTTAAATTAAATTGAAATAACTAAATGCAGAACAAAATTCCAAGAATGATAAAAATCAATGATCAAAACACTTTTGCTAAGGGATTTTCCACCTCACCTTTTATTAATAGTGACTATTGTGAGCCTAGCAAGTGCACTAGATTGCCAAGTAATATAGTAGGGTATAGTTAGGACCCTAAATATCGAACCCAAGAGAAATATGTGTGTGAAAACTGTGAAGATTAATTGTATGCTAATAAATTCCCAATTTAGTTTGTATGAGCTATTAATTTTTATAGTGCAAACTTCAAGAACTAAAAAAATGTGCAATGAAGGAAAATTAATTCTAATGATAGTGAATTGAGTATGTATTTAATTCAGAAAAGATTAACAAGTATGAAAATATATATAAGTTAAAGCGTTGCCTAGGTACACTTATCCACCCCATACCCACTGTGAATTAATTTTGTCTTACATAATACATGAATGAATTCGGGATAACCCTCTTGACCCAAGCTTTCCATTCCGGAGCCAGCTATTCTAGTTGCTAAGCTTCCCATTTCGGAGCCAACCCAACAACTAGCCCATGCACGGGTCTAACATCCTAAGTTTGGGTTGCCTTCCCATTCCGGAGCCAAACAACCCATATACTCAACCATTTCACCCCACATTCTAGTCCTAAAATCATAATTACTGCACATTTAGAATCCCATTCCGGAGCTGTCTAAATAATACAGCATTCATGAAAGAAAAATTGAGCAAGATTATTCATAGACTTCAATCCACTAGACTCAATACACATCCAAAGATATATGATGAACACCATTCATCCATGTAAGGAAATTAACTCAATAGATTGAAAATCCATGAAATATAAATAAGTAACAGTGAAATGAACCTTTCATTCATGTAAAATAAAAATGTACTCAATATTCACATTATGAGTAGGGGATTCAAAGCTTCCCCAAGCAACAAAGATAACTACTCACTATTCATAATGTAAAAAATGAACAAAATAAGAGTTAAAATTATAAAACCCAATTGAAGCTGAAGATTTAAAGTTGATGAAGCTCCTCCTCTTCTTCTCCAAACAGCACCTGGATTGTAAGTTGAAATCTTCACAACTATAAGCTAAATCTATGACTATCTTTGTGTTCTTAAAGTAAAACTACACTAAAAGAGTGATTTTTACAAGTAAAATCCAAAAACTAAGTATAAGAAACCCACAAAATGTGAGAAACTACATTTCCACTCTCCTAAAACCTTAAGCACGAAACCCTAGAAAAACAACTCTCTCTAAGCAGAAATTTTTACAGCTTTTATAGAGTTGTCTTAGAGGCCACGGCTTGGACACTTTTGTCTCAACCATGACAGAAGGAAATGGCATGGCTGGGATAGTTTGTCTCAGCCATGGCAAGCTTCTGAATCAAAAGTATGTTCTCGGGCTGCTATAGCCACGACTAGGACACTTTGTCTCAGCCGCGACCTCTGATAAAATGGCTCAATTTGAAATCTGCAATGGCCACAGTTGGGACACTTTGTCTCAGCCATGACCTTTAATGAAACGGTGCGTATTGACTCCTGGATTGGGCACGGCTAGGACAGTTTGTCTCTGCCGTGGCAATTGGTGAAACGGTGAGTTTTGCCATCTACATTGGACACGGCTGGGACAATTTGTCTCAGCCGTGCCTTAACAAAATTTCCTACAAAAAGTGAAATTTAAGACCATTAATCAAGTAAAAACTTTAAATTAATCAAAATAACTAAAATAAACATAAAAACAATAATATAGCTTTAAAACACTAAAAATGTGCAAGATGAGACACTAAAACACACAAAATTATCCAGAAAATAAACGCTAAAAACAATATTATCAACTACCCCACACTTAGCTTTTTGCTCGCCCTCGAGCAAACAAATCATCCGCAATCTTGAAAATTTAAACTCCACACAAGAACAAACAAATTCAGAGTGATTATAGCAATACTTAGTAGAAGACACTCAGATGAAGAATTCAATTAAAAAGACTCAAACTAATCTATACCATACAATTTCTTTTGTGTGTGTGCAAGGCTAAAACAGATTTATTTTCTTTCAAAAACCAAAACTACCATTGAATTTCAGCAATCAGGCAAAAAGAGATTTACAACAATTTTGCGCTTGCGAATCAGAACAGTCATAAGCCTCTCCTTTAGCACCTGAACCATAAGGGTCATCTCCACTAAACAACTCAAGACAAAATAGGATCACTAGGGCTTATATTAAGGTTGTCATAGGGATAGGGCAAAGGTTCCAAAAAAAAAATTTTGATAAGGTTAGCAAAACAGAATTAGCCACACTATCCAGAAATACAAACCACCTAACTTTCTCAAGAAAATAACTCCTTCAAAATTCATGCTCTATCATTGTAAGAAGGGAAACTAATCTCAGGACATTAGTTGGATTCTCAAAATTGCAGGAAGTAAGATAAATGACACTTCCTATAAATGCTAGGTATCCCACACTTATTTTCTGCAGCATAATAACTGATTTTTTTTTCAGTATATTCATTCACTTACTAAGAAGGGCACCAAAAACACTAAATGTTTATTAACCTTGTCCCAAGATATTCAGAACGTTTAAACTCAATAATCCCTAAAAAAAAACTTTAACTCCCTTTACTTCTTAACTGATAATCAAAAATTTATCAAACCTAACATGCAAATTTCATTTCCCAACCTAGAGTGGCCAATTCCAAAATGGGACAGACAAAGGTATTTTAGGCTGCATGGTTTAGCATAAGTGTAATAAAAAAAAATTAAATAGCATGTTTTTAGCATACCAATTAAGCTCCAAAGGGCTAACAATGGTAGAATTTACTAAGGGTAGGTCAAAAGTCATTTTAAAAATTGGTTACCAAAGAAGGCTACCTGGGTCATATCCTAATCTTATCTGAGTTGAATATTTGTTTCGAAGGGTGATGAGGAAGGTTCTAACTATTCAAAAATTTCTTCACTCGAATGCTTTTACTCACTAGTTTTAATTTCATAAAACTTAGCCTACAGTGCTCATTAAGTAAGAAATTGAATGGTATATAATTAATCGAGATCAATTCAAAAGAAGAACTTCCCTGAACAATACTACTACTCTCTGGCTACTCAAACATCCTAAATAAGTAGTTCAAATATTAAGTTCAAATTGATTCGAAACAAGATTAACTGGCAAGCTCAGGCTAGTTGCAAGAGTAATTAACAACCAAAGACTAAACTAAATCGACACTAAAGGAATGCAGAATGTAATGCAAATTTCAAACACAAAAGAAAAGAAATAAAACCAAAATCAAACAACCAAGATAAAAACTATGAAAAATATGAAAAACATGAAAGAAATTCGGTTAGCAAACTACAGTCATAACACAACAGCAAAAACTAAAAACAAAACAACATCCCACAATTAGAAAGAAATAACAACAAAAACAAATACAGAAAAACTAAGTTAAACAATCTTTATCCTTAAACCCTCACCCACACTTAAAACTTTTGCTATCCCCAGCAAAAGACCAAAAGAGTAGAAACAACAATGGAGTGATGAGCGGAGGGAAAATCCCTAAAATCATGGCGAGGAGGGTGGAGGTATAGGCGGGAACTGGCTATCGAACCGGGATTGTAGCATCCTGAGAGCTGTAACAATGTCGTCCATCCGCAGCGTGATTGATGTGAACCTAGAGTCCATCCTCTGAGAAATGTTGCCGAGTTTGGTATTAAAAGCAGTGTACTGCTCAGAGGACAGGAAGATGCTTTAGCTTCAGGCCGCTCCAGTTCCGTGGCTCCCTTGTGCACTGCTGCTCTATATAAGCCCACTCCGAAACCACCAAATTTCCTTGCCCTTTTCATGCTTCTCGTAGAAGACTTTCCAGCCTACAAACATAACTTCCATATTTTCACTGAAACAATTTGTCTAATTCGTTCTTGAAGCCCAACTCTGCCATAACTTCCATATTGAGGCGAGGGGTGGCTAGATACTCTTACTTATGAAAGATAGCCCACCTATCTGTAGATTTTGAGGGAACCCATGTGGGAACCTTAACCTTTGAGGACCCTTGAGGGGCAGATGATGAAGCACCAGCATCGGGACAAGATCGTTTGGGTGCCATTGCGCCTGCAACACAATAATACAACAAATAAGCATTAAAAAAATAAACAAAGCACTTGAACAGTAAAATATATAACAAATAACTTGTCTAAAGCATGAGGAACAAACATAAACAAACACAAGTGGACTACTGGAAACAAAACACAAATTAAAGCATATGCAATTGCGTTAGAGACAACCAAAAACTCAACAAACATGGCCCGAACACATACAATTGCCTAACTCTTATATTAATCTTCTCTACCATTCGTGAAGCATGAAAAAAAATGGCAAATGTTTCTTGAGCATGAGAGTAACAAAGCAACTAAAGCAGAAAAATTCATCATGCTTCTCTTAGGCAATTTCTCGAACAGGTGGTGTGCAGAATTGTTGTGTCAACAAAAACAAGAAATAACTCGACCGAAATGCATGAGACTCACATAATACATGCCAAAATCACAATCGATTCAACAGATAATGTTAAAGAAACAAGATATAGTGACAATTTAAGTAGAAAAGCTATCTTAATCTCTCTTTGGCATTTCATCGAACAAGTGGTGGGCGAGGTTTGTTTGGCAACAAAAAACACATAAAAATGCATGAAACTAACCAAGCACATGCCCACATTCATAACCATCCACAATTGAAAAGAAAAGAAGCAATAATTCTTGACAATTAAAAAGAACAAAAATGTACTTACCTCTCTGTGGCATTTCATCGAACACGTGGTGGGGCGAATGCATTTTGCAACAAAAAAGACACAAGGATGCATAAAAACAAACTAAAAACAACACACAAACAACACAACCAAGAATTATAACGAAAAAAATCAAGAACATGGGGATGTGGATACAAAATTTTAAAAATTAACAAAGGAGAACAAAACAATCAAAACTCCAAAAAAAATGACAAAAAGTAAACCAAAATTAAAGAGAGGAGAAGAGATAGATGTACCTATTTCTTAAAGAGAGAGAGAGAGAGAGTGTGCAAAATTGGGGAGAGGAGGCTGGAGTGGGGAAGAAAAATGCAGAGAAGAGGAGAGAAGTAAAGAGAAAGAGGGTAAAATCGGGTTAAAAATGAAACACAACATTTCAAATAGGCACGGCTGGGACAGGTTGTCTTAGCCGTGTCCCCTTAAAATCAAAACTCCCCATTTTGATAAAATGAAAGGCATGGCTGAGACAGTTTGTCTCAGCCATGCCACCCTACTAGATTTGAAACGAAACAAAAGGCACGGCTGGGACTACTTGTCTCAGCCGTGTCTCAACAAGATTTTTTTTTATTTTTTTTATTTGACACAGCTGGGATAGGTTGTCTCAGCCGTGCCTACCTTCTGGACTCCAATAAAAAATATGGCACAGAGAAGGCCACGGCTGGGACCAATTGTCTCAACCGTGCCCCCACTCTAGACCTAAACACACCCAATTGGCCACGACTGGGACATTTTGTCTTAGCCGTGGCAATCTTCTGCCTCTCAAAAATTTTTAAGGGACACGGCTGGGACTAATTGTCTCAGCTGTGCCCAGCTGAAAAATTGCCCTATTAAAGACTCTTTCTCTCCTCAAAGAAACCAACCTAACAACACAACTAAAAACCATCTAAAGACAAAATAAACAACACTAACATGCTAAATTTGCAAGAAATTAAAGAAACAAAAAGAAAAGAAATTGAGTTTAAGGATAAGAAAAAGTTCTGGGTTTAACAAGTCACCAACTCAACTTTTATAACTCTCATGGATCATTTTTTAAAGTGAGGATCACTGATGCAGCCTCATACTTAGAATCGAGATATGGCTTCAATCGGTGACCATTTACTTTGAATTCTCGCCCATGACCTTCTTTTGGATGTCTGATGGTTACTGCTCCATAGCTAGAGACCTCGATAACCTCAAACGGTCCTTTCTGTCGTGATTTCAATTTCCCGGGAAACAACCTTAGTCTGCTATCATAGAGAAGTACCTTAATTCCTGGCACAAATTCCTTTTTGGCGACCTTACGATCATGCCACTTCTTTGTGTTCTCCTTGTACTTCTTCGCATGTTCATAGGCCTAGAATTGAATCTCTTCCAACTCATTTAATTGTAAGGACCTACATTTTCCTGCATTCTCAAGATTAAGATTTAAGAACTTGGTAGCCCAATAAGCCTTGTGCTCCAATTACACCGGTAGATGACAAGACATGCCAAACACTAACCTAAAAGGTGTCATTCCTATTGGTGTCTTAAAGGCTGTTCTATATGCCCACAAAGCTTCATCTAGCTTAAGGTACCAATCCTTCCTAGATGTACCAATAGCTTTCTATAAGATGGCTTTTAACTCTCGGTTGGACACTTCAACTTGGCCATTGGCTTGGGCATGATATGGGGTAGTGATTTTATGCCTCACTCCAAATTTTTTCAACATGACCTTGAATTAGTGGTTAACAAAGTGCTTTCCACCATCACTAATGATAGCTCTCGGGACTCCAAAACGGGTGAATATGTTCTTCCTCAAGAATTCTAAGACAACATTTGCATCACAAGTCCTAGTGGCTATAGCTTCTACCCACTCACTCACATAATCACTGCCACTAAGACATATTCAAACCTGTGAGAAATTGGAAAAGGCCCCATGAAATCTATCCCACATAAATCAAATAGTTCAACTTCAAGCATGTTGGTTAATGGCATCTCATATCTCCTGGTTATATTTCCCACCCTTTGACATCGATCACAAGTTTGGATGAACATTTTAACATCATGAAATAAGGTGGGCCAATAAAATCCAGAAGAAAGAATTTTCGATACCGTTCTGTTAGGGCCATGATGTCCACCAGCTTCCCCACTATGACAGGCTTGCATGATTTTTACTTGCTCTTCCTTGGGAATGCATCTCCTGAGAACTTGATCAGCACAAAGACCGCCCAGATGTAGTGCTTTGCATCAGCTTTAAGCTTCTTCCTTTGGTGCCATGTGAAGTCCCTTGGCATATAACCTCTTGCGAGAAAATTTGCAACATTATCGAACCAAGGTAAAGAAACTTCACAAACAAATAATGCATAAATTCGTTCATCAGGGAATAAATCTGAAATCTTCCCTTTTTCAATATGATCATTCTCCATTCTTGACATATGATCTGCTACATAGTTTTCTGCCCCCTTCTTGTCTTTAATCTCTAAATTGAACTCTTGCAATAGGAGTACCCATCTTGTCATTCTTGGCTTGGATTCCTTCTTGGCAAAGAGATGCCTTAGTGCCGCATGATCATACCACACCATAATTTTTGTTCCCAGTAGATATGGTCGAAATTTCTCAAATGCAAATACAATGGCAATAAGCTCTTTTTCAGTTGTGGTATAATTGACTTGAGCTCCTGTCAGAGTATGGCTCGCATAATAAATAGCACAAAAGACTTTCTCTTGCCTTTGTCCGAGCACTACTCCCACTGCAAAATCACTTGCATCACACATTAGCTCAAATGGCAAATTCCAATCCAGAGATATGATCACTGAAGCTGAAATAAGCCTTTGCTTCAACAATTCAAAAGCCAATAAACATTCATCATTAAATTCAAAAGGAGCATCTTTCATTAACAAATTCGATAAAGGTTTCGCAATTTTTGAAAAATCTTTAATAAACCTTCGATAGAAACCTGTATGCCCTAAGAAACTCCTAATTTCCTTGACATTGGTCGGTGGTGAAAGATTCTCTATAACCTCTATCTTTACCTTGTCCACCTCAATCCCCTTCTCAGAAATTTTGTGTCCCAAAACTATGCCTTCCCTTACCATAAAGTGGAATTTTTCCCAATTTAGCACTAGGTTGGTCTTCTTACACCTACCTAATACTAAATCAAGATGCTCTAAGCAGCTCTCAAAGTCAAGCCTGTAAATGGTAAAGTCATCCATAGATACCTCCAGAAATTTCTTTATAAAATCATGGAAAATTGCCATCATGCACTGCTGAAATGTAGCCGGTGCATTGCACAAGCCAAAAGGCATCCTCCTATAGGCGAAAGTGCCATAAGGGCAGGTAAAGGTTGTTTTCTCCTGATCTTCAGGGGCTATGGGGACTTGCAGATATCCCGAATACCCATCTAAAAAATAATAATACTTATTACCCGCTAACCTTTCCAACATCTAATCAATGAATGGCAATGGAAAATGATCTTTTCGGGTGGCATGATTTAATCTCCTATAGTCTATGCACACCCTCCAACCCGTGACCGTTCGAGTCGGTATCACTTCATCTAATTCATTTTTTATCACTGTCATTCCACCTTTCTTAGGGACACATTGCACTGGGCTAACCCATTTACTATCAGAGATTGGATAGATTATACCTGAATCAAGTAATTTAAGTATCTCTTTCTTCACAACTTCTTGCATAGCTGGATTGAGCCTTCTTTGGGGTTGAGCGAACAGTTTGTAATCCTCCTCCATAAGAATTTGGTGCGTGCAATAACTCGGATTAATACCCTTCAAGTCCACTGTCTCCCATCCTATTGCTTCTTTGTGCTTTTTCAACACCTTGAGCAGTGTCTCCTCTTCAGTCTTTCACCACAGCTACTACTAGTTCTTCTTTTACTCCATCCAATTCTTTATTTTCCAAGGAATGCATCAAACTTGAATTTATTGGATCATTTAGTAGTACTTTTTCTTGCACTTCCTCTACACATTTGTCGATTTTGTCCATGAAGTAGGCTGACTATTCTAGGTCAATTGATGGATATTTCTGAGAATAGTTCATATCTACCACTAGTTCTTCATTGTTGAATCGAATAGTGACCTTTGGTCCATAGACATCAATCAAAGCCTTTGCTGTGTTCAAAAATGGTCGTCCCACAATAAGGGGCACCTTCCTGTCTTCCTCCATTTCCATTACTACAAAATCCATGGGAAAAATAAATTTTGCTACTTTTACCAATATGTCCTCAATAACTCCCCTTGGCCTTCTCATCGATCTATCTGCAAGTTGAAGTCTCATTCCTGTTTCCTTGAGATCGCCTAAATTGAGTTTCCTGCACATAGAATAAGGCATTAAATTAATGCTAACTCCTAGATCACATAAAGCATTTCCAACAAAGATCTCACCAATTTCACAAGGTAGAGTAAAGCTACTGATAATAGTCATTTATTTAGTATTTTTAGTATGTTTTTAGGTGTTTAATTAGGTTAATTTTGTGTTAATTAGGTTTAATTTGAGTTTAATTTGTTAGTTTTATGTTTTTGGAGTTAATTGTAAATTTTGGTTGATTTTCAAGGTTAATTTGACATAAAAGGGCTTAAAGTGTAAAAAGGGCAAAGTTTAGGGCCAAAAGTGCAAATATGAAGAATTGATGTAAGACAAGTTGACGTCCAGGCCAGAGCCCTGAGACGTGACCACGTGAGTTCATTGAAGAGTCTCACACGTGGCCACGTGAAGAACAAAGCTAGTAGAGATGTGGCCATGTGAGAAGAAATAAAGAAGAGCAAGAAGAAAACCCATGGCCACGTGATTTTCTTCAAACAACAACACATGGCCACGTGTGAATTAACACTAGGGAACACATGGCCACGTGATGAAGACTCCCATGAAGCGAAGGATTCCGATTTTTCCAATTCAAGAAGGATTTTACTCCTACTCCAATTTGGAAAGTTTAGAAGGCTTCTACAACATATTTTGCCTATAAATAGACAACTCTAGCACCAAAAAAAGGAGGAATTAAGGATTAGAAGAGATTAATTGCTTTAGTTTTAGTTTTACTTGTTTTTTTTCTAGTTTTTCTGTTTTTGTTTTTCTTTTGATTTTGTTTTAATCTTTCAACTTTGTTTTAGTTTTTAAATATGTTTAGGAAATAGTTTTTTTTTTCTTTTGCTAATGGATTCTTGAAATCTTGAATTTTCATTAATATGACTTTGTTTTGAGCTTAATTTCAATATCGGTTGATTATTTCTTGGTTTTAAGCATATTCTAATCTTTGATTGTGTTGAGATTGGTTGTTGGTTTATTGAATAAATAACTAAAAATTGGTTTTGACATAGTTAATGATTTGCATGTTCTTGGATTAACTCTTTAATGTTCTTGGATTAACTCTTTAATGTTTATGCATGATTATTATCCGAAATATGAGATAATTATGTGTGAATTTTATTGATTAATACTAAGAGAGGAAGAATCAAGAATGAATTGGAATTGAATCACTTGAGAAAGGCTTCAATGAAAGTTTAGGAAGTTGAAACTAGATTTGCGTGCTAAGTATTAGATTTGTCTATGAGTTTAATACTAAGAATGATATACTTGAATAAAGATATCTTGGTTTATTACTAGTTTTTCCATAATCACTGGTGTTTATATTGAATTTAAGTCATTACAATGAAAATTAAGGTGGATAGTTTCCTTAGCAAGAGAATTCCAGTTATTGCTTTGTTTTTAATTTATGTTTTAGCTTTTGTTTTGTTTAATTGTTTATTTTGTTTAATTTTTGCTTTTGAATCAAAAACATTTGGGAAACAATCTCGGATTAATTTAATTCATACATAGATATTATTCTTGATAATCCATGTTCCCTTGGGTATGATATTTGGGGTCTTAATCTTTATTTCCCTATATTACTAGCCGATCTAGTACACTTGCTAGACACCGGTCAAGTTTTTGGCGCCGTTGCTGGGGACAGCGGTGTTGTTTGTTTAATATCTTTGATTGAGTTAATTTGAGATTTTTTTTTATTTTGTTTTAATTTGGTGATTGTTCTTTGCAGGAAAAATTCTAAACATCTTTCAAGATGATGCAAGATGAGGTCCAAGATTATGAAGTGTTTCTTTTAAAACAACGAATGAATAATCTACTAAGACAAAGAGAGGAGATAGAACGATTGCGTGCACAATCACAAAATCCTTATTCATCACCATCCATTTCTGAAGATTCTTATTCTCTTTTGACTTTGAGATTACAATTGGAAGAATTGAGAAGAGAGAATCAACAACTTCGATACTCAAAAGAAGCCTGTATCTCCGAGAATCAACGTCTTCATAACCAGCTTATATGTAAGAACGAGCAATTTTGGGCTGAAAAAGAGACGTGGGAGGCTACATCAAGGGCTCAAAAGGAAAAGTTTAGAATTCAAGAAGAAAAGATAAGGGCTCAAGAGGAGACAATTAAAAGTCAGAAAAATTTATTAAGGGATAAAGAGCATGGAATTGAAAAGTTGGAATCTAAGCTAGAACTTTTGAGCACTCAAGTTGATGGTGGTAAGGAAAAGGAACCAAATCATTCATTCATGGAGGATAAGGAACAAGAGGAACAATTCATATCTGCGGATAATTCATGTGTTTATTTAGAGGATGTTGGATCTCTAGTAGAGAATTTATCACCAAAGGAGCAAGAAGGAAAGGATTCTCAAGTGGAGATACCAAATTCAATCTGCTTGAAGGATTTATTTAGGCTAGAAGAGCCGGTGGAGTTCGTGATAAATGAGCCAAAAGAGGAGTCATATTTTATTAAAGATATGGAGTTTCCGGCTTTGATAAATTATGACAAGTTTCTTCTACTTATGGGAGAAAATGAGGAGCAAAGTCCGGAGAGACCTATGTTTGGATCACAAGCTCGACCGCCCGAGAGTAAAATGAGTCGAGCTGGGACTCAATAAAC
The DNA here is from genome assembly GCA_037975025.1 of Excoecaria agallocha. Classification (NCBI taxonomy): domain Eukaryota; kingdom Viridiplantae; phylum Streptophyta; class Magnoliopsida; order Malpighiales; family Euphorbiaceae; genus Excoecaria; species Excoecaria agallocha. The sequence goes on from CM075819.1 coordinate 27,060,618, forward strand.
CAGAACTTCTTCTCTAACTCTTCTCTTTAAATTGTCATCTATTTTTTTTTTGTTTTGCATGTTATTGTTTTTTTTTAAGGTTTAATGCATGTTTTAGTTTGTGTCTTTTAAGTCATGAGTTTAAGATATGGGTTTGAACAAAAAAGCTACTTCTAATGATTTTTATGCTTCATGATTAAATTTGGATTAGTAAGTGCTTTTAAAGGAATTAAAGAGCTAATGTGATTTTTGAGGTAAGTAAAATTGAACTTGTCAAAGATTTATGAGTTGGTTAGATGTAAGTTTGATTTTAAGCTTCATGAACTTTGCATATGTTGAGTTAAGAGTGGACTACAATTGGAATTTAATTAATTGATAGATGTGCATATTGTTGGCATAATCCAATTGTAGCTTGAAAAGAAGGAAATGCATAAATAAGTGAGTAAGAGCTGTAATTGGGTTATATCGTTCAATGCTTGGTTTACATTGTTAATGTGATTGATTGAAAATGGTTAAAAATGAATTAAGATGAATAAAAGTTAATTTGGTGCTTTAATGTGCAGGAAAATGAAGGTCGAGAATGCAGAAGTGAAGACCATCACGTGCCCACGTGAAGGAATCAAGCCAATCAATGCGTGACCAAGTGGGAAGGTGCTGAAGATGAAATTTTACTAAAACACAACCAAAACAGCAAGCTGCTTCAAGGTATAATTTCACCCGTGCCCACGTGTTCATACAGATATATCGACCCGTGCCCATGCATGTAACTCCTGCCTTTCCCACGATGCCACACACGGCCACGTGACTCCCTCACCAGAAAGATGCGTGGCCACGCACAAGACAACTTCTTCGCCCCATTAAAAATAGCGTGCCCACGTGATAATCATGCAAAGGATCTTGCGTGCCCATGTGAATGAATGTCTGCCTGGCCATAGTTCTTTGCATGCCCACATGTGAATCCACCTACAACCATGTGTGACCACGTGTAAGGGCGCTGCTAAATGATCACGGTTTTGTTTTCTTTCTTCCATTACACTTACATTTTCTTTGCTCTTACCACTCTCCTCACTCATGCATCAACCACCACACCTTCACACACTCATATTACTACACTCACTCACTTAATCAAAGCACTACCTCACACACTCACTTACTCATACACTCAAGCACACACTTTCCATAAAGGGATCAAAGTTTAATTATACTTATGCATTACTTCATCCCTTACTGCTTCATAATAAGGTTTTGTGCAGAAATTTTTTCATGAGTTCCTCGTTGCTTCAAAGCTTTAAGGGGCGCTGCCCCTCGACCCTGCCCAGGGACGCTGCCCCTCCGAAACCCCGTAAGGGGCGTCGCCCCTTAACCCTGCCCGCTAACCGGCTAGCGGACCGCTATGTTATCTAATCCTAGCACCTTAAATTTTATTCAAGTCATTATCTGTAATTTTGATACATCAATGTTTATATATACATTTAGTTGAGCATATTATGGATGACTTGATTTTCATTACTATCTTTATAATACATGGCATGGCTAGTTGAGACTTTTAAGATTAAGCATGTTACACTTCGAGCACACACCTTACCACTAAGGCACACATACTTAGTTTTTTTTTATTTGCATGATGTACTTAATTCACATAAATTGGCATAGGTTTCATTAGTGTTGAATATAAGTTTGCTTAGAGATTGATTTTCAGTTATGCATTGCATTTACTCTTAGCTACTTATTGTTTGACATTGAACTTCATTGTAGCTTCATATAGGTTGAGTTTGTATTTGAATTGGCTTATTTTCTTTTGTGCTTACCATGACCAATTAACATCTTTCTCTTCCTAGTATTTAAGCCTAACCATCACCAATTATCTTTTTACTTGAGATTATGCATTCATACATTGTTCACCTTGTCACCTATGGATAGTATGCATTGAGCACTTAAGCAAGTTTGGCCTAGTTACATTTATTCACTTAGTTACCATGTTTATTAAGTCTTGTTCATTGCACTTTATTGGTTTTAGAGGCATATAGGCTTGTTAACTTTCCATTGACCTCTTGCCTTCTTTTTGACTTGATTATGGTTCTAAGTATGGTGAGCTTACATTTTTGGTCACTAACTTGTTTCTCAAAAGTGATGAAGTGTGCTGAAATTCTCCATACTTTGCTGAGGACAGCAAGCTTCTAAAGAGGGGGATAGAGCTCAGCTGAGCTAAAAATTGAAAGTCCAACTAAGGGAGTTTTTCTTTCCTTACTCATTTTCTTACTCATGAATTATGTTATTTTAGTCGGTTTATTTTTGTTGTTTAGTTTTATTTTTAGTTTGCATGTTTAGTTTTTTTTAGTTTTGCATGTTAGTTTTGTTATTCATTTATCATATATTGTACATTTAACTTAGTTTGCCCTAGTTATTCTCAAAAATTGAACATTTTAAACTTGAATTTAGAATGTGCAATGTTTAAAATTCTTGTTAGCATTAGAACAAGCATGTTGTTTAATGAATTTTTAGCTAGTTTCATATTCAATTTGACTTATATTTGTTAGTTTCTACATTTTTGAGCACTTAAAGACCAGTTTTTATACTTAAAGAAAAACAATGCATTGAAATAGTTGAGTGATGAATTTTAGAACACTAGAACCTTCCTCATCACCCTTCAAAGCATAAAAATAACTCAAGATAACTTGAAAAGTGATCTAGGCAATGTTTTTCTTGTTAAGCCATATCTTAATTTATTTCCTACCTTATATGCATATTTATCCTTTGTTAGCCATTTTGAGCCTAATGAGGTATGCTTAATGCGTGCCATATTTATTTTTTCTTGTTACACTCATTTATTTCACCATATAGCCTAAAAAGATTTTAGCTTCCCTTCTAGAATTTGCCACTCTAGGATTGGATGAATTAATGGAAATTAAGTATCTTGATGAGTGTAGTAAAATAATTTTGAATCAAGAGCTATTGTTGAGGTCAAGTGAATTGTGAATTGTGATTTTGTGATTACCCATGATATTATTGTATTGCCAACATCAAAGCTAGTAAAAGAAAAAAAAAGTGAAAAAGAAAGAAAGAAAAAAAGAGAAAAAGTGAAAGAAAACGAAAGAAATTTACAAATAAAGCTAGCATGTATGGCAAAATCTTAAGTGTGGGGTAGTTACAAGAAAAAAATGGTTATGACTTCTTCGAAAAGGGTATCAATTGTGAATGAAACAGAGTTTCAATTATTATTTCTTATTCATAAAAGAGCTTTGAATTGTCAAGGGTTGGGAAATTTTGTCTAAGTTCTTTATTGAATAAGTTAATGGGATGAAATTTGTGAATTATTAGTTTATTTTATCTTAGAGTGGCTATTCTTATTGTTGATCTTTTATCCATTATTTGATAACCAATACCTTAGCCCCATTACAACCTTTAAAAGACCTAAGTGATTCTAAGTTTTATTTTTGAGTTGTTAAGCGGAGATGACCTTCGGGTTCCGGTGCTAAAGGAGAGGCCTGTGGTGTTTCTAGAGTTTCAAGCGCGAAACCATGTGTATACTTATGTGTACATTCATTCTAAACTTGACTATGAATTTGCATTGGTGTTTTGGTTTTTGAAAATACTTAAAATGTTTTGGTCTTGCACACACACAAGGAAACTAACTTATATTGTCTTGGTTGAATTTATTCTAGTTGAAAATTTTATTAAGTGCTCTTGTTAATTGCTAAACTTGGTTTTGAAATGCATGATTCTTTATTGGAGTTTGATTATTTTGAGAAGTTGGATTGTTCTAATTTGCTCGAGGGCGAGCAAAGTTTAAGTGTGGGGTATTTGATAATAGTCATTTATTTAGTATTTTTAGTATGTTTTTAGGTGTTTAATTAGGTTAATTTTGTGTTAATTAGGTTTAATTTGAGTTTAATTTGTTAGTTTTATGTTTTTGGAGTTAATTGTAAATTTTGGTTGATTTTCAAGGTTAATTTGACATAAAAGGGCTTAAAGTGTAAAAAGGGCAAAGTTTAGGGCCAAAAGTGCAAATATGAAGAATTGATGTAAGACAAGTTGACGTCCAGGCCAGAGCCCTGAGACGTGACCACGTGAGTTCATTGAAGAGTCTCACACGTGGCCACGTGAAGAACAAAGCTAGTAGAGATGTGGCCATGTGAGAAGAAATAAAGAAGAGCAAGAAGAAAACCCATGGCCACGTGATTTTCTTCAAACAACAACACATGGCCACGTGTGAATTAACACTAGGGAACACATGGCCACGTGATGAAGACTCCCATGAAGCAAAGGATTCCGATTTTTCCAATTCAAGAAGGATTTTTCTCCTACTCCAATTTGGAAAGTTTAGAAGGCTTCTACAACATATTTTGCCTATAAATAGACAACTCTAGCACCAAAGAAAGGAGGAATTAAGGATTAGAAGAGATTAATTGCTTTAGTTTTAGTTTTACTTGTTTTTTTCTAGTTTTTCTGTTTTTGTTTTTCTTTTGATTTTGTTTTAATCTTTCAACTTTGTTTTAGTTTTTAAATATGTTTAGGAAATAGTTTTTTTTTTCTTTTGCTAATGGATTCTTGAAATCTTGAATTTTCATTATTATGACTTTGTTTTGAGCTTAATTTCAATATCGGTTGATTATTTCTTGGTTTTAAGCATATTCTAATCTTTGATTATGTTGAGATTGGTTGTTGGTTTATTGAATAAATAACTAAAAATTGGTTTTGACATAGTTAATGATTTGCATGTTATTGGATTAACTCTTTAATGTTCTTGGATTAACTCTTTAATGTTTATGCATGATTATTATCCGAAATATGAGATAATTATGTGTGAATTTTATTGATTAATACTAAGAGAGGAAGAATCAAGAATGAATTGGAATTGAATCACTTGAGAAAGGCTTCAATGAAAGTTTAGGAAGTTGAAACTAGATTTGCGTGCTAAGTATTAGATTTGTCTATGAGTTTAATACTAAGAATGATATACTTGAATAAAGATATCTTGGTTTATTACTAGTTTTTCCATAATCACTGGTGTTTATATTGAATTTAAGTCATTACAATGAAAATTAAGGTGGATAGTTTCCTTAGCAAGAGAATTCCAGTTATTGCTTTGTTTTTAATTTATGTTTTAGCTTTTGTTTTGTTTAATTGTTTATTTTGTTTAATTTTTGCTTTTGAATCAAAAACATTTGGGAAACAATCTCGGATTAATTTAATTCATACATAGATATTATTCTTGATAATCCATGTTCCCTTGGGTATGATATTTGGGGTCTTAATCTTTATTTCCCTATATTACTAGCCGATCTAGTACACTTGCTAGACACCGGTCAAGTTTTTGGCGCCGTTGCTGGGGACAGCGGTGTTGTTTGTTTAATATCTTTGATTGAGTTAATTTGAGATTTTTTTTTATTTTGTTTTAATTTGGTGATTGTTCTTTGCAGGAAAAATTCTAAACATCTTTCAAGATGATGCAAGATGAGGTCCAAGATTATGAAGTGTTTCTTTTAAAACAACGAATGAATAATCTACTAAGACAAAGAGAGGAGATAGAACAATTGCGTGCACAATCACAAAATCCTTATTCATCACCATCCATTTCTGAAGATTCTTATTCTCTTTTGACTTTGAGATTACAATTGGAAGAATTGAGAAGAGAGAATCAACAACTTCGATACTCAAAAGAAGCCTGTATCTCCGAGAATCAACGTCTTCATAACCAGCTTATATGTAAGAACGAGCAATTTTGGGCTGAAAAAGAGACGTGGGAGGCTACATCAAGGGCTCAAGAGGAAAAGTTTAGAATTCAAGAAGAAAAGATAAGGGCTCAAGAGGAGACAATTAAAAGTCAGAAAAATTTATTAAGGGATAAAGAGCATGGAATTGAAAAGTTGGAATCTAAGCTAGAACTTTTGAGCACTCAAGTTGATGGTGGTAAGGAAAAGGAACCAAATCATTCATTCATGGAGGATAAGGAACAAGAGGAACAATTCATATTGGCGGATAATTCATGTGTTTATTTAGAGGATGTTGGATCTCTAGTAGAGAATTTATCACCAAAGGAGCAAGAAGGAAAGGATTCTCAAGTGGAGATACCAAATTCAATCTGCTTGAAGGATTTATTTAGGCTAGAAGAGCCGGTGGAGTTCGTGATAAATGAGCCAAAAGAGGAGTCATATTTTATTAAAGATATGGAGTTTCCGGCTTTGATAAATTATGACAAGTTTCTTCTACTTATGGGAGAAAATGAGGAGCAAAGTCCGGAGAGACCTATGTTTGGATCACAAGCTCGACCGCCCGAGAGTAAAATGAGTCGAGCTGGGACTCAATAAACCAGAAATTCTTCCCTAACTCTTCTCTTTAAATTGTCATCTATTTTTTTTTTGTTTTGCATGTTATTGTTTTTTTTTAAGGTTTAATGCATGTTTTAGTTTGTGTCTTTTAAGTCATGAGTTTAAGATATGGGTTTGAACAAAAAAGCTACTTCTAATGATTTTTATGCTTCATGATTAAATTTGGATTAGTAAGTGCTTTTAAAGGAATTAAAGAGCTAATGTGATTTTTGAGGTAAGTAAAATTGAACTTGTCAAAGATTTATGAGTTGGTTAGATGTAAGTTTGATTTTAAGCTTCATGAACTTTGCATATGTTGAGTTAAGAGTGGACTACAATTGGAATTTAATTAATTGATAGATGTGCATATTGTTGGCATAATCCAATTGTAGCTTGAAAAGAAGGAAATGCATAAATAAGTGAGTAAGAGCTGTAATTGGGTTATATCGTTCAATGCTTGGTTTACATTGTTAATGTGATTGATTGAAAATGGTTAAAAATGAATTAAGATGAATAAAAGTTAATTTGGTGCTTTAATGTGCAGGAAAATGAAGGTCGAGAATGCAGAAGTGAAGACCATCACGTGCCCACGTGAAGGAATCAAGCCAATCAATGCGTGACCACGTGGGAAGGTGCTGAAGATGAAATTTTACTAAAACACAACCAAAACAGCAAGCTGCTTCAAGGTATAATTTCACCCGTGCCCACGTGTTCATACAGATATATCGACCCGTGCCCATGCATGTAACTCCTGCCTTTCCCACGATGCCACACACGGCCACGTGACTCCCTCACCAGAAAGATGCGTGGCCACGCACAAGACAACTTCTTCGCCCCATTAAAAATAGCGTGCCCACGTGATAATCATGCAAAGGATCTTGCGTGCCCATGTGAATGAATGTCTGCCTGGCCATAGTTCTTTGCATGCCCACATGTGAATCCACCTACAACCATGTGTGACCACGTGTAAGGGCGCTGCTAAATGATCACGGTTTTGTTTTCTTTCTTCCATTACACTTGCATTTTCTTTGCTCTTACCACTCTCCTCACTCATGCATCAACCACCACACCTTCACACACTCATATTACTACACTCACTCACTTAATCAAAGCACTACCTCACACACTCACTTACTCATACACTCAAGCACACACTTTCCATAAAGGGATCAAAGTTTAATTATACTTATGCATTACTTCATCCCTTACTGCTTCATAATAAGGTTTTGTGCAGAAATTTTTTCATGAGTTCCTCGTTGCTTCAAAGCTTCAAGGGGCGCTGCCCCTCGACCCTGCCCAGGGACGCTGCCCCTCCGGAACCCCGTAAGGGGCGTCGCCCCTTAACCCTGCCCGCTAACCGGCTAGCGGACCGCCATGTTATCTAATCCTAGCACCTTAAATTTTATTCAAGTCATTATCTGTAATTTTGATACATCAATGTTTATATATACATTTAGTTGAGCATATTATGGATGACTTGATTTTCATTACTATCTTTATAATACATGGCATGGCTAGTTGAGACTTTTAAGATTAAGCATGTTACACTTCGAGCACACACCTTACCACTAAGGCATACATACTTAGTTTTTTTTATTTGCATGATGTACTTAATTCACATAAATTGGCATAGGTTTCATTAGTGTTGAATATAAGTTTGCTTAGAGATTGATTTTCAGTTATGCATTGCATTTACTCTCAGCTACTTATTGTTTGACATTGAACTTCATTGTAGCTTCATATAGGTTGAGTTTGTATTTGAATTGGCTTATTTTCTTTTGTGCTTACCATGACCAATTAACATCTTTCTCTTCCTAGTATTTAAGCCTAACCATCACCAATTATCTTTTTACTTGAGATTATGCATTCATACATTGTTCACCTTGTCACCTATGGATAGTATGCATTGAGCACTTAAGCAAGTTTGGCCTAGTTACATTTATTCACTTAGTTACCATGTTTATTAAGTCTTGTTCATTGCACTTTATTGGTTTTAGAGGCATATAGGCTTGTTAACTTTCCATTGACCTCTTGCCTTCTTTTTGACTTGATTATGGTTCTAAGTATGGTGAGCTTACATTTTTGGTCACTAACTTGTTTCTCAAAAGTGATGAAGTGTGCTGAAATTCTCCATACTTTGCTGAGGACAGCAAGCTTCTAAAGAGGGGGATAGAGCTCAGCTGAGCTAAAAATTGAAAGTCCAACTAAGGGAGTTTTTCTTTCCTTACTCATTTTCTTACTCATGAATTATGTTGTTTTAGTCGGTTTATTTTTGTTGTTTAGTTTTATTTTTAGTTTGCATGTTTAGTTTTTTTTAGTTTTGCATGTTAGTTTTGTTATTCATTTATCATATATTGTACATTTAACTTAGTTTGCCCTAGTTATTCTCAAAAATTGAACATTTTGAACTTGAATTTAGAATGTGCAATGTTTAAAATTCTTGTTAGCATTAGAACAAGCATGTTGTTTAATGAATTTTTAGCTAGTTTCATATTCAATTTGACTTATATTTGTTAGTTTCTACATTTTTTAGCACTTAAAGACCAGTTTTTATACTTAAAGAAAAACAATGCATTGAAATAGTTGAGTGATGAATTTTAGAACACTAGAACCTTCCTCATCACCCTTCAAAGCATAAAAATAACTCAAGACAACTTGAAAAGTGATCTAGGCAATGTTTTTCTTGTTAAGCCATATCTTAATTTATTTCCTACCTTATATGCATATTTATCCTTTGTTAGCCA
>CM075819.1:27069848-27102906 GCA_037975025.1 Excoecaria agallocha
TGGTCCTCTTTTTGTCAATTATCTTTTTCGTTCTCATCAGCTTTAGGCTCAAGTCTCCATAAAGATTGTATTTCTAAAGATTACAAATTGTAACGTCACTACCACTATTGAGTATAAGAGGTAGGTCGCTTGCCCTACGGTGGACAACAAATCATATTGGTTGAGGCTTACTAATAGCAGTTGGAGACAAATAGTGTAATAGCCTAAAAATCCAATTTTATGAAAAGTAACTTGTAGTTAGCAAATAATGCCATCCAAGATAAAGTATGAATATCCAAAATTTAAATAAAATTTGTTAAGGAAATTAAGGGATTTATTTATTTTAATTAAATAGTGATTAAAGGAAGAAATAATTAAACAATGGAAACTATAATGGTGACTAGATTATAAAATAAGAGCTAATCGAGAACATAAAAAAATGAAACTTTTGGGTGTAGAAGGATTTTTAAGGGAATTATTTTTAGGCTTTTAGAAATATCTTCAATCAAAGAAAATAATAGCCAAAAAACTGAAATGATAACCAAATAAATAATAATAAAATATTTCAACCAAATAACAGATGGAAAAAAATAATGAAAAAAAGAAAGAAAGATTAAAAGAAGGGAAAGAAGAATTGGAAAAAGGGAAGAAAAGGTAGCCTCTGTTAAGCTAACCTAACCTGACTACAACATTGGCTTGACCACCATCAACGGGAACCCCTCATGGCCATCACTTTCCTCACTATAGAAAACCCCACCAATTCTCTCTTCTTTCCCTGATTTTCTTTCTGTCAATTTTTCTCCCTCCCCTACCAAAATCTCCTCTTCCTCTTTTCGATCAATGCTGGCATCGGATGGTGATAGGAGCAGTACCATTGGACTCCCCATAACTAGGCACTATTTTCTATACCTTTTGATCATCCCCACTCACTAGCAATAGGGAGATCAGATATAGGCGTATTGAACTATCTTGGCTCCAATTCTAGTCCGACAACAACATGTTGGGGCATGTGACCATCAATAATAGTTCTCCGATGCTATGCGATTCACGTTGGTAGTGATGGTGTATTTTCGACAAAGCTCGGATGACCAATGATCAATAGCAATGGCTTGATCCCAACAATAATAAGCTAAAAAATTATAGATTTTGACTTCAATCTGGTATGTGAGCTACTAAATTTATTTCTCATTATTTTTTTTTTAGTTAAAATGATTAGTTAAGAATTTTAAAAATACCATTAGTGTGTTTATTTCTTTATGTAAGATGTTTAAATCAAGTAAACCTATAGTATTATTATGTGTTTATTTCTTTAAATAAATTGTGTTAGATAGGGAGTAAGTTGAGATTGATTAGATCTATATAAAAGAGTTAAAAGGCTAGTGAAATGAGATTAGTGCACAATTTTTATGTGTTTTGAATAATAGTAAAGTGATAAATTGAATATTATTCAGTTTTAGTTTGTGAATATGACCTCCTGGATTTCTTGCGTTAAGAGTATAGTAGTGAAATAAAAAAATTAGAGATATAAAATTTCGTTATAGGTGCTGTTAGACTGAGATACATTGTGTATATAAAATATGTTTATGTAATTTTTGAAAAATTGACTAAAAGAAAATTTTTTTGTAAATTTATGTGCTATCAAATAGGGATATTGATACGAAGTATACATTTAACGTGGTAAACACTCTAAAATGGGGTAGAAGTTATGTGTGTGTGCATAATTTGTCAACTAGTTGTTATACATTGTATATTATATTAGTTTGACAAATTCTCGAGCAAGCCAAAATATTGACTTAATACTTTGATTTTCTTAACCAACTTGATTTCGACTTATGTATGTTAAATGGTAATAAAATTGATTTTGGTTAAGAATGAGTCCTAGAGCTATTTTAATAAGTTTAAGACAGGAGATAAAAATAGTAATTTATTGGAAATAAAGGGGTTGGAAATTGCTTAACAGTAATTGATGCAAATATGTTCAAGAATGTGTAATATTTAAAAAAAATAAATTAATGAATTTTTCATGCATTATGTGTATAAATAAGGTTATGTGCTTAATTATTATTTAAAATTTAATTATTTTTACCCTTAGTAAAATTAGTTAGGAATTGAAGGTGTAGGATAAGGGTGGCATGCTAATTAGTAGTCTAGTAATACTGCATCATAATATTTTTACTTGACTGAATGGCTCTAAAAGCTCAATTTTAGTGTATGATATTTGATCTATATTAGGAATATAAATGGCTATGAGAGCTCAGTTCTGATAAATGGATTTTTCCTTTGAAAATTTAAAAACATGAACTGCTCGATTTCATTTTCGACATTAATCTGATTTTTTCTTTTAGCTACTAAAATAGTCTATTTTGCTACTCTTTTTTCTATGAAAATAATCAATTTGAGTCGCAATGGATGCTTTTTGAGAGATAAAATATATTAATGGATCGAATGGTTTTGAGAATTCAGTCCTGCAATATTGTGAATTTTGTATCAAATTTGCTGACGGACTGAATGGTTTTGAGAACTCAATCCAGAATTTTGAATCCCGCTTATCTGGCCTGGTACAATTCTACTAGAAAATTTACTAGGGGCAATATTAAATGAAAATAAAGAATGTAATAAGTGAAATAAGGAATGTTATAAATTTGTTAAAATTTAAATATCAAGTTATTAACTAATCCACTGAGCTATTGGGCAATAACTTGAGTATGTAGATGAAAATGTGTGGCATTTATTAGATTGAGATACTTAAGAATTTTTCATGATACAATATTGTAGACAACATGGTAAATAAAAGAAATGCATGTTGAATAATAAAAGGCATATTGCCTATTGATTTGAACGTTTTAGGTGTATTAAAAATTATGCATGTTCAATGAAACTAATTTGTTAACTTACTAAAATTTAAGTATATAATGTAGAAAAATTACTTTACTTTATAATGTATGTGTATTTTGAGGTAAGTAATAGTGAATTTTATGAGATGATATGGGTTTGTATATGTATAGATAAATTTTATGTGTATATTATGTATTTCCTCTATAGAGGAGTAAATTTGGTAGTCCAAACTAAACTTTTAGCTTAGCTCATGGTTATTTTCTGTGTAGGTTGAAGAAAAGCGTTCTTAAGATCAAGAGAATAATTTGATGTAGCTATTTGTATCTAGAGTCATATCAAAGTTGGGGCATAAAGGCTTTTTTGTTATGCAATTTAAAATTTTTTATTAGGATTTGGCATGTACACAAGTAGAGATGAAGAAATTTATGTAAATGTATACATTGTGAGTTGTATATTAAGATTATATAAGTAAATTCATAAACTAGACATATTTAGTAGATTGAATGTGGATATATATTTTTTTTAACTTGATTGAGATTGATTTGAGAATTTATAGAGAATGGGAAAATTATTGTGTGAATGGAGTTTGAAATGGTGATGGATAGTGTAGTTTGAAATAGAAGCGTGTTGAGATTTTCTTGTAGGAGGTTTTGAATAATTATAGGGGAAACACTGTTAAAATTTTTGTAAACATGAGCAAGGTTTTCTTAAATTTAAAGTATTTTTAAATATTTTTTTTTTGTAATTGGTCATTTTATAGAATTAGGATCATGTTTGATAGTCTATATCTAGTCCTAATATTGAACCGAGTATAGGGTATTACAAATAGTCAATTAGATGCAATATAGACATTTGTATTTTTCTTTCATTAGAACTTTTCACTTTGAACATGTTGGATAAATTTCTTTTGATCATATTAATAAAACTTTTGCATTCAAATATGACATTTCTATTTGATTTCAATACACATGATCTTTATTTAACATTTAACTCAAAAATACAAGTTATCTAATCTCAGAATGAAATCCTAAAAGCATAAAAAATCCTATCATCAATAAGCCCTTTTGGGTTTTCTTGATTGATTATTTTCTCTCAGCCCATAATTTTTGCTTAGGATGCCTTTTTTTGGTTTTCACCCTAACAGGATGCCTAATTTTAGCAAGGTCGCCATTTTTTTGGTTTTCGACCTAACGGGCTTTTATTCTCTTTTTTTTCTCTTTAAGTCTTAACCATGAAACCCTTTTAATTTGTTAATGTTGACCGATTATCTAAACTTATTGCCATCACTCTCAGCCAAAATCGCAACTCCCTTAAACAATAATTTTTCAAAACAAAAGGTCCTTCCTAAGTAGGTCTAAACTTGCCTTGAATTTCTAGAATTCTTAGCCTCATTTGTTTGAAAAATGGATCGCCCTCCTTTAAAAGATGCTTTCTAACCTTCTTCCCAAATGAGCGAGCTAACCTCTTCTGATAAATCTGGTTATGATAGTAGGCTCGCATCCTATCCCCATCTAATAAGTTAAGCTAGAGCAACCTATGTCTAGCCTAATCTATTTCTAGTAACTCAACCTCTAGGACTATCTTTAAAGATCGATGCTCAATCTCTATAGGTTACACAACTGTAGTTCTATATCCTCATAATGCAAAAGGTAACTTATCAGCCCCATCCTTGCAAGTTCAAACCATCTTAGCTAAAATCTTTTTAACGTTCTTGTTAGTTGTTTCAATTGCCTCATTCGCTTGAGGTCTATAAGGTAAAGACCTATAATGTTGAACACGATACTTTTCAAGTATTTGCTTGGTTTCAGCTTGGAACTGCATCCGATTATCTGGTACTATATGGTGAGTTAACCCGTATCTGTATGCTAGATTCATTTTAATGAACTTAGCCATGTCCCTAGCTTCCACCTTCTTGAAGGATTTGACTTCTACCTACTTTATGAAGTAATCTACGGCAACTATGATGAATCTATGCCCATTTTATTTCGATGGATAAATCATACCCATAATGTCTATACCCTACACAATGCATGGCCAAGGTGACATCAGGTTGCATAGTTCAAAAACTAGTAAGTGTTTTAAGCTTGCATACTGTTGGCACAACTGACACTCTTTCACATACTTAGAGCAGTCTGTATCCATTATAAGCCAAAAGAACCCCTGGGACATGATCTTCTTAGCTAAAGCTAATCCGTTCATATGAGCTCCACACACACATATATGTACCTCTTTCATGACCTTTTTAGCTTTTTTCTCACTCAAGCACCTCAACTAAATACCATTAGACTATCTCTTATAAAGCACCCACCTCCACTGATGAATTGAGTAGATAGCTTATGAATCATTCTTTGATCCCTTTCAGTAGCTTCTTTTAGGAATATTGATTTCTCTAAGTAGTTCTAAATATCAAAATACCAAGGCTTCCTATCATATACCTTAACATCAATTACTTGCTTGGTTTTAAAGTATGACTTATCAGAGTTAGAGATCAACACGGGCCTCATGCTGACCCCCTTCGAATTATCCCACATCGATACCAAAGTGGCTAAGGCAACAGCTAGCTAATTCTCATCCCTAGGCGCATATCTAAAAGTGAACATCTTAAAATGACTGCTCAAAGGTTTTAGGCATTTAATTTAAGGCATTAACCATTCTTTCTTTATAGACTATTCACCTCTCACCTGATAGACTAATAAGGTTGAGTCCCTAAATAACTCTACAGAGTTTGTCCCTATAGCTAGCAAAGCTTCTAACCTAAAAGTGTAGGATTCATACTGTGCTTCATTTTTCATGGCTTTATATCTCAACTTCTTGGCTAAGGGCAACTTTTCTCCTTCTAAGGTCACTAGGATCACTTTTACTCTAGCAACCTTATTATTCATAGCCCCATTAAAATACATCTACCAACCCTGCATTGTTATGGCTATGATATCTTCATTAAAAAACTCAGAGGTTAACTCTTTTCCCTCTAATGGTTGATTAGCTAGGAATTTTGCTACAAATCTCCCTTTAAAGGTTTCCCTAGTGATTTACTTAATAACAACTCTTGTAGGAGGATTAACCATCTACCCATCTTTTTTAGGAGTGAAGGTGCTTCTTGTAGGTATTTGAGAGTGTTCTGATTGCACTTTATAATTATGAAAGTAGTGTTTGAGCTTCTTTAAAGCCTATATGATTGCTAGACAAATCTTCTCCACCTCTTCATACTTGGCCTCATATGGCAAGAATTTCTTATTGAGATAGTACACTGCATACTCAATCCCAAAGTCATCCCCTTGAGCCATCATAGCTCCTACTGAACTGTCCTCTATGGCCAAGTACAAGATCAAGGGCTTACCTACCTATGATGGTCACAGCATTGGTGGAAGTAAAGGGTATTGTCTAATAGTGTTGAATGCTTTCTGACAATCTTCATTCCAAACCATGGGTTGATTCTTTCTAAGCAACTTAAAAATTAGTTCACAAATCGAGGTTAACTTAGCTATGAACTTACTTATGTACTGAAGCCTACCTAGACATCCCCTAGCCTCCTTCTACTTTCGGGGTACTAGTATGACGTGGGTTGGAGCTACTCATTTTTGGTTGGGTTTTTGGAGGCCCACTTTTAGGGTTCGAGATCAAAAGAGGATTACTTGACTAATAAAATGGCTACTTCATAATAAAAAAGGATCAATCCCAAATTATTATTGTTAGCATTGATGATGAAAATTACATAATTTGTATACACAAATAAATCTAATTATAGCAACATGTTGATAGTAACAAAACTCGTCAAAATATTGCATCAATGCTTCATAGAACAAATATTAAAATAAAAGACACAAAAAACCCTAAAAGGTATTAAAAAACCAAAAAATGACCCTAGGGACAGTCAAAAGGAAGTGAGGCACGACCAGCTATTGAGTAAGGGATGGCTAGGGGGAAGGCAGGAGAATGCCCCATCCTTCAGTTGAGGGATGGTCGTCTGTCACCTATGGAACAAAATGAAAATTTTACAAAACGAGAAAAAAATACAAAAAATGACCCAGACAAATGGCTTAGTCATAAATATGCAACAATTAAACATTAAGTCATGCAAAAACACACTAAAATACCAAAATATACATCATATTTCACTAAAATTAAGGAAATACACCATATATACATGTTAAAAAAACTTCAAAATAACAATAGAGGAATCTTTTTTGAACATCACACCTCTATTAGATCGCATAAACTAGAAATGAATCATACTTCAATAGAGCAAGCATATCATTTAGTTTTAACAATCAAAACAAATCAATTTAACATCTAAATAATCATGAAATTTAGGTCAATAAATTGTAGAGAGAGAAAATGTGAATAAGCCTAAAATGTTACCTCAATAGATATTTTGACTCTGTGATTTCTAAAGTCCAGATCTCAACTCTAAATCACTATCTTTGATTCTTTAAAAAGAAGTATGAAATTCATAGGATGTGAGTTAAAAGGTTGCAAAGGCATAAACCTTTTTTAGAGAGAGAAAGAAATTGATTTTCTTCCTTATCTAATGTTTTCTTTCAAAAAATCATGATTATTCCATTTAAAACCCTAAATTTTTGTTTATATACCTAAAAGAGAGTTCCAATTCAATCACCACTCAAAAAAAATTGCCAGATTAGGAGATAAAATCCCTGAAACCCAGACTTGATCCTTATCTACAACTTTTTTCTTTTTAAAATTCTAGGAAAATATGGAAAAATTTAGGTTTCAAACACTACAAGAAAAAAGGCTTTCAAGGACGGGAAATTCGGTCCTTAAAAGTGCTAATCCATTCCCCAAAACTTAATAAGGATGGAAAAAACCGGTCGCTATCCTATCCTTATAGGCTCCGCTACTAATGATAATTAAGGACGAGATATATCTACCGGTCCTTAAAACTTTTAGTGACCGGGTAAGAAACTAGTCCCTAAATAGTATTAAAGACCGGTTTTCCCTTCCTTAATAATGTAAGTCACGTGCTCTTAGAGTTGATAAGGATTGGATATATGGTCCACAAAAATATAATAACGACCGTAAATGTTTAAGAACCAGTCTTAAACCCGATCGTGTAAAACCATTAGGGACCGGATAAAAACTGGTCCTAGTTAGTATTAAGGATTGGCTTTACCGTCCTTAATAATGTAAGTCACCTGATCACAACAATAAAGATGGACCAGAAATCTGGTCCTTAATACTAGAAATAATCATAGGACCATATGATAGATTAAAGACCATAAAACTTTAATTAGAGACCATTCTTTTTACCCTATATTTTTAATTTAGTATCACAACAAGAGCATCCAAATTAAGATTTCTCAAAAGCATAGACAATTAATAATATAATACATTCATAGATAATTTATAATTGATACGTATATAGAATTATCATCCAAAAAATCAATGCATTGTTTATACATCCCTTTGCAAAAAAGAAAAAAAAAATCTATAACAAAATAAGATAATGCTTCTCTATCTAGCCAAAAATCTAATGTTCTTTCGAATCTTCGTATTCAATTTTGTACTTCAATGTTTTGTCCATACCAAAAACTGCAAAATGTATAAGGAAACAAAAATGATTATGCCAGAAAATATATAAATCTACTATAAATAATTAATTAAATCTACAAATATTTTGAGAACAAACCTTAGAGAAAGTATATGTCCTTCAAGTGTAAATATATACACTTCCAAAAGTCAGCATATGAACCTTAAAAAAAAATAATTCCACTAAGTGTAACTATCTACCCTTCAAAAAGTTAGCATATATGAAAGGGACTGCAATATTGATGAACAAATTCCCTCTGAAGAAGACATTGAATTCAATTTGATTATCAGATTTCGAGAAACACCACCAAAGAGAGTTGTTTTCGAGGCTTCAAAGTTAATTCACTGAATGGTGTTAAGAAGACATGTTTGTGATTAACTAGTAATCTGGTTTAAACTTCACAACATACCGCACTATTAACTTTTTCAAACTTCTACTGACACTGATCCTTCTTCCACAAAATAAGTCCTTAAAGAGTTAATAGACAACAATAAAAATTATTATAGTATCCCTAAGAGAAGTGAATCTAGCAAGGGGCATTATAGAGACGAATTTACGAGTTTTTAAAAAAGAAAGATTCATAACTGACATTAGATATATGAAACAACAAATTGTCCGTGGCCACAAAAGAAAAAGCATGTTATAACTACAACATAGATAAGGCCCAACAAGATATAGAAAATATTCAAAGCAGATGTATTAAAACATATCTGCTTTCAAGTTTCAGCCTATCAAAGTCATGCAAAAAATCATTTAAGAGTTTAAGAGTGCAACGCATATTTGGTAATTACACTCTTATCATTGAGATATCCTCCATCTCCATCTTTTCTAAGAATAATTAATTGAACCCTTCAATAGCAAACATACAATATACTTCTAATCCCAACAATTAAGCAAATCACAACACAAACTTCAATATTTATATAAAAATTGTACATCTGTTCAGAAATATTGACAATAGTTATCAGAGCTATGGCATATTGACCATAAAACATAAAGCAAGCTAAAATAGAATAACAAATACAAAATACCTCAAGTGCTAAAGATGTTAATCACTGTCGTGGTAAGTGTCGAGTCAAATGTTCATCCACAATTGCAAGTCGAGGTGAGAATAATCGAAGAGCATTTTCAATTGCAACAGCCCTTGAAGGAAAGATGAGAACATTCTTGTCGAGGACAAAGATTAGTCAATAGCGCAGTTTATATAACAGAACCAAAGATGCATAGCAATGGAGTAAATTTCAGGTCATCTATTATAGGCATCACTATTCTGAATAAAACAAAGGTTAATAACGCACAAATGAAATAAAGTACAATCCATACAACACATGAGAAAATTTCATTGTCCAGTTGAATTAAATATGCTAATTACTCTGCCAAGAGAGCAAGCAAGCATCATAAACACTCCCACAATTAGAAGTAAATACTAAGTCCATATTAAGAAAACTGTATACCAAATTATTTGCATGTAAAACAATAAAGACCCTCAAATAGGTAAAAAAATCTATAGAATAATATTGAAAAGTAAATGTTTTGTACTAACCAAAAGTGGCTAGTAGGATGTCTTTTTTGAGATAGAGCATTATTATGCTAGAAAGGATAAATAAAATTATAGTTCACTTTAATCAGATACCGTTTTAGCCACTCCCACCCCAGGGCATAAAAAAAAAAGATAGAAAAAAAAGAAAAGGAACCCCGCAGTTGCCACTGTACTCAAAAAGAAATTGGAGAAAGAAAAAAAAATTAAAGTGGAAGAAGAAGCCTCATTCAAGTAAATCTGTTATAGGAAAAACAACAAGATAAGCAATGATTAATTAAGCAAGTAATGCATCCTTGCATTGGAATTGAGTGGAATGTGGTGGTATATTTTCAAGAAGCCTGCAATTAAATTACGAAAGCGTATGCTTCCTGCTGGTGACTCATAAGGGAAAGTTGATCTCTTTGTCAATACACTGCAAGATAAGCCAGGAATGCAATTTTCTCATCCACAATAGAATCATCCTCGAAAGATAAATCCAATGAACTGTTGATATCATGGAACCTATTCTTGAGGAACTCAAAAATTTTCTTAACCTATCAAATTATTTCAAATAATTTCCAGTGAGCATTTGTTAATGAGCAATAAACATATGTTTAACAAAAAACAGTATAGTAATGTCAAATTAATTGCAGACCTGGTTTGGTTAATGAAGTTGACAACTATAAACTGACAAAGCATGAGCAATGCGACCACCAGCCTTCCTATAAGCCCATAATGTTCAAGCACAGATAGGCTGATCTTCAGAAAGACCCATGAAAAACTCAAACCGATGAGGACTGTTCTTTTCAATTTCAACCAAGGCCGAAATATCTGTGTCGGCAGCCTGCAACAAAATGTTCTCATGAGTAGTAAACTTTTTAAGAATAAACAGTGTTTAGTTGAAAAGTTCTCATGCCTGGATAATTTTAGTCTACCAAAGCTTGTTAACATGAAATCCACGACGTTCAAACAAACGTTTACACACGGCTTGTCCAGGACGACCACCCATATTGAAAATCATAATCCCCATAGGCTTGATTACATCTATGCCTTCCTCAACAGCCCTAACAATTAGACCTAAGCCAAACTGATCCTTGACAAACCCCTACATACAAACATAAGGAACAAAAATTATCAACATCAAACTCAATATGTATTTTGAAGCAACTAGCTCTCAAAAAATTCACCCCAAATTGTTGTGCACTCCTTCTCCTCAACCCCAATATAAAAGAAAAAGGCACTTATGTCAAGTAGGAAAAAAGAAGAAGAAGAAGTTAAGTCTTCTGTCCAGACATAACAGGATGCCAGGAAACTGCATTTAAATTCTACCAAAAACAAACTACCCAAACTAAAAGCACAAAAGAATCTTTCATTGAGAGTACATGAATAATTATAATAAAGAGAGTGAAGATTGAGACAAATGCCAATATCAGATAACCCTATCTTCTTCACCAAGTGTAACTATCTACACTTCAATTGCTGGAAATATATCTGAGAATTAGGAGGTGTCACTAAGGGAAAAATCAATTTCAATTATTAATGACAACAATATTAAATAATTAATCTATCTAACAAATTCAATGGACATGCTTCATTTCTTCTCAAAGAAATACCTTCCAGCAGCAGAAAAACAAATATCATTATAATTTGGATCAAGACCATGGATCTGCTTTAAGGAATGAAGTTCTTTCATGTGCACAAAAGAAATTGATAAACTGATATGTACACTAATCAGTAGAAACTTGAATAAATTTCCAAACTACAACTGAGCTATAAATGAACACTTTACATGGAAATGGAAATAAAGAGTAATAGAATACAAGAGAACTGATTATATTTCTTTATTTTAGAAAGGGAGGAAGTGAATCATGAAATACACAAGAATTTGCATTCCTAATCATCTATAATCATCAATTTTAAAGAGAAATTATGTAGAAATATTATCTGTGATAATGAAAAGTAATCCAAGGTTCAAGCAATAAACAAATAAAGAAGAAAGATGGAGAGAAATAGAGAGAGAGAGAGAGAAAGAGAGAGAAAGGATTACTATAATAGTCTTAAAACTACATGTTACACATATTCTTCAATATCAGTAACCTAGCAGGAAATACATGCTTAATGTTGTTTTCATAGAATTGAAGAGAAACAAAGTAAGCAAAATGAAAGATGTAATGCAAATTTATGAGTTTGAAACATAATTGCTTCAAAGAACAAACATGAGAACCATCAGAGGAAAAGAAATTAAGAATAGGGGATTAAACACAACAAACTACTCAGCTACCTAGATGTTAAATGAAAATTATAATCAAAAGCAATTTAAGCACAACTACAGTTGCAGAGGTAGCATAAGTTGGTCTGATTAGTAAATAATGAACCTTTCATTCAAAAAGAGGATAAAATAGATTCAAAACTGCAGTACATTTTAACATTTATACCTAAGTGTCTAATTTGCTTCATGGTCACTTAAGATCAAAAAAATCTCATTAAAGGAAAATCATGTTAAGAAATAATCGACAATTTACAAACCTATACCTAATGAGGTAATGTTAAATACATCAACTACAATGAGAGCAAACCTTTACCTTCAATTCAAAAGACTTAAGATCTTTGCCAAGTTGCACACATTTATTCCTTCACGTATAAAAAGCTTATAAATGCAAAAACAAAAACAAACAAACAAACAAACAAACAAACAAAGATGAATATATACTATTGCTCTTCTTTTCCAAACATTTTTTATGGTATTTGTAGTTGATAAAAAGCATATCAGAACAAACTAGAAGTTTGAATATTAACCATAGCAATAGCAATAGTAAACTAAACCTCAGTTCTTCCATTACTACATAAGCTAAGAATAAGTACCTGAAGCTCTGCTTTAAGCTCCTCCCATTCATATCCAGTAGCAATAGGCATTACATCCTCAACTATCTTCTTCAAAGCGAATCGGGCACACTAAAGACAAAAGTAGATAAATAGGGATTTACAACTTCGGGACAACCATCTTCGTCCTTCAACTTGGAGAAGACATCAAGCGGAACAATATGAAACAAAAAAGAAATTTAGGGGAAAATGGATAAAGAGAACCAAATTGGTTACCTATTTTGTAGAGACAATTCGAATCAAATTGGATAAAGAGAACCAAGCTGACGTTATGAAGTTACTAGAGGTAGTTGATAGTGGCTGGATTAAGGTCCGATCAAGAATGTCATTTTTGCCCTAGAAAATGATGCACCGATGAGAGAAGCAAAGAACTACCTCAATATTTTGGTTTTCCATCTTCTCATTTTATTTTTCTTTTAGCCTGGATGGAGACGCTAGCCATGGCAGTGCCCTATGGTGATGGATGCGACACTGGACGTTGAGCCAGAGGGAGAGAGGAGAGCAAAAAACTTATCAATCTAGGACTTGTTTTTTTTTCTCTATCTCCCTCTTATGTTTTATTAAAATATATTGCTTAGAATTGAATACAACGCTTTTGTCCCACTTAAATGAAAAGTTTCAAGGACCAGATTTGAAAGGTTTCTAGGACCAGATTATGTTTGGTTGTTAAAAAAAATAAAAGAAACTGAGTTTAGGGACCATATAAAAAATTGGTCCTTATTTGTACATTTTCAAGGACCAGATTTTCATCTTATCCTTAAAAGTGGTCCTTATAAATAGTTTTTCTTATAGTGAAACTAGGGACGGGCATCTGTGAGTGAAGGATCGCCATCCCTTATCGCTAGACCTCAGATTTCCTAAAATGCTACCTCTGATTTACACTATTCTGAGGTGAGCACCCATAAATAGCTGTCCTATAGGTGACAGACAGCTATCTGTCACCATTGTTAGTCAAAAAATAGGGTTTTATGCTTATCTTTTAAAACACTCAAAAATGTTTCGAAAATATTTAGAGCATCACGAAAATCTTTAAGAAAAATGACAAATCCGCGATTGGAGCTCTGAGATTCGAATAGGCTGTCAGTGATATACTATTTCCTCATCATCAGGTAACCCTGATCTTGGCTATCTTGGATTATGGTGTCTACAACTGCCCCTAATTTTGGGGAATTGGTGCATTGGTGCCAAAGTGAGACAAAATTCAGAGTGAAATGAAAAAAATGCGTACCTGAGGTAGTGAATCTCTCATTTGCTTGCATCACATACCTTTTTGAGGTAGTGAGTCTCTGGATCGAGTAGTTATCATCCTTTTGTCAATGTATTAACCTTGAATTTTGATATTTAACATCAGCTTGTTGATGTGTTAATCCTGTGTTGATCATCTGATTAGCGCCTGGGGCATACAAAATCGAAACAAATTAATTAACTCTGTTTAACACCTAGGGCATGTAAAATTAAGTTATTTGAATACGCCTGATTAGCGCCTGGGGCATGCAAAATCAAGATGGCTTGAGACTAACTCTATCAAAAGCGGTGAGTCTCTACTTGTCCAATTAGCGCTTGGGGCATGCAGAATTGCAACAAGAATAAAAGGTCATCCTTGTTTAGTGTCTAAGGCATGGTGAATTAGCTTAACTTGGTTGTAGTTGATTAGCACCTGGGGATGTAGAATCAAACTGCTAAAAACATGTCATAACTAGTGCAAGTTTGTTAGTATACAGAGTCAAAACGATACATTGTACTTGAATGTTAGAGTTATCCTATTGGTTGTTCTTTCTACGAGATTTGGGTTGCTCTGTTTAAGTTAACACTCCAGTGAGGATGTTCTTGGTAGTTATGCCTCTGCTCATTGGGGACTCACTTGGAATGCTTAGAGTTAAATCCACAGGGGATATTTCTATGGGATACCCCTAGGATAATGAAACCCATTGTGGTTTTCCCTTGCTCAACATTTCCTTGCTTATAACATCAGCCTTATGTTCATATTGAAGTTTCTCCTACTCTGGGAAATTTTTGTTGATGAAGTAAATATTTGTCCCCTTGGTAGGGTTCTGAGTACCTAATGTAAAAGAAATTGGATGTTAATATACTGCTTATTGAATTTGACCTCCTTTCTTATTTTTTTATTATTGTTTTATGTCATTATTTTCATTGTGTCATTGTCATTATTATTTATTTTATAATGATATAGTTATTTACAAGTTATCATTAATCACATGGTCTTCACACTTATTCATCTTTTAAGTAAAGGAAAGCATAAATAATATAAGACATATAAAGACAAAATAAGTTATATACAACTCTATTTTATGTGTATCAAAATTTTGATAGAGTATGACTCCCTAAATACAATAAATAACCAGTCATTGTAAAGGTTATGGCCTTAATGCTCGATGGTATGCCAGTCCTGATAATGGTTTGAATGCTGGTGGCCTAGGAGGTTAAACTAAAGCTATAGCCTGAGGTGTTAGAGGCGGCTGCTCACCTCCTTGTTCATATACAAACCTAAAACCTAGTAGTACTGAAGTCAACAACTGCAATATTTGTGATATCACATAAGCCAGCCTCTCTGAACCCTGCCCCACTTGTAGGATTGCTTGAGAGTGGCTCTCTAAATACCTCATCAAGTCCCCCCTTAGGTACCCAATACACCTCTTCAGCTGCTCATCGATCTCAGTCACCATCTGTCTAGCCTTAGGAGATTTTGCCTCGATATAAGTACCTTGAACTCGGAGCTTGGTAAGGGATGTTAGTGTAAGCCCTAGCCCCAATGCATTATAATAAAACACTTTGAATTAAGAAAGTGAGGCATTTGTTTTATCTTTTGTATTCCTGTGCATATCAATTGATAGAACTATCCAAGAATGTTGTTCCAGTTTAAGTTATCATGTGCGAGGCATATGGTTGTAAGACCTTGAAACAAATGAGACTTCATTCTAAATATCCCTAGTCAGTCATTGTTATGGAAATAACAAATAAATTAAGACTAGTATGCTCTCTATATTATGAGTTCTGTCTTATGGATCATTAGGACAAGAGTGTCAATCAGAGATCATAGATACAGGTTAAAGAACATGGTATCTGGATTCGATCTGTTCATGAGAACACTACATGGTACAAGTCATAAGTGTTGCTCATATGAAAGTTTTGTATCGGAGTTCTTAGACCTAAAATCTCTATGAAACTCTTTATGAATTACTGTGTACTTTGACATACACCTAACATGGTCGTAACAGAGTGACAAGTACGGGTATGATTGGGTATGCATTGATTCATGTTAGAGAACATGAGAGAAGTGAAGGGATTACCCCTCTCTATAAGAGAGAAAATATCATCGGCCGCTTGATCAGTAAACTAAAAAGTATATGGCCATACCGAGATGAAATAATGAGTAATCATTATTTATCTGAGAGTTCAGTGTCACTGGAATATCAAGAAAGGAATTAATATATATAAGGATGACTAGTTCTATGCCTTATATTAATTTTGATATTTATGGGTAAGGGACTATGTAAAATTGCATTAGGTCACTAAATGCCATATGCATTTTCATTTAATTTGAAATGCTATAATATCTTGCTAGAGAATATATATAGCCTTTGAATTAATTCATTGCCAACATTAAATGGACCTATAGGATCGCACACAAAGCATTGGGCTTAAAATATTTAAATAAAGTATTGGGCATTAATTTGGGCTTTTAATTAAAGTTAAATTAATATATGTAATGGGCATTATAAATGCTATTGGACCTTGGCCCATGAGAGAGAAATTTAGCCCATATGGTTTAATTTCAATTAATTAATTATCTTGTATTAATTAAGTTAATTGAGTATTAAATCCTAAAAGAATTTAAATTAAATTAAATCATTTAAATATAAAGTGAAGTGGCAGAAATTCCAAGATAAAAACCAAGGAATTTCGGCACATGCTTATTATTTATATTAAGTGATTTTATTTAATTAAATGTCTTGTGTTTTATTTCAAATTTGAATTTTAAATTCAAAGGAGTTTAAATCAATATATATTACTTATTTTTAGGAAGTGATTGAAGTTGAATTAATTATCTTGAGATAGTAAAATTCAGATCAAACACTTTCCAAAAGATAAGGATATATATTAGAAAAGAAATA
Source organism: Excoecaria agallocha (assembly GCA_037975025.1). Taxonomy (NCBI): domain Eukaryota; kingdom Viridiplantae; phylum Streptophyta; class Magnoliopsida; order Malpighiales; family Euphorbiaceae; genus Excoecaria; species Excoecaria agallocha. The sequence continues at coordinate 27,086,740 of CM075819.1, forward strand.
AAACCCTAAAAATATATATAGAGTGATTTTGGCGTGAAACCCTAATTTTGCTTTAGGTTTTGGCGTGAACTTCTCTCTCTCTCTCACTTAATTATTTTGGCCAATTTTCACAAGGAGAAATGATTATTCCTCATTCTCTTGTGTTCTTGGGTAGTAATAGCAACCCAAGAGAAGTACAAAATCAAATTTTGTAGCTTCAAGCAATAGCCATTACACAATACTTATTTTGAGAGCTAGCAATCTCGGTTTTAAGCCGTCGGTGCAATTGTGTGTGTGAACATAGAGAGGAGTGGCGTAAAAGGCTGTTCCTTGGCATTGGTGGTGAAGGTCTAAGGCTAAGATATCCTCCTTGGTTCCTGGTCATCATCAAAATCAAGTTTTAAATGCATCTAAAGTTGTAAGTTTTAAAACCCTAAAATTGCATGTTTTCGATTCTTGTCATGGAATTGTATGACATGTATGATCAAATTTTATTGTTTTCCACTGCATGATCTTTATGTGCATACCATGAAATATTCCATCAGTGGTATCAAAGCCTAATCATGCTTATTTTAGTGCTTTAGATGCATGAAAAAATTAATTAAAAATCGTTATTTTGAAAACATGCAATGCTGAAATTTTCTGTTTTGAGTTTTTTGCATTGTTTTGGTGTAAAAATGATTTTAATTGATTAGATAGGTATTATAATTAATATGACATGTTAATATACTGTCCTAAGATGTTCTAGGAGCTGTTAATGGTCGGATTTAATTGATAATACCTGATGGTACATGTTAATATTAAAACTAGGTGCTATTTGGCATGTTAATTGTTAGTTTAACAACTAGTTTTAAATATTAAATGTAAAAACGATTTTGGCATGTTTGTAAGTGATTTTTAAAGATTAAATATCAGGTCTGGACATATTTTAAAATTGGTTTTAATTCTGGTCCATGACAATTTAATTGATTAATTTTAAAATCACTTAAAACTATGACTAGTTTGTGTTTGTTACATGTTTAATCAATATTGTTTGTTTTATTTTGTTTAAAATGTTAAGAACACATTTAGATCAGATTGGTACAAAATATTAAATAAATATTTATGACATTATTTTAATTATTAAATGACTCATAAAATTGATTTAAGTATTTGTGCATTTTGTGGCATCACATAAGCATTAAACAACTAGTTTTGTTGTTTGTTTGTTTTTATATGCATGTCGTGTATCATATATATGTTCTTCATGATTTTGTGTTTTAATTCATGTTGGTACATATTATATGTATTTTTAATGTTTATGGGCTGTATGACATAAAATTAAAAATGGCAAAATTGGAAATTATACTAGAGTTGATTTATAGCACAAATCTAACTAGTTTGTGTTTTGGGCTTTCAAGAGAACTTATTCAATAAGAGGATTTAGTCCATTGGGCTTCGGCCCAGGCCCATCACAGGGTCATCTCTTAAAGGTTCAAGTACACAATTTTCATTGATAGGCTTGGCTAAATTAATTAAAATTGGACTTTGTTTGATCCATGAATGTTATGTATATTTATTTGCTTGTTTGGTGTGATGAATGGATATGCATGGTACATTCATGGGTCCTGGGTTTTTGTAATTAAATATGGCCTGCAAGCCATTATGTATTATTGTAAAAGTTTCATTTATTTCTTAGAATAGAATTTACTTGAAGACTTTGTAAATCAAGACGAAGCCCACCAGAGTAGAGAAGCCCAACTCGAAGATTCTTATGTAATAGTATAGAATCTTAGTTGTAGGTTTTTGGGCCCATGTTTTTCACACTTTACTTTATACAATTATTTATATATGCATGCTATGAATGGATGACAAAGCGTATGCCATGTAAGCTGTAATAAAATGAATTCCTAAAAATAGTAATTCACAAAGTTGCCTTCCTAATTCGAAACATGTCAAGACATCGATCATCGGTCACGTAGACTAGGAGTCCTAGATGCGCCCGATTATCTTTGTGAGGCATGGGTTGTGAATGTAGGTTGGACTTAACATGGAAAGGGATGCCCGAACCTAGGCAACTAATAAATGGGTTTGTGCTATAACATCTTAAGATGTTAGCCCATTTGATCCAAGAGTCATGTACGAGACATGATTGAAGTTTTCCTACCTAAGTAACTTAACTTGTTAGGTGTACAAGCTCAGCTTGACTAATAAGTTGTTGTGAAAAGTGGATCTTTGCCCACATTAAATCACTAATGTGAATTATTTAAAGGGATATTAATTTGGTTTGTGGGATTATAAATAAGACCTCATTTAATCTTGTTAAATTTTATTGTAGATTGAAAATGGCATCTTCAAACAACAATTTCTTATTACGATCGATCCTTGAAAAGGATAAATTGAATGGCACCAATTTCATAGACTGGTCTCGAAACTTAAGAATAGTTCTTAAGCAAGAGAAAAAGTCGTATGTTTTGGATGCACCCTTGCCTGAAGAACCTGCTAGGAATGCCTCTGTGGTTTAAAAGGAAACTTTTGAGACCAAGAAGAGTGACTCCAATGATGTGATCTATCTGATGCTGACCACTATGGTGCTTGACTTGCAAAAGTAATTTATGGACCAAGAGGCTTATGCGATCATGGTGCACCTCAAGGAGATGTTCCAAGAGCAAGCTCATCACGAGAGGTTTGTCACAACAAAGGCCTTGATTTCTTGTAAGATGGCTGCGGGTACTCCTGTTAGTACTCATGTACTCAAGATCAAAGGGTATCTTGATACTCTTGAGAACCTTGAGGTATAAGTGCCAAAGGAATTGGCCACTGACTTGATCTTAGGATCATTGACTGATGATTATGATCCATTTTTGATGAATTATAACATGCATGGAATGAACAAGTCAGTCACTGAGCTTCATGGGATGCTTAAGAATGCTGAAGAGAACATTCGAAAGACCAATCCCGTATTGATGGTTCAAGGGGGCATTAAAAAGGGACCCGCTAAGGGAAAGGGAAAGGCAAAACCCAAGAATGACCAGGCTCGATTCAAGTCAAGTGGGAGTGCACCTCAGGCCCAATCCAAGCCCAAGGTGTAGAAGCTCAAAGAGAGTGAGAGCATTTGCTTCCATTGCAACAAGATAGGGCATTGGAGGAAGAATTGCGCTCTCTTCAAGGAAAATCAAAAGAAGAATGGAGCCAAGGCGTCCAATTCTGGTATTTTTGTTGTTGAGATTAACCTTTCTATTTCTACCACTTGGGTATTGGATACCGGTTATGGTTCTCACATTTGTTCAAATGTGCAGGGGCTAAGAAATAGGCGGTTACTTGGGAAGAATGAAGTGGATCTCTGTGTGGGGAATGGAGCACGAGTTGCTGCCATGGAGATAGGTGACTATCAACTCACTTTACCTTTCGGACTTTGTTTAGTTTTGAAAAATTGTTATTATGTGCCTGCTATGAGCAAAAATATTATTTCAGTTTCATGTTTGGATTTGGATGAATTTGATTTTGTTATTAAAAATGGCAATGCTCATATTCGTCGCCAAGGCATTTCTTATGGCAATGCCATGTTGCAAAATGGCCTTTATATCCTTGATTTACAAAAAAAAAGTCCATATACAACATTAATACAAAGAGGGTTAAATCAAACAAATTGAACCCTACTTACTTCTGGCATTGTTGTTTAGGACATGCAAACGAAAAATGCATTTCAAGACTTTATAAAACTGGAGTGCTTGGGTCATTCGACTTAGAGTCTTACGATACATGCGAGCCATGTTTGCATGGAAAAATGACAAAGAGTCCTTTTAACAAGAAAGGTGAAAGGACTAATGGCTTATTGGAACTAATACATACTGATGTATGTGGACCATTAAGTACACAAGCTAGAGGTGGTTTTAGCTACTTTATGACGTTTCACAGATGACATCAGTAGATATGGCTATGTCTATCTAATGAAGTACAAATCTGAAACTTTTGAGAAATTTAAAGAGTTTAAGAACGAAGTAGAAAAACAACTTGGCAAAAGTATAAAAGCCATTCGATCAAATTGAGGTGGCGAATACTTAAGCCAAGAATTTGACAGTCATCTAAAAGAGTGTGGTATTATTTCACAGCTCACTCCTCCCGAAACGCCGTAATGGAATGGTGTGTTCGAAAGGAGAAATCGAACTCTGTTGGACATGGTTCGATCTATGATGAGTCAAGCTAATCTTCCTGTCTCTTTTTGGGGTTATGCATTAGAAACTGCCGCATTTCTACTAAACCGTACTCCAACTAAAGCAGTTGAGAAGACACCATATGAGGTATGGACTGGGAAAGAACCCAATATGGCATTTCTTAGGATTTGGGGCTGTGAATCACATGTTAAGAAATTAACATCTGACAAACTAGAGTCCAAATCTACTGTCTACTTGTTTGTGGGTTATCCCAAAGAAAAAAAGGGATACTACTTTTACTCACAAGCCGAGAACAAAGTATTTGTTGCTTGCAAGGCTATTTTCTTGGAAAAAGGAGTTCCTTCTCAAGAAAGACAGTGGGAGTAAAGTAGAACTTGGAGAAATTCAAGTGCCACAAGCTCCTATAGAGGATGAGTTAGAAGTGGGATCAAGTTCACAACCAGTTGTGGAACAAGAACCCATTACACAAGTACCTAGAAGGTCCGATAGGGTACGTCAGGAGATTGAGAGATATGGATTTCTAATCACTGACAGTGACACTATTGAGTTAGTAGATCGTGAGGATCCTACTACCTACCGAGAAGCTATTGAAAGCCTAGACTTGGAAAATTGGCTTGAAGCAATGAAATTCGAGATGCAATCAATGTACGATAACTAGGTTTGAACCTTGGTTGATCCACCGGAAGGTGCGAAGGTAATTGAATGTAAGTGGCTATTCAAACTCAAAGCTGATAAGACCTACAAAGGTAGACTAGTAGCAAAAGGTTTTCGACAAACTCATGGTGTAGACTATGCGTTTTGACAGAATGCAGGGTCACGGTTACTAGGAAATTCCTGCTAACCGTAAGGTACCTGAAAATCGTAAAAATCTGTCAAAAACTCTCAAAAATCACACAAAAACTAGAATTAACTGAGAATCGGATAAATTATTAAATGCTAGTAAAAACAAAGCAAAAGATGCTAAAAGATCAATGAAAACTAGACTCAAATTAAACTAAAACTAAATACTGAAATTGAGTTATCAAAATACCCCACACTTAGACTTTGCTTGCCCTCAAGCAAATGAATTATCCACAATCTTGAAAAACTCAAGACTTCAATTCAGAACAGGAAAAATCAGAAGTGCCAGAACAACACTTAGCAGAAGTCACTCAGAAGAAGAACTTCATCAAAAAGACTCAAATTGATCTATATCAAACAATTTCTCGTGTGTGTGTGTGTGAGGCTAAAATAGATTTATTTTCCTTCAAAACCAAAACTACCAGTGAATTCCAGCAATCAAGCAAACATAGAATTATGACAATTTTTGTGTTTGCAACTTAGAATAGTCATAAGCCTCTCCTTTAGCACCTGAACCACAAGGGTCATCTCCACTAGACAATTTAAAGCAAAATAGGATCACCAGGACTTACATTAAGGTTGTAATGGGGATAAGGCAAAGGTTCCAATGATTTTATAGGTTAGCAATACAAAATTAGCCACACTATCCAGAAACAAAACCCACCTAACTTTCTCAAGGAACTTCTTCAAAATCCATACCCTATCATCATAAGAATGAAAAATTCATCTTAGGACTTTAGTTGGATTCTCAAAATTGTAGGAAGATAGATAAATGACACTTCCTATAAATGCTAGGTACCCCACACTTATTTTCTGCAATCATGAATCAGTTAAAATTTCTGCAGCATTACAACTGATTTTTGATTTTTTTTAGGGTACCAAAAGCACTAATTGTTTATCATCCTTGTCCCGAAATATTTAACACGTTTAAGCTCAACAATTCCTAAAAATTTATTCAACTTTCCCTTTTTTAACTGACAATCATAAATTCATCAAACCCGACATGCAAGCTTCATTACCCAACCTAGAGTGGCCAATTCCAAAATGGGAAAGACCAAAAGCATTTAGGCTATATGGTTAAGCATTAGTGCAATAAAAAACATGTAGTACGCTTTTAGCATACCAATTAAGCTCAAAGGGGCTAACAATGGTAAAATTTACTAAGGGTAGGTCAAAAGTCATTTAAAAGTTGGTTATCAAAGAAGGCTGCCTGGGTCATATCCTAAACCTGCCTAAATTGAATATTTGTTTCGAAGGGTGATGAGGAAGGTTCTAGCTATTCCAAAATTCCTTCACTTAACTGCTTTCACTCACTGGATTTTTATTTATTATTAAATTTTTTTATTTAGCCTAATGTGCTCATTAAATAAGAAAATTGAATGATATATGATTAACTGAGATCAATTTAAAGAAGAAACTCTTTATTGAACAAGCTACTGCTCTTCGACTATCCAGTCTTTTCAAATTATCAGTTCAAAAATGAGTCTAAGCTAATTCAATTCAAGATTAATTGGCAGCTCAAGCTAAAGGTAAGGTGATTAATAACTCAATGGAAAAATTTTTATTCGAACTTAAACTAAAGATTTTAGAACAAAACATTCTACTTAAAATCAGAAGGAAAAGCAAAACATAAAATAAATTCACTAAAAGAAAAAAAAACTCCATTAAATCAACACAAACTAACATTCATAATGCAAAATTTATAAAGAGTTGTGGTTCAAGAGTTTCACAATTTTCGCCATTTGAATCCCAAATTGTTCCTTTGAATAGATAATATGCACAAAGCAATCTTTTCGCAACAAAATTAACTTCCAACAATTGTTCAAAATCAACATTAACACAGTTTAATATCATCAGTATCAACAAAGGGAAAATATATTCTCCTACCCCACACTCCAAAGCCACCTGTCCTCAGCATGGGGCTTACAAAATTTTCAAAAGAGAAAGGGAAGAAGGAACTTCCTGCTCAAGGGTGCAGGGGGGCTTGGGAATCCAGCCGGGCGTTCAAGACAGCAATTGCTTCAATGATTTGCTGCTGTTGATGTTTGAACTCCTCCTGATTAGCAGCTAGAATGTCCATACGGTCCATCAAAGTAGTGTATTGAGCGGAGGACAAGGTGACTGAATCTTGATCCGGGGCAGGTGGAGGATTACATAGGCTGCGCTCCAGCTTGTGCAAGTACTCTTCTCTGCTAGTTAGCCTAAACCCATGCTCTGTAGTCACATCATCAACTATTATCTTCATGTTCTTCAACATCTTGGCATCAATGTAAGCAGCTGCAGGGAGGCTTTTGTCAATATCCAATGGATGCCCGAAATGCCTAGCAATCATGGTCACCCATCCACCAAAGGATATCTTCTTCACTTTAGTCGATTTTTGTTGCATCTCCTTAAGGTTATTCCACCAATGATATGCTCCATTGATACGACAATGTCGCACCATACAAGAAAGTATGAGAGCCTCTGGGAGATTGATCTGCCCTGCACTCTGCACATGAGACATGAAAGACATAGAGAAGAAATGATGTAAAATTCTCAAAGCATGATCTCGGAGTAAATGTGATTTAGTGGTATCGGCCACATAAGGGCCTCCAATCAGCGGGTCTCTGATGTCTTCCCAAGCTCAGTCTTTTGATTGTTCTTCATAGGCATAAATCCCATCTGGTGGAAATCCGAGGGCGTCAGTAACTGCAGCCAAAGATACTTCATAAAATCTACCTTCCAAGAAAAAGGTCACCATGGGTAGCTTGTTATCATCCCCGAAATGAAATTGTACTGTAGAAAGGAAGTCTCTGGTCAAATCTGGATAAACCAGCTCCCGACAATTAAAGAATTTTTTCCAACCAATGGCTGTAATGTGGCTCTCAATCTCCCCCTTGATCCCCAGCTTTTCCAGCAGACTCAAATTGAGATAAACTGAAGGTAGGTAGTCGCAGTTGGAGAAAATATCATAGTTTGTTCGCATCTTTTTAGGAACCCAGCTTGGTATTCTTGGTCCTTTCTTTTTTCGTGGCTTCTATTGTACAGGGGCTGGCTATGGTTGCTGACTAGCTTCGGCATGTTCTTCAGATGGTAAGGGATGGCTGACAAGTGGGAGGATTTATTGTGCTTGAGAAGAACTGGAAGCACGAGCTCTTTTAGGTGCCACTGCCCAAAAATAACAAAATTGAAAGTTTACAACATTGAGGAAGGAAAATAAACACAAAGACATTAGGAGCAGATGAGAATGCATATATAAGTTTATGTCACCCACAAATTCCTTGAGGTACATGGCACTCAACCACGATGACCGAGTCATCCTTTGGAAACCAGTAGCCTGCAGGTCGAATCATTTCAGCCTATATACCTCAAGGATAAAAATGGGCATACACATACATGCAAATGCTATTGCTTACTTAAACAAAAGATGGTTGATTTGGCATGCTTATTTGAGCATAAGATGACTAACTAAGTGTGCATTCGTGCAACAGTTCCAAATCGGTACCAGTAATTGGAGTACAATGTCAACAATTCATGGTAAAGCAATGCGTTTAACAACATTTAGTAAGTCTGTATGCATGACAATATCGATGTATCGGTGTATGCATTCAAGCAAGAATTCAACAATCGCACTCATCATATTCAGCAAGAAGAAAAATGCAGGGCATTAAAAGGGAAGAAACAGGGCTCAATTGGCAAAAATCAAACAAAAACAGAAATGAAAACTATCAATGCTTAAGGGATACACAGGAAACACAACAGAACAAAATAACCAAACAAATTCCATCACTTCTCTAAGTGAACCGCAAAGCACAGCAAGCACAGAAAATAAAAGAAGGAAAACACAGGAAAGTAATGAGGGAGGATACGAGAACATACCTGTGGTTGTGCACCTTACATACCGAGGTTATCCATAATAAAACATAGGTAAGACTCAAATAGAAAACACAACGAAACCATAACAAAACAAAGAAAAACGCATTAAAATGAAAAGAAAATAGAGGAACAATTTCAAAAAATAAGCAAGAAGATAAATCCTAAAGAGAAAAAGATGAAGAATTTAACTAACAACAAACAACAACAAATATGACAATAAAAACAAAAAGCTTCGATTGAAATATTTTTTTTTCGGAAGTTTCTGTGTGTTTCCTTTTTGTTTAAATTTCTGTCTAGTAGCTTTTGTCTATGTTTTTGTCTTCCGTTTTTCTGTGTTGTTTTCGTTTTCTCCTTCCTATATTTTTCTTTTATTTATTATTATTATTTTTTAAAATAAAAATGAAAATAAAATAAAATAAAATAAAATAAAATAAAATGAAAATGAAAATAAAATAAAATAAAATAAAATTAAAATAAAATGAAAATTAAATAGGAAATGAGACTTACTTGGTTGATGATGATGATGGAGAAAATAAAGGAACTAAAACAATCACAAGAAAAAAAAATGTTAGAAAAAAACAACGAAAATAAAAAGAAAATAAGAAGAAAACAAAGAAGAAAGAGAAAAAGAAGAAGAAGAAGACCGAAAAAGAAAAAGAACGAAGAACAAGAAAAACGAAGAAGAAGAAGAAGAAGAAGAAGAAAAACGAAAAAGAAGAAAGAAAAACAAGGGAAAAACTTGATTCACACTAGATCTAAACAAAAAGAAAGAAGAAAAAGAAAAATACAAGAAGAAAACACTTACCAGAGAAGGTGGCGGCTAGCGGCGGAGAACGGAGGAGAAGAGTGGGGGAGGGTGAAGAGAGAAAAAGAGAGAGAGAGAGAGAGAAGAAAGGAAAAAAAATGAAGAGAAATGAAATAAGGTTTCTTAAAATTAGGGTTTCGTTCTTTCATTTTTTTCTTTTTTTTTAAAACAACACGGTTACTATGAATATCATAGTAACCGTGAGGTAACTCAATAAAAGGTTCTGGACTAAAAACTGACCTATCTCACGATCACTATAAATTTCATAGTAACCGTGAGATAAACTGGAATTTGTTTCTGGACTAAAACAAAGGTATCTCACGGTCATCATGAAAATCATAGTAACCGTGAGATAAAACGCAAATGGCTACTGGAACAAAATTGAACATTGGTCACGGTTACCATGAAAAACATAGTAACCGTGAGATAAAACGCAAATGGCTACTGGAACAAAATTGAACATTGGTCACGGTTACCATGAAATACATAGTAACCGTGAGATAAAACGGATTCCAGTTTTGTACCAAATTGAAGGAACCTCACGGTTACTAAGATAAGCTTTGTAACCGTGAGCCCTTAAAATTACTAAAAAATTTTATTTTTTCTCATTCTCTCCCAACAATTAAACAAAACTTTCTTCTCCACTAAATTTCCAGAAAAACACACACAAATTGAATGAAACTCACAATCCTTGAACCACTACCCTTAACACAACTATTAATAAGAAACTAACAAAAAATATTGTTCAAAAGTATGAGTTAGAGGTAGTTCTGCATTTATCAAGTCCGCAGCTGGACTTTCAAATACCGTCAAGGGTCTTGAAGAGTGACAATCACCGAAGCACCTTCAAACGTTGGTTCAAAATAGGGCTTCACACGATGTCCATTCACCTTGAATTCTTTTTCATCTCTCGGGTGTTTGAGAGTCACCACCCCAAATTTATCTGCTCTTACTAGCACATAGGGCCCTTTCCACCTTGATTTAAGTTTCCCTGGAAACAATCTCAATCTACTATCATAAAGCAGCACTTTCATTCCTAGTATAAGTTCCTTCTTGGCTATTCTTCGATCATGCACTTCTTTGTGTTGTCTTTGTATTTCTTGGCATGTTCATAAGCCCAGAATCGGATCTCCTCCAATTCGTTCAACTACAAAGACCTACACTTTCCTGCATTCTCAAGGTTAAGATTTAAAAACTTAGTAGCCCAATAAGCCTTGTGCTCTAATTCCACCGGTAAGTGATAGGATTTTCCAAACACCAACCTAAAAGGCGACATTCCTATTGGTGTTTTAAAAGCTGTCCTATAAGCCCACAAAGCCTCATCTAACTTAAGGTACCAATCTTTCCTAGATGCATTGACCGTTTTCTCCAAGATTGCCTTCAACTCTCGGTTAGAAACCTCAACTTGCCCATTAGCTTGGGCATGATATGGGGTAGTTATTTTGTGCCTCACTCCGAATCTTTTCAATAAGGCTTTGAATTGGTAGTTGACAAAATGTTTCCCACCATCACTAATAATAGCTCTCGGGGCTCCATAGCGGGTGAATATATTCTTCCTTAAGAATTCTAAAACAACATTTGCATCGCAAGTCCTAGTGGCTATAGCTTCTACCCATTTACTCACATAATCGACTGCCACTAAGATATATTCAAACCCGTAAGAAATTGGAAAAGGCCCCATGAAATCTATCCCCCATAAGTCAAATAGTTCAACCTCAAACATGTTAGTCAATGGCATCTCATCTCTCCTGGTTATATTTTCCACCCTTTGACATCGATCACAGGTTTGAATGAACATTTTAACATCATGAAATAAAGTGGGCCAATAAAACCCATAAGAAAGAATTTTCGATACCATTCTGTTAGGGCCATGATGTCCACCAGCTTCCCCACTGTGACAGGCTTGCATGATTTCTACTTGCTCCTCCTTGGGAATGCATCTTCTAAGAACTTGATCAGCACATAGACGGAAAACGTAAGGATCATCCCAGATGTAGTGCTTCGCATCAGCTTTAAGCTTCTTCCTTTGCTGCCATGTGAAGTCTCTTGGTATATAACCTCCTGCAAGAAAATTTGCAACATTAGCGAACCAAGGTAAAGAAACTTCACAAACAAATAATGTACAAATTCGTTCATCAGGGAAAAAATCTGAAATCTCCCCTTTTTCAATATGATCATGCTCCATTCTTGACAGATGATCTGCTACATGATTTTCTGCCCCCTTTTTTTCTTTAATCTCCAAATCGAACTCTTGCAATAGGAGTACCCATCTTATCAGTCTTGGCTTGGATTCCTTTTTGGCAAAGAGATGCCTTAGTGCTGCATGATCAGACCACACCATAATCTTTGCTCCTAGTAGATATGGTCAAAATTTCTCAAATGCAAATACAATGGCAAGAAGCTTTTCTTCAGTTATGGTATAATTGACTTGAGCTCCTGTTAAAGTGTGGATTGCATAATAAATAGCACAAAAGACTTTCTCTTGCCTTTGACTGAGCACTATTCCCACTACAAAATCGCTTGCATCACACATTAGTTCAAATGGCGAATTCAAATCTGGAGATATAATCATCGGAGCTGAAATAAGCTTTTGCTTAAAAAATTCAAAGGCCAATAAACATTCATCATCAAAATCAAAAGGAGCATCTTTCATTAACAAATTTGACAAAGGTTTTGCAATTTTTGAAAAATCCTTTATAAACCTTCTATAGAAACCTGCATGCCCTAGAAAACTCCTTACTCCCTTAACATTGGTCGGTGGTGGGAGCTTCTCTATAACCTCTATTTTTGCCTTGTCCACCTCAATCCCTTTCTCAAAAATCTTGTGTCCCAAAACTATGCCTTCTCTCACCATAAAGTGGCATTTTTCCCAATTTAGCACTAAGTTGGTCTTCTTACACCTACTTAACACTAAGTCGAGATGCTCTAAGCAGCTCTCAAAGTCAAGCCCGTATATGGTGAAGTCATCCATGAATACCTCCATAAATTTCCCTATAAAATCATGGAAAATTGCCATCATGCACCGCTGAAACGTAGCCGGTGTATTGCACAAGCCAAAAGGCATCCTTCTATAGGCGAAAGTGCCATAAGGGCAAGTAAAGGTGGTTTTCTCCTGATCTTCAGGGGCTATGGGGACTTGCAGATATCCCGAATACCCGTCTAAAAAACAATAGAACCTATTACCTGCTAACCTTTCTAACATCTGATTAATAAATGGCAATGGGAAATGATCATTTCTGGTGGCATGATTCAATCTCCTATAGTCTATGCACACCCTCCAACCCATGACCGTCCGAGTGGGGATTAGTTCATTTAATTCATTTTTTACTACTGTCATTCCCCCTTCCTTAGGAACACATTGCACTGGGCTAATCCATTTACTATCAGAGATTGGACAGATTATACCTGAATCAAGCAATTTAAGTACCTCTTTTTTCACAACCTCTTGCATAGCTGGATTGAGTCATCTTTGGAGTTGAGTGACCGGTTTGCAATCCTCCTCCATAAGAATCCGATGTGTGCAGTAACTCGGATTAATACCCTTCAAGTCTGCTGTCTCCTATCCTATTGCTTCTTTGTGTTTTTTCAACACCTTGAGCAGCATCTCCTCTTCAGCACCTATCAACAAAGAAGAAATAATCACTGGCTTTTCTTCTCTTTCCAAAAATACATACTTTAAATGAGAAGGAAGAGGTTTTAGTTCAGATTTCAATTCTCCCTCTTGCAAAGTGGTTTCCTCTTGCTTTGAATTTTCCTCCTCGCAGTCTTTCACCACAGCTTCTATTAGTTCTTCTTTTACTCCATCCATTTCTTCATTTTCCAAGGAATGCATAAAACTTGAATTTATTGGATCATTTAGTAGTACTTTTTCTTGCACTTCCTCTACACATTCGTCGATTTTTTCCATGAAGTAGGCTGACTCTTCCAGGTCACTCGATGGATATTTCTGAGACTTGTTCATATCTACCACCAGTTCTTCGTTGTTGAATATAAGAGTAACCTTTTGCCCATGAACATCAATCAAAGCCTTTGTAGTGTTCAAAAATGGTCTTCCCATGATAAGGGGTACTTTCTTATCTTCCTCCATTTCCATGACTACAAAATCCACGTGAAAAATGAATTTTCCTACTTTTACCAGCAAGTCCTCAATAACTCCCTTTGGCCTTCTCACCGATCTATCTGCAAGTTGAAGTCTCATTCCTATTTCCTTGAGATCGCCTAAATTGAGTTTCCTTCACATAGAATAAGGCATTAAATTAATGTTGCCTCTTAGATCATATAAAGCGTTTCTAACAAAAGTTTCACCAATTTTGCAAGGTAGAGTAAAGTTACCTAGATCTTTTAATTTCTCCGAGATCTTATTCATTATAATTGCACTACAATTCTCAGTGAGTTTCACAGTTCCATATCCTTCTAATTTCTTTTTATTAGAACAAAGTTCTTTCATAAACATAGCATAGTTGGGCATGTGTGCTAGGGCTTTAGCAAAAGGCAAGTTAATATGTAATTTCTTAAACATTTCTAGAAACCTAGCAAATTGCTCATTTTTCTTCTCCTTCCTAGCTATAGCAGGAAATGGCAACTTATTGATATCAAGATCCTCTATGTTTGGATTTGCCATACTTTTTCCCTTGTCATTCGTTGGAGCATCCACATCTACCTCTACTCTAGAGTTAGAAATACTTACCTTTCGTGTTGGTTCCTCCAAATCAGTTGATGAAGTTGGTGATTTACCTCTTTCTTCCTCTCATGATGCTTATGCTTCCCTGCCACTTCTCAAAGTGATTGCTTTGGCCTCCTCCTTGGGATTGCGATCCACATTTGAAGGAAATGTCCCTGGTTGTCTGTTTGAAATTGAAGTTGCAAGTTAACCCAATTGAGTCTCCAAATTTCTCATTGAAGCATCTTGATTTTGGTTCCATTGCTCTTGAGATTTCCACCTTGAATCTTAACTTGCCATGAATTGTTGTTGGCTATTCATGAAACCAGCAAACATGTCTTCTAGATTTGGCTTCTTTTCTTGAATGGGTGGCCTTGTTTGGAATCCTAGTGGATGGTATGGTTGAGGTTGATTAGAGTTTTACCCTTGATGGTGGTTTGGTGGATAGGGGGCTTGGTAGTGAGTGGTGGCATGTGGTTGGTGGAGTTGAGCTTGACTATGATAGGCATTGGAGTGGTAAGGTGCTCTTGGTTGTGGTTGAGAAGATGAAGCTTGTTGATTTCCATCATTCCATGAGAAATTAGGGTGATTCCTCCATCCCGAATTATATGAATTGCTGTAGGGATCATTCCTTCTAAAATCACCTAGTGCATTTACATCTCCTACAACTCCTCCTTCTTGGATAACTTGCTCACTTTTAGATGGTCCACTTCCTTGATTCACTGCAGCCACATTTTGGACCTTCAAGCCGCTCAACTCCTTTCTCACCATCTCTAGCTGTGCCTTTAACAATGCTACTTCATCCACATTATGTAAACCTTGCCTCCTTGGAACTGATCTAGGGGCAGTCCATTGAGAATCATTTGCCGCCATTTCATCCAACAACTGAAAAGAGTCCTCAAGTAACTTGTTCAAGAAAGATCCTGCTGATGCTGCATCCAATAATGACCTTGTTTGAGGTGTAATTCCAGTATAAAAGATGGTCATCAATTGATAGACAACTATTTCATGATGTGGACAGCTTCTCAATAATCTTCTAAACCTCTCCCATGCTTCGTGAAAGGGCTCTTCATTCATTTGATGAAAACTCATGATGCTATTTCGGATGCTTGCAGTCTTTGTTGGAGGAAAGAATCTCATAAAAAACCTTTCTTACATTTGGTCCCATGTCCATATTGACTGGCGCGGTAGCATTTGTAACCACTCTTTTGCCTTGCCAATCAATGTAAATGGAAACAGCTTCAACCTCACTGCATCCGTACTAACACCCGAAATTTGAACTGTGTCACTAACTTCCATAAATATGTCAATATGCTGAGCTGGATCCTCTACTTCTGAACTAGAGAACTGATTCCTCTGTACCATAGTAATGATGGCTGGTTTGAGCTCAAATTGCACTCCTCTCGGTAATACAATTGTTCGATGATCTTCATTCCACCTTGGCACAACATAGTCTCTTATGGTCCTTTGCCTAGGCATTTCTTCTCTTCTTGCCCCTAGCATTTATTCATGTGCTCTCGGCACTTGTTCATTCTCGGGAGGGAACTCATCAAGAGGAGGATCGTGCTCCATCTCGATATCTATATTGACTCTCCTTCTTTGATGTAAGGTCCTCTCGATTTAAGGATCAAGAAGTAGTAATGGCTCTTGTCTTGTTCTATTCATAAACCAATGTCACCTGAAAAGAATCAAGAAAAACAAAATAAGAAAAAGAAAACACATACAAACAATAATCACAATTTACTAACAATGCCAATTTCCCCGGCAACGGCATGAAAAACTTGTTGCGACCCTAGCAAGTGCACTAGATTGACAAGTAATAAAGTGGGGTATAGTTAGGACCCTCAATATCGAACCCAAGGGAAATGTGTGTG